>RJWH01002330.1:0-244031 GCA_004363575.1 Solenodon paradoxus
GTACTTTGTTATGGCAGTCCTAGCCAACTTGCAGACACTGCAGTAGTCTCAGCATCATCATTTAATGCAAACCCACATTTGACATTCTGTGACTGTGTCTGTTTCACCATAAAGAACCAGCTATGCAGTGTGAACTCACTGTGTAAAATGGTACAGGTCCATTTTGGAATTGGTCCTGAGGAGGCTAATTCCAGAAAAACGAATCAAAGCACATGATTTCCTTTGTGTTCTTCTACCTGCCTCCCACTTGCCCAGGCTCTCCCAGGGACTAGTGTCTTCCTCAGAACTAACACAACACTTTATTCTTACCTAACTGCATGTTCTTACAGGGCTTCACTGTCATTAATTTTTTATATGTGTTTACCACCCCCACCTGACTCCCGGTTAATCTCTGAATGCATAGACACTGAGATTGCAACTATAAATTATTAATATCTGTCCTCCCAGCACCCATGACAATGCCTGCTTCACACAAGGCACTAATCTATGTTTGGACTTCAGAATATTTTGCCCTTTCTTCCTTCTTAATCTCGGATGAGGAGATTTTTGTAATCAGACCCAAGTAAAAGAAAGTTTAAGCTCATTAAACATGTCATTTTAGAACAATGGTCAATGTTATAAGAAAAAGGATTTAATCTCGATTTTTAAATGCTCTATCCAGAAGGTTCTGAAATGTCTTAGCCTCTTCTTATGAGGGAGAATGCAAATATAACAGAGGTTGAGTTGTCTAGGAAAAATGGTTATTGTGACCTCAAGAAAGCTGACTGCCATGCATTCCCAGCACACAGCAGCACCCCAGGGAAGGGACTTAGGCATGGTTTGGGAGATGGGGAGAGAAAGGAGGAGATAAGGGAGAGGCACCACTCAGCACAGACTGGAAGGGCTGTCAGGGAATTCTATAGAAAAGAAACATTTCATGTCTGGCTATTTCACCTTTATGTACCTGGACTAGTTTCTAGTGGGATATTTTTCTTTTTAGAAATGAACTGTGACACTGGAGCTCTGGTGGTGGGTTGGTGTGAAATAGACTGAGGTGCAGTTTCAATATTCTAAAATGAATGTAGCGGTGTGAACAAAAGAAATCATAAATATTACTAATTAAAAAATAATGACATACTCTACTGGGTCATAATAAAAAAAGAAAGAAGTGAACCGTACCTCATTTTCCTCAGACTTTTGGGCAGCAGGGAGGGGAGATATCTGGATTGTTATGAACAGCACACAGCTGGTCATAGTGAATGCCACACCTCTCCTCTGCTCCTCAGTTCAGACCAGCAGGGGGGTGCTTGCTCTTACCTGGGTCTGGCTGGAATCAAAATGCTCTTTCATAATACAGCCCTTCACCCAACTCTCCTAGGAGCACACTTCTCCTGAAAGTGTTCATAAAAAGCTGAGTCTCGAGTCTGTTACTTTTTTAAAATTTCTTTTTTATTGTAGTAATTATTCTACACATTAAAATAATTTCCTATGTATAGGTTCCCCATTTCTTCAATATATTTCAACATACCACGCCCTCCACCAAATCATCAAGCATTTTTCCCCATTGTCCAGTGGCCTCCACCACCATTTGCACCCATCAGCCCCATTCCCTTTTGGTAACCTCAATTCTGTTGCAAATGTTTCAGGGTTGGTTATTTTTCATCTGTTCCTTTGTATTGTCTATTCACATTCCACCTGTAAGTGAGATCATCTGATATTTATCTTTCTTCCTTTGACTTGTTTCACTTAGCATAACCCCTCTAATTCCATCCATGTTAATTCAAATGACAGGGTTTCATCTCTTCTAAGGCCTGTGTAGTATTCCGTTGTGTATATGTACTACATCTTCTTTAACTATTTATCTGATGTTGGGCACTTAGGTAATTTCCATTTCTTAGCCATTGTGAATAGGGCTGCAATAAACAAGGGAATACATTCATGCCTACAGACGAGTGCTTTTGTTTCTTTTGGATAGATGCCCAGAAGTGGAATGACAGGATCATATGGGATTTCCATCTTCAGTTTTTTGAGGAATCTCCAAACTGTTCTCCACAGGGGTTTTACCAATTTGCACTCCCACCAACAGTGCAAAAGTGTTCCCTTTTCTCCATATCCTCACCAGCATTTGTTGTTTCCAGACTTTTGGATAATAGCCAGTCTTTCAGGTGTAAGGTGATATCTCACTGTCGTTTTAATTTGCATTTCCCTGATAGCCAATGGGTAGAAACATAATTTCATGTGCCTGTTGGCCATCTGTATATCCTCTTCAGAAAAGTGTCTCTCCAGTTCCTCCTCCAATTTTTTGATTGGATTGCCAGTTCTTCTGTTGTTGAGTTTCATGTGTTCTTTGTATATTTTACATATTAAGCCTTTGTCGGAAAAATCGAATGCAAATATCTTCTCCCAGTTTGTAGGTTTCCTTTTGATTTTGGTAATTATTTCTTTTGTTGTGAAGAAGCTCCTTAGTTTGATGTAGTCCCAGTTGTTTATTTTTCTTTTTGTTTCCCTTAATGGTAGGGTTGAATCCCCAAAGGCTTCACTATGATTGATGTCATGCAAAGTCTTTCCTATGTTGCCTTCTAAGAGCTTTATGGTTTCTGGTCTTATGTCCAAGTCTCTAATCCATTCTGAGTTAATTTTTATGAATGGTGTTAGAGAGTGGTCTAATGAGGTCTGTTATTTTTAGAAAACAACAGATGATGGATGAAGCTAGAAGTGTAAATGCTTTTTGCATAAACAATTTTGTATAACTTGGAAGAAAACCCTCTTTCTTCTTAGTAGTTTACTGGTCATGAGACAATTGCCAACACCCCCCAGATTTTTGTCAGGAACACCAAAAGAGCAGAATCAATCATTTGTGAAGAATCAGAGCAATTCCCCATTAGACTTTGTATATTAGAAAAAATGAGAATGAGTGAAGCTCAAGTGCATCTCCAGGCTTCTAATTAGAGTCAGGGAATGAGGAAGAAAAGGCAATGGAGAAAAAGTGAAAAATAAAAAAGGTTGCCTGGTCTCTAAGAGCACAAACCAATGATTGATAAAGACATTTCCATCTTTGATATCAAAAATTCACATGGTCATTTTTTTCTTCAAGTCATTTCATTTTATGGGATAGAATTATTCTTTCTGGAATATATAAATGCCATCAACTGTTTTTTTCTCATCTGTATAGTTTGAAGTCTATTTTTTGGTGGGTTGGAAAGTTAATGCCACAAAAAGCACAAAAATCCTGCAAGTCAACCCAGAATGATTCACCGCAGACAGTCACAATGCAAATCAGATGGTACATTTCTGATGTTTTAAAGAAAGGGGATCCAGAAAACATAAGATGTGTGCACCTGTTATCATCCAGTGATAGCTAAATAGCAGTGGCTCCTAGTTATTTGAAGTTACAGTTTAAAAAAACAAAAAATTATTTCTGAAAATAAAAAATGCTAATATAGATGGTTTTGAAAATTGTCACATAAGAGAGAAAAGGGCCTCTCGTATGATGTATAAGGAAGGCATATCGAAGAAAATTAGCTCCTATAATGCTAGGATTAATAATGTGACATATATTCAACTGATCTAAATTTAACATCTTCCCACATTTTTGACATTCCTGTGCCCTTCTAGTTACTATAGTGATTGTACCTTGCAACTCAACATTTAATTCCTAGGTAACAGACAAGGACTGCGGATACTGGGGTGGGAATAGGTAAAAGTATGTTTTTCAAATATTATATGAATTCTCTCTCTCTCTCTCTCTCTCTCTCTCTCTCTCTCTCTCTCTCTCTCTCTCTCTCTCTCCTTCTCTAACACATTTTAAGCTTCTACACTGAACGAGGAGCCTGAAAATCCCAAATATAAGTTGTGCAAGAAGGATCAAGAAGCATGTTTGGATCCTGATTTTGAGCCTAAGAACCTTGATATAACATAACAGCATTGCTGGGAAACAAAAAATGATGGTTCTAAAATAAGTACTTTTCAACTGAGCTGACCTAGAATGTCAATGTGGGAGTTTTTGCTCACAAAATCAGCTTGTATAGAAGCTTCCAGATAAGTATAGAAGAGTCTCCTGACTACTGAATAGGCAAAGGGAAAGCACTTAATTATATTGCTCTTCATATTTTTGTTCTTCGTACTATTTTTTAAAGGAAAGGAGCAGGCAGGAATGAGTAGTAGGCAGACAAGAAGAGAGAGGAGGAAGAAGCATCTTTATTTTATTTTTATTTGTTATTCACACTTGGCTGTTCCCCCTGGACCCAGGGCCCGAACGCAGGGGTATGTGGCTTCCTCCTTTGGAGGCAACTGATTTAACTGCTACTCCACCAGGGTAAGCCTCTTCATACTATTTTAACAGATGCCTATTTCAGCTCTGCAGTAAAATGGGTGTGCAGAGACTCTTACTTGTGCAGCACAGAGATATTCTACTCTTTACATTTCTAGGCATTGGCTCTATAAGATTGTCTTCTTGTGTTAGGGAGAGTAATATGTCATATGAAATAAATCAGTTGAAATAAGTCCAAAAACAAGAAACCACAGTTTAAAATCTAGCTTTTCCATAGCACGCAGTAAGCAAAGGTGCACATAAAATGTATTAAAACAAATACACACAAAAACATTAGAAAAGGAGGGCATTACAATAGGAGAGGAAGACTCAAGAAATCACAGTGTTCGAATATGTTCAGAAACCTGAAAATAATACTGATTGTAACATTTCTAAAACTCTGCCTACGTGCTCACTCCCAAGGTACCTGCCCCCTCATTCTTGTGTTTAGTCTTCATGACGCTACAGAAGCTTGTCAGGATTAATCTCTCCATTCTGTAGACAAGGAATTAATGCCGAGAGCATTAAAATAACTTGTGCCAGGAATTCCAGTTAGGCTGGTAAGTAGTAGGACTTGTATATATTTACAAAGAAAACAAAGCAAAACACCCAGAGAGTCCAGAGGAGATGAAACAAATATATTTTAGAGGATTTTGGGGACTTGTGCTATAACCTAAACAAATTACAAAGTCACGTTATCGGAACAGGTAACCAAAGGACCCTTTGAAGGAAGGCATCCAGAATCCTGGATATAGATCAGCCTTTCATAAAGTCTTTTTTTTTTTCTTCATAGGGAAATTTTCACATGGCCTTTGATTAAAATATTTACACAATCGTATATATCCACATCCTTAACTAAGAAAGTAGAGTGGGTAGTAGTTCTCTATAACACTTGATATGGAAGCATATGATAATTTAAACTTTTTGTTTTTCCTTCTACAAAGTAGTGCAATGGAGCAAAAATGGATGCTAGATTTATTACTCTTCTTGGGAACTTAGGGAGGGTGTCATGCAGTAATACTCATATTTCATGACAGTTCAGGGAAATTTTCACAGTTAATTCTGAAAATACCAGCATGTTATTGATTACCATTTCATATGACTCTGTCACAGATGACATTTGAGATAGGGTGATCGCTTGTAAAATGAGTGACAAAATATAATGGGTCCTGATCAAACTTCTAAATTAGTAGAAGAAAGAACAGTGACTAACAGACCACAAGAGGGCGCGGTTGTACTTTTAAATGCCAATAAGCTGGGAGGCAAACAGCACAATCAAGAGCCTAATTTCAGAAGCAAGCAAGTTGTTTTTATGAAATCATTAATTATCAAATATGAAAGACGATTTTTCAGTAACTTTCATGGGTTTTGAAAAGATTAATAAAGTTTTTGTTTTTAAGTCACTTTTTTTTTATTTTCATAGGAAGCAATTAGATTTTTTTCCCTACAAGTTTATTTTCCTGGGTTAATATTTTGTTAATTTCTACCATCACCAGTTATTAAAATGATTTACAGAAAATTGAAAGAAAAAGTTATTTACCTTTGTTGTCAGTGTTACAGTTTACAAATGGGTAAAATTAGGGTTCATTTTAACAATGGAAGAAACATTAAATGGAGAGAATTATGACAAATTAATAATTCAAATAATCTCCATAGTCCTTGCCCTTATACATGTAACTCGCTGACTCATTAGATAATAAAAAATGGATTTTATTGAGGTCTTAATGCTGCTTCTTTGAATAACCAGCAAAATCTGAATGTGGATTCCCAAAAGAAATGTGTAGGTTTTGTTTTAAAGCTGAGGTTTAAAAATAAAGAAAAATAGGCAAATAGCAAAATCTTTAAATAGTGCAGTTTGGTGTAACCCTGGAAGTTTATGTGGTGTCTCTTTATTAGAGGAAAACTTTTATTTCACTGGAAATGTTCCTTTCATTCAGGGATCAGCAAACTTGTTCCATAAAGGGCCAGATAGTAAATTCTGGCTGTTCAGGCCGTACGGTCTCTGTTTGCATCTGGCTAATCAGTTTTGTCACTGTAGCATGAAAGTGCCACAGACAAGCAGGTGAACGGCCTGGTTGTGATCCAGTAAAATACCATTTACACAAATGTGCCCAGCTAGCAGTGGCCCCCAAGTTGCCATTTGCTGAATTAGCTTATCTGTGGACCCTTTCACAGAACAGGCGGCAGTAAAAAGGAGACCTGGGTGTGGGGGCACACAAAGAACCTCTAACTGGAAAAACATCAGGATATAAAAGACTGCACCTGGGTCCCAAGAGATGCTCCACGAAGTCCTTAGCAAGAAGCCAAAATAAAAACTGTCTTAGGAAAAAGTGTGTTTTAGAAAATTGGTGACACACAGTGATTACAGGGAATTTGTGGTAAACACTTGAAGGTAGAGCCAACACAAGCCGCCTTGCAGGCACTTGCTGTGGTTAAGCAGCGTATCCTTCATTTACAGGGATCTTGTACTTCTCTCATTAAAATCTTAACTAATGTAATTAGAGAAAGTAGTTTAGGTGCTCCCTGGTGGTCCAGTCTATGAGACCATGGGGCATAGTACACATACATCCAAGGTCCCTGGGTCAAGACCTGAGTCTGGGGGAGAACCAAGATGAACAGCTAACTAAAATGAAGTGCCTCTTCCTCCCTCTCTCCTGCCTACCCACTCGTCTGCATTCCTGCCTGCACCTTTCCTTTCAAAAATTCCAAACAGAAAGTAGGTTAGTGGTTGCTCAGAGCTGGAGGAGCTCCGGGGCATGGGACAGAGCTGACAGGGAAGAGGTTTCTTTCTGAGGTGAAGAAAATGTTCTAAAGGGTGGTGATGGATACACCTGTCTGCTGATACATCCCAAACCACTGAGTTATCCACTCTAAGAGGAATCAAATTGTATGTGAATTAAATATCAATACAGCTTTTTAAAAAAAATTGGTTGAAACATATACATAGCCCACATCTGAAATACACAGAAGTCCCAAAAGTGTAGTCAATAAAAATAAATGTCTAAGATGGGGAGTTTGTCCTGGTTTTCTGAGCCACCAAGAAGGAAGAAAATTCTTGAACCATATGCGAAACCATAGTGTTTTGTAGCAAGACAAGTATGGGTGACAAATCAGCCATAAGGATTCAACCGCGTTTTCCTGGACATTAAGGAAAATAACCTAAATCCCCATTTAAGAACATTTTCTAAAGGACTACTGGAACTTAAAATATTTTGAAAATATATTTCATATGTAAAATATATTTCAAATACATCCCCTAACAATGACAGATATATTTTAATTTGAGAGGTGAGCTAATATTTTCACTAAATCACTTAATTTATTGCTAGATAAATTGCTTAAGAGAATACATACTGCAATTATTTCCCAGTGTGGTGATAGAAAAATATCAGGAAGATTTTTTAAATATTGCTTTCCAAATCTTATGCCAGATCTGTTGGGTTGTGTTTTCTGGAACCTGTGGCCCAGGTGTTCTGACAGAGTTGTGGGATGGGTATCAGTCATGGCCAGACCAGCTTCAGCCCGGGCCTGGGGTTTGGGATTATTGGGACAAGGGACAGATCATTTGCTTGTAGTTTGGCCATTCTGGGTTCAAATTTAGACTCTGCTTTACACAGTAGTAATTTTTTTTTATTGCAGTAACTTTGACTTTACACATGAAAATAACCACATATGTATAGGTTCCCTGTATGTGCAGTTTCCCCATTCCTCAGATATTACATGTTAGTAATTTTACCTTAAGCAAATGATGTAACATTTCCAATCTTCAGTTAAGATATCTAAGTCTCAGAGTGAATGTTTGCCCCTAGGGAAAGGATGGAAAATTTGATGTGGTCCTGTCAAGCTTGGAATATAGATGCTTTGGGCTTTTACATCTTCTCTCCCCTTTCTTCGTGGGGACAGTATAGCTGGATGTGTTCTATTAACTAGAGTTAGAACATTAAAATAAAATAAAAAATTATTGAAGAAACATTACGTCATGTTATGTAGGTTGAAGGTGTACAGCATCATAAACATGTGTAAATGATACATTCATTTCATCACCAAAGTCCACTTCTACCCTTCACCACACAATTACCACAAAACTCACCCCTTTCCCCCATTTGCCTGCTCCCCTCTCACTTCCCTGCTGGTAGCCACTAATTGGGTTTTATATACTGAAAGTCTGTTTTTGTTTGATTTGCTTCATTTGTCTGTCTGGTTTCTCTATCTACCACATATGAGTGATGTTTGTCTTTTTCCTTCTGACTTAGTGAGAAGAATCACAGGTAAGTTTAGTTTTGTTCTTTAGAAGCATGTATTCTTAAATTTCCTGAGAACTGTGGGTTTAGGCAGTGACATCACTGCTTTTAAACATCAGCTGGAGGGCAATGACAGAAGGCAGATGTGGAGGCCTCAGATTTCCAGTCAAGTCCTAGCCTGTACGGACTTTCTTTGCAACTTGGCTTAGGGACATTCCAAACTCATTTCTGGTAAACTGGCTTTCTGTACCAAATTCCTGCTGCAGTTGAGTTTTGTTCTTACATGCAGGCCTGGGAGGTTTTGCTGCTTTGTCAGTTCACATGGCAATGAATTAGGCACATCTACTTCTCACCTCTCTCTTTTCTCTACTTTACCTGAACGAAGGAGACCATCCCAGTCTCTAATCTGGGTTGTGGAAAATCCCGGGCCACCTACCCACTGTTACTTGGCAGGACTTGATACTGTAAGAGAGGAGGGAGCTGGCAACTGCCTGCCTTTGCTTGCCTATGCCCAGGGGCATTCTTCTGACTTGTAAACAATTGTTCATCTGCTCTGAACTGCACACTTAAAAATGGTTAAAGTAATCAATTTTAGGTTGCATATATTTGGCCACAGTCATAAAAACTATTCATTTTTAATTCACCAATATTTTCTGCCTTTTGAATAAATTTCTCTCAATTATTTTTTTTAAACTCCAAAAATTCTAGAATTCGCTCTTCAGAAAATTATCAGACAGAAAATCACTTGACAGTGAAATCTCTCAGCAAATTTAACTTTTTTAAGAGGAAGGGAGGGAGAACAGGAAGAAGCATTTAAGGAAGTCAGGAAGGAACATCTTTATTCAGCTAGTTGTTCATTTTGGTTTATCATGCACCCCCACATCCCTGCCAGGCCCTTGGAACCCAGGCCCTTGGCCTATACGTATGCTGCTCACATACCAATGTCTCAGTCACCTGACCCACAATTTGCTGACACATCAGCAAATTTAATTTTTTAATAACGTGTCAAGCAGTTGACCAAGAACACAACTGTAAATTTTAGACACTAAAGTTTTCTCACAAACACAAATAAAAATGTTAGTTCCCAACACCACTAATTTTTCCAATTAAAAAAGATCTTTTAAGAAAAATAACAAAAAGAGAACTGTCTCCTTATACTTAAAACACTACTCCAAAAAAAAGGGGGTGTGTGTATGTGTAGCCTTTGGAATGGTTGACAAAAGGTTAAATCATTTACTTGCCATTTACTGCTGAGGAAATTATGGATTAGAAGGGTTAAGTATCTTGCCCTAGGTCACAATTTGGAATAACAAGGTGTAGATTAGAATTTCAAACAGACAGACTCAGAATTCTCATTGAGAACAAGTTGTGCTTCAAGTGTAAATGTATTTCTTGCTTCTGGCTATGTAATAATTATAAGCAATGCAGTAGGACTTGTGGGTAAGGCAGTGGACTTGAGTAATGCCTCAAATAACCAAAATACTTGCTTCTAAATAGTGGGAGAGTCCTCAGACTCTCCACCTTGGGTCTTCTCTCCAAAGGAGGGCCATCACTAAAACACTTCCATTGCAGAAGTAAAAATAAAGTCCATTTTGCAGAATGCAAAAGAATCACCATGTTCACAGAGCTGACTTCAGTAAATAGACACACAGCTTTTGAACAATTAACTTGATGTAGATGTGTATCTCAGCGTTTCAGTCTGAACCTTGAACAGTTCTAGATGGAGGTTTGAGAAATGTATACACTTAACTATAGTTAGCCCCATACCGTGGGGGTAAAAAGGCATGCTCACTGCTTCCAGTAGCCATGAAGCAAAGTCATAAAAATATCCTGTGACCTGAGCTTGCTGGAATGTTGCCAGCAAAGAACTTCCCGCAGAAACCCCCTCCCCTAATTTACATCCCTCTCTTACCTTGTTTGCTCTAGCCTTTATGTGTGTTCTAACCAGAAGCCCATGCTCAGCTTTGAGGAAGAATCCCAACTGAGACTGCGCATGTAATAATTCTGCCTAAAATACTTCCAAAAAAGTGCCCGTTTGGTTTTTCTCGAAGAGCTTTAACAATACCAGAAGGTTCCCAATATGACAAGACTGTATGGTACAGTATTGAAAAGTTTCAAAAGAATCAGTAGAATCTTAGTTAGACCAATGAAGAGAACAAGTACAAAGCTCTTTTAGCTTACTTTCAGTTACAGTTTTTTCCAGTGATCACTGAGATTGTGTATTGTGAATCAACGCCTTTGTGGTCCCATAGGATCTCAGTATCTCAAATGTTCTCACATGTATCTTAATAAGTTATACCTAGTTCATTAACTATATGACTCCATTGCAATAATAATTTCTTTTTAAAATAGAAATTAAAATTATCAGGAAAAAAGGAGAAAAACCACAATTTCCAGGGACTTTTTACAGTTAAAGAGAATCCCAAATAGGATAACCTCCTCTAAAGTTTGAGTTACCTGGACTCAAAAGATACAGAAAGGCGCCTAGTGGGGCACATCTACATAAAGAATTTTGTGGATTCCTTCTGGGAATTTGTTTCAGAGATAAAAGTTCTATAAAAACAGACATGGGTCTATGAACAAAGATGTTTATTGCAGCACTATTTACATATGCATGAAGGCATGTAACTTTTTCTACAGAAAACAGGGTAACTAAATCCTGGTACTTTTTTTTTTTTTTTTAAGGAAAGTTGCAGGTAGGAATGAAGGCTGAAGGCAAATGGGCAGGCAGACAGGAAGAGAGGAAGCAGCATTTATTTTATCTTTATTTTGTTCACACTGGCTGTTTTCTTCCTGGACCTGGGATTTGAATCCAGGGATATGTGGCCTTGTGCTCCTTTGGAGGTGGACTGACACAACTGCTATTCCACCAGGGCATGCATTACTTTGAAAAAATCAAATTAAATTTCTATCTGATATGAAAGATTTTCCAATATTAATACATTTTTAAAAGGTAAAATAAGAGTATCTTTAGAATGTCCCCATTTATATGTGTGATATAAAAGACACATATACCTATATCTATCTCTCTATACATAAATATATTTGGTTGTGTGTATATATATATTTAAAACTCTGCAAACATATATTAGAATTACCAATGATCAGTGGCAATAGGTGTTTAGATTGAGATTGTGTTGAAAACAGCCTAACAATGAACCAGAAACTGAAAATAGTTTTATGTGAGGTCTTGGAAGAATTGCATGCAGGAGTCACAGACCCAGGCAAGAAGTGATGTGGAGGGGAAATAGAGTTTACACAGTCAAAATTGCCTCCTAAGGTAAAATAATAAAATGTGTTAAAGAGGGAAAGAAAAACATGCAAAAGGAAGGAATATCTGTGTATCAGTGCATCATATATTGTCTTCTTTGAAGCCTGGTCCAATTATATTTGTTTGTTGATTCCTATGAGAAGTCTGGTGTTGTTTCTCCAAAGTCCCCAAACTCCAGATGCTGGTTTAATGGGGGTGATATATGTGGTTTTAAATCCAGGTTACTAAGCAGGCATGATAGACTTGCAGTTCCCTCATGGTTCAACTTGATTTTGGATGTTTCCTTTATCAATTTTCATCCCATGATTTCTTAATGATCTGTACAACTGAACTCCTGGTTAATTCTCATCTTGATTCTACTGACATCTCAGAACTGGTAGGACCACATAGTTATTTAAGTATTATCCATTCTCTATTTTCATAAGAGCAGAGAAAAAAGTCACTTATTTGTGGTATCTTAGACCTGGGAAAATGAGTTATTTGATGTATCTATATTATCTCTCATTTGTTCACCTGACCAAATCATACCAATCATATATTTAGGCACATATATTATAAAGAATGGAAGAGGAGAAAATGTCTTATAATTGTTTTACACTATTAACAGCTTACTGAAAACATGAGATAAATAAATCAAGAATGCTCAGATAAAATGATGAAAAACCATCACGGTCCTAAAAGAAAAAATAAGGATCAAAATATTAATACACAACTAATACACTGATAGTAAATGGTGAGGCATGTGGTAAATGTAGGTAAAGGCTACACTATTAAAAGAGATTAATTACAAAGAAAGTAGAATAAAAAAGCCAACAACTAAAGCCAGTAGAGAGGGGCTAAATAGACAGGGAAGGTAATCTAAGTATAACTGATGTTCATCTGCAGATTGAGATGTACTATGATGACTGCATCTGTGTTACTGAGCTCAATGGGACCATTCCCTTGCTGAGAATCAGTCAACAGACAAAGATCAAGACTCTTTAAACAAAGAAATATTTATTACTTGCAATAAGAGTCAGGAAGATCATTCTCAAAATTCTGTCTCCCCCAGCATAGTTTATGGATGCTTTAGAGGGACTGGGTTGAGGAAGTAAATGGTGATTGCTCTGAAGTAGTAGGGTGGGTCAATATCACATCTGTTCTGCACATTTGCAGGTCCTGGGGTGAATCAGTCATTCTACACATAGGCAGTCTGTAGCTCGGGGTTACCTATAGGTAAGAAGAAAAAACCCAAGGGAGTTAGTGTTTTTCTGTTATATTTTTAGGATTTGCCTTTTAATATCTGTACTGAGCTGTACAAATTTTATTTGTCATTATTACCTAGACAATATAGTATAGTAACTATTTATGTATCACAACATTGGATTAGGTATTATAATCCAGAAATAATTTAAGTATATAGGAGGATGTTTGTACATTATACGCAAATATTTTGAAATTTTATATAAGGGACTTGCTTATTAAGGTTTTAATATCACTGGGGATCTGGGAATCAGTCGTCCTCTGAGGGACAACTGTGCTCAATGCCAGAAGAAAAAGAACAGTACCGGCCAGCTTCTCTGATGACAGTCAGTGATTCCCCACTTTCTGGTATTCACATTCTGTATATGCCTTTTCTTATTTTAACAGGGCTGGTCTGTGTGAACAATAGAGTACTACAGAAGAAATGTCATTTTCAAGATTAGGTCATAAAAGGCAATACAGTTTCTGTCACTCTTTCTTGGGTTACTCATTCTAGGGTAAGACAACTGCTATGGAAAGACCAAGGGGATGAGGAACAGAAGTCATGTGTAAACAGCCAGTGAGGAACAATCTCCTGACAACTACCACAAGGGTAAGCCATCTTGGAAGTTGACCAACTTTTTAGGACGTACCAGCTCTTGAGATGACTACAGTCCGAGTCCACAGTCTGAATGCATATCAGAAGAGATGCTGACACAAAACCACGCAGCTGAGCCACTCCTAGATTCCTGACACTCAGAAACTGCACAATAATAAACATTTGTTGTAAGTGGGTAAAATTTCAAAGTGTAACCCAGCAATAGATAATTAAAACCATTTCAAAAAGGAAAATACAGTGTGACCCAGGAATAATACACAATGTAACCCAAGAATAATACATTCAGAAAGTTGGTAATAAGTCGGTATTTTCATAAATGGAAAACATTAGGCAATGTAAGATCCATTACAATAACTACTTGTGAAGAAAAATCAGAGATTAATCAAAACAAAGAATTCAGAAATAGAAACTGGTAAAAAGAAACTGTCAGTGAGTACTGACTGCTAAAATGAGAGGATACTGTTACTATGTAAATTTTGCTACATGTATAAACAGTATAAATGTATAAACAGCTACAATAACAGTAATAATGATGTAAAAAAATAACAGAGGAATTGCAGAAGTGCTAATATCCTTGACTTTTTCTAACAGGTTGGTAATTGCTATCACCTAAAGCATAAAGATTTTATTAAAAAAATAAACACTAATCCAAGCCCTGTATTTTTCATATAACCTTTTAGAAAACAATATATTTTTAAAGGAAAGTTACAGGCAGGAATGAAGACAAGCAGAGACAGGCAGGCAGGAAGAGAAGAGGAAGAAGCACTCCAAGTGTTCTACTTAGTTGTTCATCTTGGTTTTCA
The DNA here is from genome assembly GCA_004363575.1 of Solenodon paradoxus. Lineage (NCBI taxonomy): Eukaryota > Metazoa > Chordata > Mammalia > Eulipotyphla > Solenodontidae > Solenodon > Solenodon paradoxus. Next base: position 14,444 of record RJWH01002330.1, read on the forward strand.
TCCGTGTCAGGTCTTGCACCCGGGACCTTTGGCTATGTGGCCTGTGTTTTTTGTTGAAGACAGCTGACTAATCCACTATTCCAACAGGGCATGCCAGAAAATCTCTCTTGCAGTAAGGAACTACGTCTCACTTGTTTGACTTGTTTCTTTTGTTGTCTATTTGAATTAAATTCTATTTAGAAATAAAATTTAAATTATCTCATTTATAGAAAAGTTTATCTTTCATCCTTCCTTTCACTGAAAAGTATCTTGAGGTTCACTATTGTGCTTTTTCTTGATGACAGAATTTAATCATATTTTTCACTCTCCTTTTTGTATTTTTATTCATTGCATCAGTTCTTTATAATCTGATATTTGATTTTATAATAAGTTTTTAACAATAAATGAATCCTAGAAGTATACATGTTTAGTGATTTAGTCTAGATTCAGTAATTTTCTTTTTAATTTTCTTTTTTTTAAAGGAAAGATGCAGGCAAGAATGAGTCTAGTAGGCAAACAGGCAGGAAAAGAGAGGAGAAAGAAGCATTTTATTTGATTTCCATTTTAGTTGTTCACATTGGTTGTTTCTCGCCCCAGGACCGGGACTTAAAAACAGTGGTATGTGGCCTGTGTCCTTCGGAGGTGAATGATCTAACTCCTGTTCTGCCAGTGCATGCCACAGCTGTGATTTTCTTCTTTGTACTTTATTTCAAAACGTAAGCCAATGAAAAATGATTTTGTAAAGTGTAACAAGTATCCATAGGATTCCATAAAAATGTATGTAATTATTGATATATTTATGAAACATACATTTTATTACTTTATTGATTACAAAAGTAACTTGTTTATTCTTGAAAAATATAAATAATACAAACATGTCAAGAAAGTGTAATGAAAGATGCAAATAATATGATAGTCTATCTCCAGTACCTGTTTTGGGGCCTTGTAAACAGGCATTTTCTTTTAATTCTATCATGTATATATAATCTACTAGGATGAATGTCCTCTTCAAGAAAGATCCTGAATGTTCACGGTTCAGTGTCCAGAACATTACTAGCAGACATCTGACACTCAACAAACACGTTGCACATTAATTAACAAATGGTTTTACCTTGAGATGATACAGTCTTTATGGATTCACATTATCCTCGATTCACCTATTTCATATAATAAACTATTTACCATGTGCCTAAATATTTTTTGGAACATTTCATGTCTCCTATTAATCCATCATATGGAGTCATATATTTAACTATTTTTCTCTTGTTGCACAATTTTTCCTGAAGTCTCTTATTTTATAGACTTTCAAGGAGCTATATATATTTGTCCACATATCCAAGTCTAATTATTTCCTCAGAAAGGTTCTAAAATGTGGGACTACTAGATTAATGAGTCTGAATGGTTTTAACCAAGTGTGCTTTAAGTAGTTTATAATAGTAATAATAATGTTACAGTTAACCATTTTGAGTGTTGACTCTGATACAGACACTTTACTACAAATTATCTCTTCAAGCTATCACAGTGAACATAGGAAATTCATATGATTTGTATTTCCATTTTAGAGATGGAAAAATCTAGGCTTAAGAGAGTAACTTTTCCAGTCACAAAATTAGTAAATGGTGGAAGCAGGATTGGAAAAAAGAAAGATAACGCCAGGGCCTAGCTTTATCTTTAAAAATGAAATTCGGGGAACAAGTTTGCTTGATTTATATCTCAATTCCATCATTTACTAACTGTGGAGTCTATGTAAGTTATTTAATCACTTTGGCCTTAGTTTTCTGTAAAGTGAGCTAATAATAGTATCTTGCATAGTGAGTTAAAATGGGATAACAAATAAAACTCTTACTAGTGCTGACACAGTACACAACAAGCTCAACGTAAGTTAGCTCAACATAAGTTAGCTACCCACTTGCTATTATGTAGTTTATAAAGCTCTGAATAGACCTTGCATATTTTCTATAAAACTGTAACAAATTATGTTCCCACCAGGAGTGATGACAAATTTATGTAGCTGGAGTTTGATCATACTGGGTTCTAAGTGCCAAGAAAAATAATACACCAGAGAGATAGCCTACACATAACGGAACGCCACTTCCTCCACACATTATATATGGAGTCTAAAGATGTTATCTGGATTCTCCATAATAATCTTCCTTTCTATTCTTTTCCAGGGTAAATTAATATACCTTGGAGAGAGAAAGGTCAATTAAGTGGAGAATTGGCAGAATAATTTTGGTAAATCCAAGTGTTAAAATAATTTGAGATGCACCCTTGGCACAGGTGGCTGAGGCAGTTAAGGTACAGACCATGTAAAGCCCAAATGATGCAAGTGGGCTCATGCAGCACTGAGGCCTGGTATTTGTCTGGGGAAGAATTCAAGGAGAGACATGATGGCAGCACCATGTGACCAAGTTTACTAGAAACAGCACAGGGCTTACACCAAGCTCTCAGAGGGTAGGAAAGGTACAAAAAGAAGTATAGACTAAAGGAATCCTTTCTAGACCAAGGAGATAGAATTCTTTCTATGATGGGGGTAACTTTAGGCACGGTTTTGAGTTACTAAGAAATTGCAAGCCTGGTGTTTAGGCCACAATTGTTAGGGGTGTGGTTAAGAATCTGGTTACCAAGGAAATGTATATTCTGTAAACCCTCCCCCTATGCCTGGGGCTAGGGTGGTCTTGGCCTACTTGGGTAGCATTGGCTTATTTTAGCTTGTCTGAGCCTTGGCCAGTTAATGAATCTCCTGTTTATATATCTATAGTCCTGTTTTATAATTTTCAATGTGCCCCCCTTTACCCTATGCTGTCATCATTTCTTTTATCTGCAGCACATGGAAAAAGGAAAATTTTACTGCTTAGGATATGGACTTCATGCAAGTACTCTATAAAAAATATTAAAATTATTTTTTTACCTATAGTATATTTTTCTGATTATAAAATTGATTCTTACTATGGAAAACTTGGGAAATACAGAAAAGCAAAAAGGAAAAATGTAAACCACCCATATTTCTTCATTTAGATATAAATCTACTCATTTTGATGTAAGATCTATGAATATTTTTGAGCATATACATATGCATATCATTTATTTAAAATATTCGGTTTTTAGCATACAATCAGTTTTAGTCTGGCGTCTCCACTTAACATAGGTTTTCTAATGGCTGAAGGTTATAATATTTAGCTATACTGTTTAAACTATTTCTAGACATTTCAAATTACTTATTGCATTTTACTATTATTTTGCTTCAAGCAAATTTCTAGAAGTAGAATTTTTTGATAAAAGTATCTCTACATGTTACAGATTTATGATAAATACTGCAAAGTGTTACCCACCCCTACACTAGATTGCTTTTACACCATCACTAGAAATAAATGCAAGTCTGTTCCCAACATCTTATATCACAGAATTTTATTTTTCAAAATTTCTAATTTGCTTAATTAATAAAGCTCTTCATATGTGTCTTTTGTATGCTTTATCCAAATTTTAATTGGGATAGTCTATCTTAATTTCTTTTATTTTGAAAAAAATATACGTTAAGGCAATTATCCTTGTTAGACACTTGCAAACATTTTTCCAGTTTATGATTTCCCCTGTAATTTTGTTTAACATATTTCTGATACACAGATATTTTAAATTGCTTATATTGTCATCCTTATCAATAATTTCTTATATTTGTTTTCCTTTTAGCTTTATGTAAGTACAGAGAAATGTTCATTTGATAAAAATTCATCTAGCACAATATGATTTAGCACTTTTCTATATTTGGCTTATATTTCAACTAAATTTACCCAAAATAGTAGACATTCTCTAGTTTATATAGCTAACTTTCTATCTTTTATAGCACACACATATACTATATATACATATTTTATTATTCTAATTATTTTATTACTTCCTTTTGAAATTCTTTAATCATTTGGGTATAAAGTAAAGTAAAGTAAATAAATGAAGTGTATTTTTACAGATTGTCAACTAAACTTAGCAAAATCATTTTCGATAAATTTTTCCTCTTTAACTTTAGCATCCGCATTTTCAAAATGAACCAGAGATCGATCTTCTAATTTTGTATAGTTTTATGTCTAAAGTCACCATGATTTAGTAGCTTAGAGGTTAGAGAATAACCTATGGTGATCAAAAATCCTGAGAAGAAGAAACATGGAAAGCAAATATACCAACAAGGCATTTTACCTAACAAGTCCATTATATACCTAATCAACACATTAACGATACTGTTTATACAGTAAAGTACAAAATATTTAAAATATATGAAAATGAAGGTAGAAAAGTTTCTTCAAGACTTGTAAATAGCTGAGGAAAGAAACAATCAGAAGAAACAAATGTAGCCACATCAGCAGCAGAAAAATTCTCTATTTTGTGGATAAGTGGGCAGCATTATGGCATTTTATCTTTATGTATCTTTCTTTCAATCATCTATCTATATATATCCCATTTATCACATGGCTCCTGCACATCCTTATGTCCCTTCATCAGCCCCTGATGTCAATCTTGGAAGCACTGCAGATTTTGACCTAGTTTGGTACAGATTCTGGAAATTGTATTACAATCATTACCATGGTCATAGAACTTAATTATTTTGACTCCAATTATCCATTGACATATTTATTGAGTATATTTTGGGATTGAAGCTTTTAATCCCAGAAACGGGAACATAATGGGGTTTAGCATAAGACTGAAGAAGAGGCATGTCTACTCTGTCATTGAATTTTATTCTTTCCATTGTTTCTCAAGATTTACTAGTCGAAGGACATATGTTGCCCATACCTCGCCAAGCTCAAGCATTCCTACTATCAGAGTCATGACCATCTACTTTTATTGCCGTTTAGTAGGTAGAGATATTGCAAATCTATGGAGGTACCTATGTTCCCTTATAACTGAGAACCACCAACCACCTCTCACCATGGGAACCTGAGTTACTCTGTTAACTCTTTGATCTGTAGAACGTAGGAAATTTATCTATCGATAAACTTCCCCTTCGACCTCATATTCAGGCACTCCAGGAATTTTGGATACAAATATTCATTAAAGGCTCATACAACACTTAACATTACTGACAAATCAATGTATATTTATTGCTGAGGCAGGAGTCATTTTACTACTAGGGACAGACTGCCACTATCAGTGAATATTAGTCTACAGTCTCTTTAATCTCAGAGAGATTTCTCAAAATTCTAGTATGCCTGGGTCTGTACCTCTGTCATGGTCTCATTTTGAGACCGAGAAGTTAGGAATAAAAAGAAAACTGTCTTCTACATTAATAGTGACCATTCAAACACAGCTGTGCCATTTGACTGTGGCAGAAGACCTTTTCCCTGATCCCAATGGAAAAGTTAGTCTGCCAGGAATTTTCCACAGTACTACATGCTGTTATCCTACTACAGAGGCTGCAGATACATCCTGTTCTACGGAGACTGCAACAACATCCTTTTATCGTGACCAAGGATAAGCAAGCATCCCTACCCTGCAGCTATACACAACATAGAAAGAGCTGCCAGTAGGAACCACATGTACCAAGATGAATCATTACCTCAGAGTATAAAAGGAGCTCCCCTAGAGCCCCCAGTTGCTCAGCTTTAGGTAACAATACCCCTGATCCAGCACCAGTGCTTGCAATAAAGTGTGGTTTTCTCTACCTTTTGAGTGCCCAGTTGTCAGTCTTCTTGCCATCTGGAGGCTTTGCCATAACGGATTATATTATTCTCTAGGAATTTTATAATAAATTTAATTTTCTACTAAATCAAGACCTGGTAATTTATGCCAGGAGCACAGAAAATGAATGTGTCTTGTTTCCTAATTTGTCCCTAATGTCTATAATAATATCTATCATATTTATTGGGAAAAGGTTACTTTTGATATTTTTGATAGTGAATGCACATACTACAAAATTCAAAAGATGTAAAATATACAGTGAAAATAGTTTTCTCCATGGTATCCTAGTTACACAACTACCCTCCTCAAAAACAATAACTATCAGTTTTTTCCTATATCTTTCCAGAAGTAATAACCATATACATTTATATATGTATATATACACACATATATATGTATTTCACAAAATGGTGGTATATGTTAGACATTTTGTATTTGGTTTTCTTACCCTAGTCAATATGTAAAACTAAAACTGTTTGTCTTCCAATAAGAATTTTGCAAATTGTAATCATGATTAAAAAACAAAAAAGACTGAGTTTCCAAGAAGGCAATAAGAATTAATCCAAAAATTCAAAGCATCACTGGATGGAAGTGTACCCTATAACTCAAAATTCTTCCAGAATGTCCTAAATTTCAGATAGAATCACAAAGAGTCCTTCTAGAGATTCCAGCATGTGTAGAAGAAAGATCTCTGTCTCTCTCTGAAACGGTGAGTGGTAGAAGCCACATGTAGAAAGTGTGTACTCAAACTCAGACAAAGCAGATCCAAATGAGCTTGTAGAGTCAGGATGAGATCATCTGAACCTTTGGATTAGCTATGCCTCTAGCAGGGTAGGGACTAGGGCATATATAGCAAGAGAGACATTCATCTTGGAAACAAAAGTTTAAGGAGATGTTTAAAAAGGCTTAGTAAAAAAGTATTTACATGATACTTTTAAAATTCAAAGCATAAAAAAATTCATGATGAAAAAATTGAGGGTTTTTTTTTTTTTTTTTTTTTAAATGAAAAAAACATCATATTCTACACTTGCATGACCTTCCTCACTCATCTACCTCTAATTTCAGCTCTGAAATACCCTGGGGTTTCATAAGCAGATAAATTGTATAAATTCCTTTTTTATGCAAGTTAATTGTAGTTCTATTATTTCCAGTGGAAAGTGTTCCAATATGGCACTTCATATGCTTGTCAGCATTACATGAATTAATGCACATGTAGTGTTTAGCAAATACTGGGTGTACATATCAATGTAGGTTGTTTGGCTGTTGTTATTTACTGAAATGTCACTTTCCTTTTCCTATCATCCTGAAATCCTAAACAAATTTATTTCAGATATCGTCACAGTTGTAAAAACAGCCCTGTCTACATGGTCCTGGGGAACAGCCCCAGGTGCCCTACTCTGAATCTACTACAGTGTGGATACCAACGTCAAGCTTCTCATGAGCTGCTCCCAACCACAACCAAAAGTGGTAGAGAAATGAAAGCAGGGTCATTTCTCACTCAGTTACTTTCACTTGAGGACTCCCCAAAGGTCCTGTTGATATTTTCAGAACTGCTCTGCAATCTAAGACTCTTCCTATGTCCCGCTTCTTTTTCCAAGCTCTCCTTCGAAGGGATCAGATCAGTGTTATGCTCTAAGGTGCGCTCTCCTCTGTGTCTTCCATTTTCCCTCCCAGGTATTTTCCTCAAGACATTTCTTGTACTTTGTTGATCTCCAATAAAAGCAATCAGTTATTCCAGCAACATAATGGATTTATTTAGGAACGAACAACAGAAAAGTGGCCAGATTGGAAAGTATGTACATGGAAGACCCACATGCACTTCCCTGAATCAAAGGTTAACAACATTTTATATAATCTCTAGAGGACCTTCACCATTCTACTGGAGGCAGGAACAGCACCACTTTAGTAGATGATGCAAGATATATTGGGTCTTTTATGTAGCAGTGTGCTGAATTATGTATACATGCTGTGGGAAGGTTCTTTCTAGCTTCCTGACCTCATTTAAATAGGATACCTGTACATTAATATTCATAATTCCTAATCCCATCAATATCAGCTTCTTGAAAGATCTGAACTAATATAGGTCATAATCTGGTTTTTCATTCTTGTGTGCACATTTCTCCCTAAATGTTCAGGCTAAGCAGAACTATCAGGCTTGTTAATTAAACACATACAAAAACTCAGAATCAAAGATCCAAAAATCCCTGGCCTTTCCTTAAAAAAAAAAAAAAAGATTCTACTTTGTTTTCAACCTCATTGCCTCCTGAGGTGGCTTAATAAGAAAATACATTACTCTTCCTAACATTATGGGTTTCTGTGCCTAGCTTAACTACTTAAAAATTCTCAACAACCCTTTGGAAGCTGAGGGGGAAAATAAAAGGTGTAAAGAAGTTGCTGACCTAGGATCTCAAGAGGTTAAATGTTTATTTCCTCATTCTGTTGAAGATTACCACTTATTTTGGTTAAAGTTTTTGACTTGGATTAGGACCCTTCTTTCTGGCTGCTTTTACCATCCTTTTAAAAAGATTAATTGAAGTCTTAGTAGAATTTGAAGAGGTCAGCCCCTGGAATCTGTAGGCATGTCTTTTGACAGATGGCTTTCTATAGTTCTGTGGCCAAACCTAATTACCCATTTTGGGTTATCATCTGAATTTCTATTTGAATTGCCAATGTTTGTCCATTTGATCTTCTTTCCATTAAGCAATTTTAGCACATGAAAGACACTCACATGGGAAAAAAAAAAAAGCTAGCAGTCATCTGTTGAGCGTCATATGGGATATGCTGAGACTTCCCCAGAAGTCTATTTCTTTCTTTAATCAAGCAAAGAGTAAATGTGTACAACTGAATTAACACAAAAAAAGATATGGCCTAACAAAGTCTAGAAGAGTCCTATTATATCAAGAGTCCAGTATATGCACTGAATGCATGTCTATTTGGTGAACAGAGAGTACTTAATCTCTATCTGAGTAACATGAAAACTAAAATGCTGTAAATTGGACCACCTAAGTACTTTTTGAATAACTACATATTAAATATGTTTAAATGTTCTTTCCTCTGTTTTCCTGAGTTTTCTTCACTCCTACATAGGATCAACTGTCATCCTTATACCCACTTAGCATTTCTTGACAGATCAAGAGATTTGTCTGACTTGATGATGAAGTAGAAATTCATTTTCCTTCAGTAGCACTCCCTATATTCCTTCCTTGTTTAGCAATAGCAGCACAGGAAAAGAGAGGAAAACACTCCACAAAAATAAAATCAGCCATAGTTTATTTTTATATGCAGTAAGATTTACATAAAGGTAAATTCAAAATGCCCAACAGTGACAAGAATTATTTTTAAAGATAAGGGGGACTTCTTAAATCTTTCTACTGCTTTAGAGTCAAGAATGCTTAACTGAATTTTAAACTTATAAAAGCAGAGTAATATTACCATGAAAGTATGACCATCTATGAATTACAGAGTTCTTCCTTTATCAGAAATGTGTAAATGTCCTTGTTCTCTAAGTCTAAGTTGTGAATTGGGAGATATATTCTCATAACCAGCAATCCTAACTTAGAAATATCATTGGATATTTGATACAACACCTATGAATGACTATCCTTGACAGGGTGTTAGCTGGTCTCCTAAAGAGCAAAATCCACCCACCAATCCCACCCACACTCCCACTGCCCCTGGGCACCCCCTCCATTTCAACGTCCTTCTTCACTACTGATTAGTAGAATCCATGGTCAATATCTTTCTAAACCCATTAGTGCATTTATCCAAGCTGCTCGGAATCTATGGTTCCCAGGCTTTCTCTTCTTAGTGATTTACCGCTCCTGGTATTCATTCTTAGTCCTAATCACTATCCTTCTTCCCAACATTCCACTATATGCCCACCAGCATCTATCTAGGCAAGATCTCTTATCCTTACCTGAACTGTCTGCCAATTCCCCCTCACATATCTTTAAATAAAAGTGTATTCCACTCTCCCTAAAACAAACAATACTAACTTCACACCATAACATCTGCAACTTGCCCTTAAACATATTATACTTTGTTGTTCCTGGTAAGAGAATAGGTTTGGCAAAGAAGTCTCTGCTCCCAATTCTATGTCTGAGTGAGAGAAGTTGCTTTACTGGAATGTCCAGTTGGCCTAGAAAAGTTCCCAAAGAAACAGTCTCAAGAATGACATTTCATCATGCCCTCTCAGGAATACTATAGGTTAAAAAAGTGTTTGTGGACTCCCTGGGAAAATTAACCATATTTACAGCATAGCTGCTATAAGAAGTTGTGTTTAGATTTACAACCAATATAAAAAACAAGCTGATTCCTCAAAGCAGTACAATCTAGTTTCCAGAATCTGTATATCCAGCCAGGTCGTCTCTCTTTCTGGCATCTCCACTTGGATATCCCCCAGGTGCCAAAAACCTAACATTTACACTCCACTAAACCTGCTTGTTCTCTATTCCCTGTTTAGTTACTAGCACCCTATCCACTGATTGCCCAAACTTAGATACCTGAGAAAGCTGTTTCCAATTCCTCGCTCCCCACATTCAACTAGGCTCAAATCCTGCTAGTTTTTTCTTTGAAATATCTTGCAAACCTCTCTCTCTCTCACCATCACATTTGACTTCAGACCACACCAGCTTTATGTGTAACTATGTCAAAAATTTCAGTGACTCTTCTTCCTTTGATTTCTTTCTACTCTCTTCAGATCCATTCTTGGTACTGCCTCCAGGGTTTTCTCTCCAAAATACAGAGTGTGACATGCCCTGTTTAAAACACCATCACTTAACACACCTGAACAACTTGGATTTCTCTGTTTGCTAAATCAAAACTCTGACTTTAATGTTATAAACCAATGCTAGCTTCAATAAAACAAACAAAAAACCAAAACAACACGTGACTGCAGGAGGGATTCTTGCCTATCCTGTGCCACACTTAAGTAACAATTCATTACCTCTAAGGCTGCTTCTGGCAGCAACTGTCAGGAGTCTCAGATGTGAGCTCGCCAGTAGGTTGGGGAATAGACAGCCCAATGCGTCTTTCTCAGGTGCCCTAGAAATATCTAGAGACCACCTCCTAACCATTCAAATGGACATGTAAACATGACTGAAAGCCAGAGTTGAAGGGAAATAGAGGGAAAAGTTCACTTCTTGGGTTAAGTGGAAACTCTTGCTGAAGAAATAGTCCACTGGCTTGTCTGTCTGATCTCAGATTTCCAAAGACCAGAGATAAATTTTGTGTTAATCACAGTTTTTCTGAACTCTTTTCATCATTTTTCCCAATTTGTCTCTTCTCATTTACTAAAATTTTAACTGTTTTAGTTTAATTACATTGTTAAGGCATCTGTACATTTTCCTGTGCAAATATGTCAGAATAATCATGTAAAATGCCCACCATTTTATATCTGGTTATAATTTCAAACTGAATCTCAGATTTGGGTTCAAATTCTGAAAGAATGCTTTCCCTAAAATGTAAATTAATGCAGTCAATAAATAAGTTTTGAGTCAATATTTAACACCAATGACTCAATTAAATGCTGAGATGACAATAGTAGGAAAAAACAGACATGTTTCCTGCCCTCATGGACTCTGTAGTTGGTATTAATCAATCGAATAATTAGTATATTGAGTAAAAAATTGAAACTGCATCAGGTGGACTGAAGGTGAGGTGCTTGGTACTTTAAGAAACTATAATACTGGGATTTGATTAAATGAAGGGGTTTCTTAGGGACATGGGATCTGAAATTCAAGGATGACTAGGAGATAACCACTTGAGAATGTCAAGTATTCCAGGCAGAGGGAACAGCCTCTGCTAAGTGGCTGTAACTACAGGGAGCAAAGGGCATATGAGATGAGCTTGGAGAGTTACATAACAGGACTTAACTTTTCATAGTTAATAGGCATTATCTTGATCATAAATAAAGGATTTAACTTTAGTCCTTGAAGAACAAACTTTCACAGGAAGTGTGCTACTGGTTGTGGTCTATTCAAAGAAAGGGGAACTTATTCTGAAATCCATTCATTCCTTGCTAACATTTTAATGTCTCTATGACTCTAGTTCTTTCTCTATTAACCAGTTTGGCTCAATGTGTGTCATCTTGAGTTTTGTAGAGATATTTTTAAGGATTAATAATTGTTGAGCTCTTTGAACTCCTTAATGAAAGATGGTATACTGCCTGTAAATGTAAAGAATTGTTAATATCTTTTAGAAAGAAAACTGTCAGTTAAAGCTGTCCAGTTAAAAAGAAGCCAGCATTATGTAAAGCATATGAAGCTCCACCTACTTCTGTAATATTTAAATTTATAATCTGGGTATGAGTTAAATAGGTATAACGTTGGCTAAGCCCAAATCTTTGATCTAAAATGCCCTGAGCACTGTGCAAGCATTGTCATTTATTCTTAAAGAGTCTCTCTGTGTGTGTCACAAATACCAGCCATTATAATTCTTTCTTCCTGAGGACTATGATAGAACACAGAGTTTAATTTTCTTTCTAAAGGTCACCAGCAAAGTTAGTGTAAAATTCCAGAAAAAGTATATAAACTCCTGGTTTGCTCTGTCGGTCCTATTTCTTTTCACTCTAGCAAACCAAAACATCTCAAAGTCAAAATATAAATTACAGAAGAGGAGGAGTTTAATGAAGGAAGAGCTTAAATGAAACATGCAACAAAGTTTTATCTCTAAGTAAACATTTTATCTCTTTTCTTGAATACAGGGCAAATTTAGTACTTTGTGAATTGCTTTGGCCTAAGTAAGAAGAGTAAAGAAAAAGGAAGAGACAAATAGAGTCCTTAAGGATGAGGAATTTTAGTAGTAGCGAAATTTCTAAGTTTACTAATTTCCTTCTCTCTCTAAAGAACATCTTTAATATCAATACCCAGAGCCAATCTATACAGAGCCTGTGAAAATGTTTTTTTTCCAAGATCATAATCCAGCATGGATTAAATTTTTCTTTATACTAACAGAATCCTAAAGATAATTTAAACTACTTTTTAGTGTAGGAGTGGTCCATAAAGGTAAAAGTAACTAGGGCTCCTGAAAATCAGAATATGGCCCTAGAAATGCCCTAATTTAACTATTTTCAGGAAAGGTATGACAATTTATTTTTTTCTACCCAGATACTAGAGAATCTCACAAAGCAACTAAATATGTTTTATTTCAAGTGATTCAACAAGTTGAAAGAAGCAAGCTAAGTGAAATAGCCTGCAGGGTTAGCAACAAAGGCTAAAAACAAAGAGAAGTTATTGAAAGAGAAATTATTCTTGGAAAGGAATATTTACAAAGGTCAATAACAAAATCCTCAATTTTGCTCAGTGTAAACTTTTGTGTATTTATTTGGAATCTGCATTATTAGGAATAAAAAAATCTGGTCACTGGTTAAAAGCAATGATTTAAAAATATTATGTACATGCAAGGTATAAAATGTTAAATGTTTATATTCATAGACTTGCCATAATTTTTAGAGTTGAAATTGGGGCCAATTAGAATATCACCAGGCATGCTGGTGTCAGGGAGTTCAGGCTGACTAGGATGGGATTTGGGAGGTGTTCAATGTTGTTAGACTTGGACAGTCCCAGTGTGGTAACCCTATGTGTTTATAAATTTATTTGCTTAGGGGTAAATATATGACTTGAATGCTATTAACCCATAAAATCAATGTTTCGGATAATGTAAGTAGAATGTACTTGTAAAAAATCTTCATTTATTGTTAAGAATAACATCATTTTCCAGATAGCATGAAAATCTAAAGCATCTTATATGAAAGGAAGCTTTTTGTTTCACAAATCTTCTTATTTCAGGCTGCCAAGAGATAAAAATCCACTAATTCTTAATTATAAGTCAATCTCTGAATGTGATCATATGATTTTAATCATCCATGGGTGTGTTCTCAGGTATATTACTGCTAAGAAATTTTCCTAAGGAAGGATCCTATATTAACCAGACTTATTTATGTCTCTGTAGTTATCACCTTCTTGATGGACCAGGAAAAACTTTCTACTGGTCTAGAGGCTATACAATGTGGAAATCTTGGTACAATACTAAAACAGGGCAAGTCATTTAATGTTTGTCCCTATTTATTAGGATGGCTTGAAGATACCAATCAATCATTTATTTTCCAGAATTAATGAGATTATTTCATCACAGCTTCCAGGAGACATAACATCCAAGCTGACAACAGTCACAAAAGTTTTTAGAATGCCATCAAGAAGTTTCAGATAACTGCTTAATTTTAGCTATGTGCATATGAAATAATGTAGTCACAAACCAAAATCAAAAGATGACCTCAAGTAACTTTTTTCTCAGTTTTAATAAACTTCTTAAATAGTTCCCCAAATAAGATAAAATGCTTCTTTCAAAGTTACTTGAATTTTAGAGGCGGCACCAATTTATACCAATTTATTTATATATCAAGAGTATAGAAGGGTACCCTGTTCTCAACATCCTGACCAATACTTGTTTATAGTATTTTTGATAGTAGACATTTTAACAGGTGTGAGATGAAATCTCATTGTGGGTTTCATGTTAGTTTAAACATTTTGTTTTTAGTAATCTAAAATGTATAACATTGATTTTGTAAATTTTACATTCTAAAATATATATATATATAACATAATGATTTGTGAGTTACTATATGGATATTTAAATAATTTATATAAATACACTAATTAATACAAGATGAATATATTCAACAAATACTGGAGAAAGCACTTTGCACTGTGCTTCCAAGAGTGACAACAATAATGTGTGTCATTTTGGCCATCTAGATATATTCAGAATAAGAGATGTGACTGATACATATGAAAAAGAGGTAAATGATAAGAATTGTCGAAAAAAAAAAAAAGTAACAGTAGAAAAGGAATTATGATGAAAATCCTTTTGGGTGATTTCTAAAGATTTTCTCTAGTTAATGGTTGAAATGACCCCTGGAGTTCGTTTTTAATTTTCTACTGGAGGAGACACTCAATGCAAAACTTAACAAATATGTTTCTAATTTCATAAAGTAGTATTTACAACTTTTCTATAAAACTAGATTTAAAAATAAGCAAACAAAAAACCCTGTCCTGTACCAACAAATTGCAAATCCTTCAGAACCCTCAGGGCCAGTATTGACTGAGGCATCATACAAGCTGTAGCCACTGTGTTCTGGTGGCGTGGGTACAGTTCAAATGCACCCCGTGTGTCCAGGGAACTAATAACTGTGCATGATCTATTGTCCAAAACAACCCAGTCTGTTTATTCCAAAAGGTCTCAGTAATAGGCCCTTTCTGAGTTCCAGGGGAAGGTGCTAACATGCAGCACCATAGTAACCTATCAATTATCTTCATTATCCTCAACCCATTTTTGGTTTCTTCACTGAGCTGCAGCTACATCATCTGTGGTGCATCTGAAAGAGCGAGGCAGGTTCTGGCAATGGACGAGATATAGCACTATGTTGCCCCTCGCAGCCAGGCAACAAGAGTCATCCTGGTTCATGTCTTCACAGTACGCAAGGTTCAATGAATGAACCTTCATTACTCTGAACACCATGGTGGTTTCCCCTCCAGATGTCCCAGAAATTAATCAAAGGAAGAGCCTGTAACATGAGCCAAGTGAGAGCTTCACGACTCAGTGTGGTCTAGAGAAAGCACTTCTATCTTTCCTCCAGATTTTCCATGCAGAATATGCAGGCAAAGCTAACAGATAAATTTCAGTCCGAGACTCACTTTACAGAGACAATTCTGCTGGTTTCTCCCAGCAGTATTAATGAAAACATGGAAGAGAGAGTCATAAAAATTGTCCTCTGGATCTGAGATGGTCTGGCCAGGTGACAATATTAGTAATTCCACTTCTTTTAGCAACCACTTCTCACTTTCTCTTATTCTGTACTCAGCTCAGCCTCTCTTACTCTCCTTGGTTTTACTCAGATATGGCTTGGCCATGGTGACACCTCTGAGTTAACAAAAGGAGTTACTGTGTCAGTCCTTCTCACCTGTCCATCCTGAGGAATCAGATGTTGAGAAGGTGGGCCACTGCCCCTGCCTGGCAGTCATGTTGCTGCCACCAGTGAACTTAGGCACATTATGTGCCAATATTATTGTCTAACCCAGGTTCTGGGAGCTGTGCTGCCTTGTGCTGTAATGATCCCTTCAGTTGGGACCTGCAAATTAAATCCAGAACCTGGTTCTAGTGACACGTTGTCAGCCACGTGTAGGGAAGTTGATGGCTAAAGGCCCGAACCAATTCAATATTCTTTCTACCATATCCCATCTTCTCCATTCTACTTACTCCAGTTATTCATCATAGAAATCTCACTTATTATTTGGGTATGCTACTTGAAAAAATCTAAAGCGCTCACAAGAAACAATTTTGAACTGAGTAAGATCAGTTAAAATATAAATAATGATAATTAAATCTTTTCAAGTCTCAAAATGTTAGGCTAAAGCCTAGGGAATAAAGAGGTTCTGTTTAATTTTCAGAGAAAAACTTAGGAGAATGCAAAAGTCTTGGACCTCCTTAGGATTCTTCTCTCATATCACAGAACTCCTTCATGTACCTTTAAATTCTTTATAAATGTCACAAAGAAGTTGGTCACTTGTTATTTTTCTCTATTCAAAAAAGTATGTTAACTTTATGTTGAGGACACTAGAATTACCTCAAATATTTAAATTACTTTAACAAACAAAGCTGTCTCACATAAACCCTGCTACTCTAGCACTGTGACCACTCTTCCTGTTAATAAGTAACATTAACACAAATAACTCACCAAGAAGTGTCAGCTGAATCTTCTGATTTCCAACACCAGGAGCCTTTTTCACTTTGCACTGGTAGGTGCCAATATCTGACAGCTGTATATTTGTTATATTTATTGAGCCATCACCAGATTTGAGGTTATTACTTGTAAAATGTACTTGTCCTTTCAGATCTTGACAGTAGTCATCATAAATTTTATCTTGAGTATAAAATAATCTAAAAGAAAACCAAAATAAGACAGGGAACAAACCTTCTGTCTCATTAAAGAAGTTCTACACATATCATGATTCTGCAGGATTCAAAAAAAAAGAGTAAGAACACAATATTGTGAAACATACAATTACAGAGATTAGCATGATACTTAAGGATGGTTATAAACTGTTAATTTAAACTGGGGAAAGAAAGGCCAACATCATTAAGTAATATAGTCCTGGCATGTCCTGGTGACCTAGCAGTCTAGTACACCCTGGGCAGAGTCACATACATCTCAAGTTCCAGGGTCAGGAAGAGGGAGAAAGGATGGGGGTGGGGGTTATGGGGAAGAACAACCAATGTGAACAACTTCATAAAAATAAATGGAGTATGTTTTCCCCGTCTTCCTGCCTGCACTTTAATTTGGGATTAAAAAAAAAAAAGTAATATATCCCTAAAGTAAGATTGAACAAGACAGATTTGTTCATTCTTATATACTCTATTTTTCAGCTGCCTCAGATTGAAGTGTGTCAACCTAGTGTATAAAATCAGGCACATATGCCACCACTACCCCAGAAAGACTTCTGACAGTTGATCTAGTGAATATAACAAAAACGACATCATTTTTGTCAATGCTAAGTTGGAGGCACTTGAGGTATCTAGACTCAGATAAAATCATGAAATTAAATTTAAGATATGTATGCCCAGATAATAGGACCTTTCAATTAATCTTCTGGGACTAACAGCAAAGACTTCAATTTCCACTGAGTTTTCTTAACCACTATTACAGACTTTGATGGAAAGAAATAAAGGCTGACTTTAGAGGGAAAATAAATTCTGTGTTAAACTTGACTTGGGAAAGAATTACAATGGTCATTTCTAAATATCACTTAATTTTAACACATTTTATAATTTTTCACATAAAACTGTCCATTCTGGTTACCTGAGACCCAAGGGCCAAAGAACTGTGGTACCAAACTCTATAGTCAGAAAGCATTACAATCCATATCTAGCAAATAATTTATCTGAGATGTTAATTATGGACTGTAATCATAATTGTCATTTGTAGGAATTTTTGAAGGACAGGGACTTGGGTTCTTTTCTGTATTATTAGCTTCCATACCATGTTGACCCCTAGTCCATAACCCATTAAAAATCTTTTATTTATGTATTACTGTCTAGTATATTAAATATCAGTTAAGTAAATAAAAACATCAAAGGGCATACAGCTGACTTATTCTGTAAACACGAGTTACTCCTTTATTTGTTCCACTGCCTTGCCACACCCACTTGACTTGTCAATAGCAGCCAGGACTTCTTTAAATGAGGAGGCCATATCTTCCTATCTGCTACTATTTTAGTCTACTGACAAGTCATGAAGTTCAATCCACTGTACTTTCAATCCCTCATGTTACAACACACTTCAGTAGTCTTTTCAGGAGGGGTTAACAAGTGTCCCCACTGTTATTTTGTAAACTTATTTTAGCACTTTCCAAGGGAAAAAAAATGCTATAAACGATAGTTAAGAAATGGGGTACTAAGAAGTACCAGGCAGTTTGACTTCTCTTCACAATCCCGCAAGGATAGTGGCATTTGCCTCATTTTAACCTTTCAGCTGAGAAAAGCTCCCACAGATGAACTTCTGCAAAATCACACAGCTAAGATGCAAACCACTTTGAATTCGCACAGTATACTGCCTTTATCAGCATTTCTGTAAGACTTAGGCTTATAAAGCATTTGTGCACATAGTATTCTAGTGAATTCTTATCACAACCCGAGAAAGAGGTATATCTGCTCCTACTTTACAAACAAGGAAGCAGAGGTTTATGAAACAGGAGAGGCAGGACACGACAGTACAGGCAGCAAAGGATAACACAGGGTAGGGAAAGTTAGACGTGAGGTTCAAACCACAGTGCATCTGTTGCCAGCTCTGCAACCCTAAGCGTGTTCCTTCAAATCTCCAGGCCTCCATTTCCTCCTCTATGTGGAGAAGGATAATAATTCTCATTTTAGGGTGATGTTTTAAGGTTTATGTGGGTATATATAATTAAAGTGCATGTGACGCTACCCAGCAGCACAGTACATGGTACATGGTAACTGCCTGCTGACAGAATACAACAGGGATTAAGGACAGAAATTTCTCCAGGCACCACATTGCCTGCTATTTTAAATAGATTAAAATAAAGTCTCACCTAACATATAATGTAGCTGAAATTCTATGTAACACCCTTTTCGGCACCAATCTCTCCCTAACCGTTCCCTCTTTCTCTTGTTCTGATTTTACTGAGCTCAAGATTAAGGCTAAATTTTTAATCCTAATTCAACCTAGTTCCCAGTTTCCCACTTATCTCACAAGGCTGTGCCTCCTGCTTAGCAGAGGCTTCAGGACCTCCTTCCATCAACAAAAGGATACATGCAGGGCATACCATGCTTCCGGGTCTCAAGATGAATCTTGTCATTGGGCTTCATTCCTGAGTCCTAAGTCAGAAGCATCTAAGACCTGTGCTTTCCACTCATTCATCTTTATCACGGGAGCAGGATTCTAGACTCTAATTGGGGATGGACACTGCATGGTCAAGGGCGTGGAGGGTATGCAGGACCTTGGATCAAAGCCTATATTCCGTGTGCTGGCACTGCCACAGAGACGGGGGAAGAAGAGTAAGGCAGAAAGGGAACAGGGTATCTGGGCTGAGTAGACAAAAAGAGTCAGGCTCAATTTAGTTTGCTTAGGAAGACAGTAGGAAGTACCCGTAACACAATCAGGGCAGAGGTTATGTTCTTAGAAGGGACGGGCTTAGTCATTCAACTTGAGAAAAGCACCTTAATTATTTCCTTCACAATACATCACAGGCAAACTGCCTGGATTTGCCAAAAATAATAATTCTCTAACTAAATGGCTGAATAACCCTTTCTCTGTTAATTTTTTTTTTTTTTTTTTTAAGAGGAAGGCAGGCATGAAAGCAAGCAGGCAGCAAGCAAGAAGAAAGACAGGAGGAAGAAGTATCCATTTATAGTTGTTTCTCACTCTCACCCCCACCCCTGCCCCAGCCTTCATTCACTGGCCCTGGGCCTCAAACCTGGGTCTCAGGGCTGTGTGTGGACTGTGTCTTAGGCATGGACTTAACCTGAGCCATGAGGGTTCACTAACCCCTTTTTTTATATGGAGCATAAGCAAAAACAAGATTTCTCTTCCAAATACATACATATATGCATATTCCTCTAAATATCTGAACTCGTTTTTCTCTACTTGTCTAATAATAAAATAAACATGTTTTATTTTTAATTAAAAAGTATAAGACAAAGCTAATAGGCAACATTCTAAATTAAGTGAAGTATTCTGGTGCCATTAAGAGGCAAAGTATGATATATATTTGGAGATGAGATCATTGGGCAAATATTCATTGCACTACTTTTGGCTTTTCAAGTTCCTGTACTAGGCTCTTACTGTAAAGGGCACTAGATTTGGTGGTGGGTGTGCTGTATAATAGGCATAGATTGAGAAGCAAGTTCAATATTTTCAAATGAGTATGGTTTTGTAAGTAAAAGAAATAATAATAAAATTATAAATATATAATAATATTTCAGTTTAAATTAAAAAAATAAAAATTCTATAATATTTGATATTCAATTTTTAATTTAAAACTAAAGACTATAAATTGATTTTTGCTATAATGACTTTGTTCTGTTAATGATTTATTCAGGATATTTAACTTAATGAACTACAGAAGACAGACTCTGTAATAGCATGTACCAGCATAGCACTATGTTACACTAATAATTCATAACCCTTATACTGGTAACAGAGTGCCTGAACAAAACTTACAAATTCAGTTTTACTGGGTGAGCCCTAGAGGCCTAGAGGTTTAAATCAGGGACAGTCCACATACATCCCAAGGTCCCCAGCTCAAGACCCAAGGTCAGGGAAACAACCAATGACGAACTGAATACAAAAGTGCTTCTTCCTTCCTGCCTGCCAACTTTCCTTAAAAAAATCAATTCGACATAACTTTTCACAAAGTCTAGTTGACTTGCCATCTCCTCACACATTATGCACATATCTGCCACAATTAACATGCTTGCTCCATCGACCTCTCCTACTACTCCCTATCGCACATTAACTTTCAAATCCAGCTTTTCTAAATGTTCATACTCCTCTTCTTTCTTAAAGCCTTTGCCAAGAAATCTAGCAGTTATACTTTTTCTTATACTGAATTGTAGGTCACTTATCCATTTCACTCCACTGAATGTATCCTTACTTTTCACCATTACTGCCTTCCTCACCTAGATTTAAACTGGGGCTTTCTTTGAAGCGTTCTCTCCACCTGTGTGGCTCAGCACTGCACTCAAAACCTCAGAGAAGTTTAGACATCTGCTGAGTGTGCAGGCACCGATTACACTTACCACTTGATCCATCTTCTGATTATCGGCGGGAGAGAGCAGCCACTCCATGTCTAGAGGTCCCAGGTCTTCTGGACTAAGGGTAAATTTGCATGGCAAATAGGCAGTTTCCCTTTTGCCTTTTCAATCATCTGTCCAGGAGCAGTAATACTCAGACTTCTGACCAAATCTGGAGAAAGAAACATGTACATGGACTAAGTATCAGCAATTTGACTAGAAGTAACTCAGCACATCCAGTCTTCCAGGACAATCACAGGCTGTAGTGGGACATAGGCTAGGATTTGGGACCAGAGTAGTGGAGTTCAAACTCAGCGGTGCCCAGCTTTAGTTTGTATCTTTGTAAAAATGGAATGATAACAATATTCTAATGTATTTTCTGCCAAGATTTCTTTAATTGCAAACTTTATTAAAATTATTCTTTTATTGACTGCTTACAAATATTTCTAAGCAATAAATGCTGATTTCAACTGAAAAACAAAAGAAACTGTCAGTGTGTCAGTGTGTGTATACATATATACATTTACCAGTTGACCTCAGTATTATCTTTGTCATTATTTTTCATTTATTTCCCTTTTGAAAGTTAGTCACATCCATACTTTTAGAAGAAACTTGAAAATTCCATAACATACTCTGAAATTCATATTTTGTGAAATTTCCATTTGAAGCATACTTAAAAAATGAATGTTGAATGGCAATGTTTGGACAACCATTTACATATCATCGTCATTGTACTAGATACAGTAATCTAGCGATGATTTACAGTACAGGGGAGGATATGTGTAAGTGATATGCAAATATTGCACAAAGTAAAGTACTTGAGGAATTTGGTATCCATGGGTATCCTGGAGCCAATCTCCCATGCGTACTCAGGACAACTAACTACTTCTTCATCTACATGAGAAAAAATACTGCGATCAATCAACTCACATCTTATTTTCCAAAGAAAAGCAATTTTGTTCATACCAATTCATAAAAAGATCTGTTCACCACTAATGTCTCAGAAGACAGAAGAGAGAAGTTGGAACAAGCTGAATTAATATAAATGCAAATTTAGTCTGTGATAAATATCACAAAACTGGATTGTTTTACTATCTACACCATAAAAGTTTACACAGAACTAATCTGTCATTTATGGTTTCCTTCTGATAATCCAACATTTTCTTACAAATCTAAAATATCTAACCCATGTAAAACCAAAGTTTCAAATGTACAGTTTTCCATTCAACAACTGTACCAGTTGGACCTCTATATCACCTAGCTCTGACTTTCAGGACTATAGAATGGTCTGGAAGAGGCCCTAAATGCTCTGGTACTAGGGGGCCTACCTTTCTCCCCTTCTCTTCTGTCCCCACAGTAAAAAGAAACTCATTAGAGCAGAGTTAAGAGTAAGTAAATCCAAGTCCTAATTCTCCATAATGACTATTTTGATAGTTGTTTGGCTGTTTTTCAAATGCAAAATTCCAACAGAACAAATCAAATGAATTAAATTATTAACCACTGCATGATGTTTTCATTAATCCTAAAAGAAGCTTAGTACATGCCAATTAATTAGTTGCAATACAATGTTAATAAAGTAGAAGCAACAGATAGAGACATGTAAAAAATATCAGGTTACAGTCTAGGTTATTTGTATTAAGGCACCATCCTAAGTCTTCATCATGCTTAAAAGCTGAAATGTGGACAACAGTTCAACTTAAAACTGGACACTGACTCTGCATCTCTTTCCTTAAATCTGAGGTAGGTCTTGCTTCGACAAACAGAAGGTAACAGGACTAGTGCTGCACAAATTCTAAGAGTGGGGCCTCAAGAGGTCTTGCTACAACCCACCTGTGCCCTCTTAGCTTCCTGCTACGTTACTCTGTGCTTTTAAGTCCTTATTTTGTAAAAATCAAGTTAAAAATTTAAGTGACATCAGACACCTAAATGTTGTAAAAATTCAAGTCTTAATTCATATACTCAAGTAATTCTACTGCAGTCATAAGAATACATTGCAGTCAATTTAGTGTTCATGATAGTATCTTTCATTCTTTCTTGCTACATAAAAATTACTCTTCTCATTAAAAAGTACCTTACAAAATTCACAGGTCTATAAAAATGATCTGAAGATATATATATCAGTTAATAGCAGTTATTTCTGACAACTAAGAAAGACGACCGTCCATTTATTCTTTATACTGAGTTTCTTAATATGCATATTGCTAAAGAAATTTTATTTTTCAAAAATGTTTAAAGCATTCAACTGCTCTTTATTGTGCTTCACCAAAATGAATTAAATATCAAAATCATACAAAACAGTTATTGGGTTTCCTAGCAAAAGTGAAGGGGCTTCCCTGCAGAAGCATGGTTTTTCAAATGTTGATGTATACAGCAGTCAAACTGTAGAAGACAAAAGACAGACCACCCTTGGTCTCCAGCAGTGTATTCTGGAATTCTTTCCTAATATGCCCAATTTTATTTATGCAGGAAATTGAGTGATAATTTAACTTGCAAACAGGTTCAGTATTGTCTGAAAGCTAAATCAAATAACCATTCTTACAATTTTACTCGAACTTCATATACAGAGTAAAATGAAATATGTAGCACATTATCAACCACGAGTATTTGCAGAGTCCATTTGTAAGTGCTCAGCACAGGACTATATAAACAAACAAACTGAATCACATCCCATTTTGGCAGTGACTGGAAATAACATCTCCCAATTTTCTGCTTGTTTTTTTTTTAAACTATAAATTCCAAATCATTTGAATCTTCAGAACTTCTCTACTGCCCAGTCTGATTTCTGCCTGAGCATCAAAATGATAGCATATGCACATGGATTTTTAAATCATGTCTGAATCATGTAGAATTGAAGGAGTGACAGGTGAGGTCTTTTCACCCAGTATAGAGAAGGGCTATGACTTATGAGGCAGGAAACTGCATAAACTGTCGAGATCTAAGCAATCAGCAAAGCACATTAGTACAAGAGAATAAAATAGTAACAAAGTAATTCCGAGTGCCCAGCTTATCATAAGCAGGTCACAATTCTGGGATCTGCTGAGGGAAGACAAGGTAAAGCAAAGCTCACAGGCATTTATATGGAAACAGAAAAGGCCATTCTTGGCAAAAGAGTTGGAAATTGTGGCATACAAGGAGATGCTTAAGCATCTCTCCCATCTGGCTAGTGAGGAGTTACAGCTTTTTCTAATAATAAACTGGTAAGATAGTAAAATAAAATGTTTCTCTGAGTTTGGTAAGCCACTGTAGTGAAATAAAGGTTGTGAGAACCTCTGATTTACAGTCATTTGGTCAGAAACACAGGTGACAACCTGGTGCGAAATGAGGGTAGGGAGATGGCAGTCTTAAGGGACTGAGTCCTAACCTGTGGGATCTGACAATCTCTGTATGTTACAATTGAGCTGAACTGTAGGACATCCAGCTAGTTAGAGAATTGCTTGGTGGTTTAGGAAAAACACATGCACATCAGAATTGATGTCTGAATTAAAGTACCCCAAATCCAATCACTTTTACCTCTGTCCAGGTCATTCTTACCTCTCTTGTGGACTGTCTGCTAACCTACTTCCCTGCAGCCACTCGTTGGCATTCTAACCCATACTTCACCCCTGTGAAAACCTCTGGTGGCTCCACATTGGATTCAGACATTTTCATTTTCCTTCAGACTGTATTACCCGGCATTCTCCCAGGTTAGTTTCTAAGTGCTCCAGCTCCCACTAGAGGCTTCAGCCAGTTCTTCATCCTTTCTCCATGGTGAGCCCTCACATTGTGTGGTACCACATGCCCTGCTCCATCTTCAGCTAACTTTTAAGCTAAGTCCCACTATCTTGGTCTTATTCAGTTCTTCCAAAAAGCATTCCGTGTGCTCAAATATGGCTCAAACTAGGTTTTCTCTGCACACCCCTCCAACAACTGAGGCCTCCGTCATAAACACTTATACTGCTTTACCGAAGCTACTTCTTTACGGTGTCCTTCCTACCCTCTGCCCCTAATAAATAGTTCACATTTAGAAATCAGGGCCATGCTTTTTGATTGTCATTGATTTCCTTTAGCACAGCAAAATTTCAGTTACTTAGCTTACAAAAAATGTCACATTTTCTTATAAGGGAAACAGAGGACCCATCAGAGATGAAAGATGATCTACTCCAAAGTAGTGGAGCATGGCAGAGCATGGCAGAGCATGGCGTGCCCTGTGGCCTAGCGGATAAGGCCACTGGAGGTAGTTCACATAAATCCCAGTGACTCCAGGAGGAGGGTGGGGAACAAGACACAGTCAAGATGAACAACTAAACAAAATAAAGTACTTTTTCCTCCTCTCTCTTCCAGTCTGCCCACTTGCCTTCATTCATGACTGCACCTTTCCTTTAAAAAAGTAGAGATTAGTATAGCAGCTGAAAGTGGTTGAAAGCCAGTTAAGACCTTTCTCTATTAAATATGGAATCATACAGTGGAAATGTCCTGGCCTGTGGTTAAAGGAACTAGAAAAAGCACTGGGGGTTGGGGGAGGGGGTGAGACAGACAGGGGACAACACAAATAACACACTGGGGAGCACTTGTTTTATGCATACTTTGCCTTGCTCCACCTTATCCTACCGAGTGCACCTCCCACCATTTACCCTGAAAGTATTCCTTGCTTGTCACCCCTTCTCTGAAGCTTTCCAGAATCCTGGCATTAATTGCTTCCTCCTCTGTCTTTCCTGGTGTTCCTCTATTGTAAGTCACTGTATACAGGCCCCTACCCTTAAGTACAAACTTTCACTCATTAACAGGCTTCAGGGCTTCATCTTTGGAGCGAAAGTACATCCCAAGATTTATTGAACAAGCCCCAGACTCTGCTTTGGACAAAGCTGCTAAACTGCAAGTGAAGGGTCAAAGATCAGAGCAGAGAGGAGGAAAAGTAGTTATCTGAAAAAAGAGTGGTGATAAGAGGAAGACCTGAGACCTTGTGGGAAATACATGGAAAGCAGAACCATGGGAGAACTAAAAGAATCAAATAATGATGACTACATAGGAGATGCAGTGCAAAGGGAGCTGAGCAAGCCTGGTCCTGAGCTGATGGGAACAAAGACAATGTTTATGGCTTTAATACCTGTATTACAAAAGTGTTAGCAAATCCAGTAAGAAACTAACATGCATACAACTTTGTATATAGTTAACACGAGAAAAATACAACATTAGGAAAAATTTTTATTTGAGAAACTCTAAAATCACAACCGCATGTTGCTTGTCTTTCAGCTATGAAGCTAAAATTATATTTTAAAAAAGCAGAAAAATATTAATTAATGGTTGGCTTCTCAAATGTCATTCCAAAGTGTAACAAAAAAGGAAAAACATTGAGAAATAAACGAATTCATCTTACAATCCAGAAGTCTTGCATATTTCTTTGGTTTCTTGGAAAGAAGTGTTATGATAACCTTAATCTCAGTTGTTATAAGTAAGATTTGATACTGAGTTTTTTTTGATATTCAAAGAATGTCTTAAGAGTTATTATTTTAAAGAGACAGAACACATTTAATCTTACTGCTGTGATCAGATCACAGAATTCAGGAACTTTACCTAAAAACACATTCACTGTAAAAAAGGATTCACAGTGTCACCTCCTAATGAATGTATATCAGTGGGTCCTAGGTCCAGGGGAAAAACACAGTGACCAATTAAATAAAAATAAAGAGCTTCTTCCTCCTCTCTCTTCCTGTCTGCCTGTCTAATTGCCTTCATTAGTACTTGTAACTTTCCTTAAAAAAAAAAAAAAGATTCACTAGAACAGTTTTAATAAATATAATGAGGTGCACCCCAGTGGCACAAGTGCTAAGCTAGTAGCAGCTGGGGTGTAGACCATGTAAAGCCTAAGGACCAAGGAACAACCAAAAATAAATAAAAATGAAAGCTCTTCTTCCTCTTCCTTCCTTAAAAATGCTTCTTCTTCTCCCTTATTTTCTCACTTTATAAAAATAAATAAACTCAATAAATCTGAAACTGGCAATGTTTAAAGGGTTAATCAGGACAAGTGTATAAGTAAGTGTGTGTATGATAACAAATATTGCAGGTGCCTGGGTTAACAAGCAAGTCACTGGAATATTCCAAATCCTGTTAAAAAAATGCAACCAGCACCATGTTATTTGGATAGTTTTCTTCCCCTCTTCACAGATCATGATTTCAACCTGTACCAATTTCCTTCTTACCAGAAAGTTGCATTGAGATTAGCAATATTTAAAAGTCACTTACAGAGAGGGCAAATCTGGAAAGGAAAAAAGAAAAGATGCTTTAAATACTTTAAATATGCTAAATGTTAGTTTAGTAATTATTCCAACTAGGAGAAAACATGTATATAGGAAGATGAAGGATATACTCTTTGCTGTCAAGGAGTTTGTTTGTTCATTCCCATATATGTTAACTCAGAACACTAGGTTAATATATACTTAGAACTAAGAAAATGCTTACAATCAGATATGTTAATAACAGTGAGAAATTACATTAACTATACTTATTTGCTTTTTCACATAGTTTTTTTAAACATAAATTCCCAGTTCTACACACCCAATGAGAAATTAAAAAGTAGGCCTCCAAGAAATAAACTGGGAAGAAAATAGGGAAATCATAATTGTAACAATAAATAATATATAATAGTGACTGAAAAATTAAGTGCCAGACACTATTAAAAATTTTATATATATGTTAATTCAATGATCTTAACAGCTCTAAGGGAAGTACCACTATGCCCGTTTTATAATGAAGAAACAGAAGTATCTAAGCTACTAAGGGAGCAAAATACAAATCAAGGCAGAATGACTCCCAAGCCACATTTGTCCTGTAAGTAGAAGTCCACCAGTAAACTCCCCTGGACACAGGGATTTTGTTTTTTAAATCACTGTAAAACACAAGGAGTACATATCAGAAATTCCATCCCATTCACTGTAGTGGATGAGGGTTTGGAAATTACGCTATTTTTCTCCAACACTAAATTTCTTACAGAGAACATTTTAGGCAGCACTGAGTTTAGAAGTTTGGTTGAATTTACCTTTTTTTTTTTTTTTTTTTAATACACAGGGAAATAAATACTAGTCTATGAATCTGTTGTTAAATTTGTCACTAGAAAAGCTCTATTATTTTGGATACAAAATAATTCCTGTAGGGCTCAAACATAAATTAAGGGTGTCTAACTAAATTTATTTCAGATCTAAATATGTCCTCCTAATTTTAGACCATCAATCAACCAACAAGTCTTCCCTCGACAACCATCTTCTTTCTCTCTCTAGCCCTAGCTGCATTACTCCTCAGTTAACCTTACTAGAGCAGACATTTCTGAAACAGTAGGTTACTAAAGCATAGAAGGAGTCTGTCCATTAATAAAGTGGGCTTAAAAGTCAGAATCAGGGTTCAAATTCAAATTGAGATTATTAAATGCACAAACACAGGCAAATTTCTCTAGCCTTTTTAAGTCTTAGTGGTTTTCTTCTTTAAAATGAGAATAGTAATAATGTCTACTTCATTTAGGGCTTAAATGAAATAATGCATGATGTAAAGTTCTTAGAAGAGTTCCAGCACAGCTGCTATTCATTCTTTCAGTAAATAGTGGCTATTAAGACAATTCACTGCCATCATATAAGCCTGTCATTCCTACTATGACATAAACTTCTGTAGTGTTGGGAAGGTGCCTTTTAATCTTTTATCCCACACACTTAGCAATGCTTCCATATAAGAACTCAAAATGTTTTATATAAATAAATGACACTGAAAAGTCATCTACTAAGTTTGGTAATCAGAACATCACTAGTGACCTAAGCAAAATCAGAGCTAGTGAAGACTTTGAGGAGATGCAATGGGATATATTCAGTTTCAGACTGAACTATTTGTATCTAAGTACAAACAGAAGTGACTACTGTTTTAAGGAACTGGGGGAGGAGAAAAATAGAATATGATGTGTGGTTAAGAAAAGGCTGTGCTGAAGTGAGAAATGAAGAGCATGTCTGTAAGTCAGAAAGGAAGAGCAAATATAATGAGATGATATATATGTATATATGTGTATATATATGTGTGTATACACACATACATGTACATACATTTAGAACACTCAGATACTGAAGGATAAAGACCCCATAAAGGAATAAGAAAACAGTGGACCAGAATGAAGGGAAGTACAAAAGAGGACTGGTACAGTTATGAATAAGTTTATATAGGGTCCAAGAAATTTAGGGAATTTATATCTGATAGCCTTTGCATCTTCGTGACAAAGGAGGCATGCAGCATTTACTTAGAATTAAAGAGGCAGAAAAATGCGTCTGTAGTTTTTGGAGACTGTTTCAAGTCTGAAATACTTGTGAAACAGGAAAAGTGGAGAACTGCAGAATGAATGATATTGAGCTAAGTGAGCTAAGTCAATGAAGTTGGGGAGGACACACTGGAAATTTTAATGCCATTTTTCCCAGTTACATACATATATTTTAAAATTTCTATAATTAAAATGTTTCAAAAAGAAAGAAACCATAAAGCAGTGGTATTGTATGCCTACCAGTTGAAATAAAAGAGGCTATGTCAAGGATATGGAGCAACTGGAACTTGTATTCTAACAATAGGAGTGTCAACTGGTACAATTAGCATTGGACAATGGTGTGGAAATATCAACTACAAACTAAACATATGTATAACCTAGGGAAGACAGAAATTTTGTTTATAGGGAAAAAATGCATGAACATGTTCACTAAGACACACACACAGCAGACTGTCATTGCAGCATTTTTCATAACAGCCAAAAATTGAAGGAAAATAGTCTATCGACAATAGAATGGGTAAATCTACTGTGATATTTTGACATACGACAGACAGCATGTATATAGCAATGAAAATGAATAAACTAGGAGCTACACAACATGAATAATCTTACAAATATGATAAGTGAAAGTTAGAGAAACATATATACCACGTTTCCATTTATGAGGTGTTAACACTAATCTAATGCTAAAAATCAGAGAGTGAAGGAAGTGAATGGAGAAAGACATGAGGGGATTTCTGAGACATGCGCTATGATATATTTTTTGATTTGGGGATGGTTACATAGATGTGTCTCCTTTGTGATAATGCTCTGATCTGTACATTTAAAAGTAATACTCTGAACTATGTGTTTCAGTGTATTATGCATTAATGCTATATTTCAAATAAAAGGTTTATTTAAAAAAATTTAAAGGAAAGATACAGGCAGGAATGAAGGTGAGCAGGCAAGCAGGAAGAGAGAGGGATAAGAGCATTGTATTTATTTGTATTTAATTGCTCACACTGGTTGTTGCTGGCCAGGGATCTTTGGGATGTATGCAGACTGTTCCCAGGGGTGTATTAGTCCACTAGGCCACCAGGGTGAACCTTTAAAAATAAATTTTAAATGAATTGAAGATGTTATAGAGATAGAATAGCTATATTTATTTTATTCTTTTTAAAAATAATAATGTTCTGATGCTTTAAATACTTTTCTTAAAAGCCTAGCCAAAATGGACAATGAAAACAGTTTCACCAATGCACACAGCCAGGCCTTTGTAGTTTTTTTCTATAGTAGGGCACCAGAGTTCATGAGCAGGAACACAAACTCTGCCTTGTGGGATGGGATTGAATGGGAGTCAGGCTCTGACCAGGTGACCTGGATTAGTGACGAAATGCTGGTTTTAAAGTAACCTGAGGACCAGAAACAGAGTGGAAAGGGGTGGAGATCTCAATGACAGTAAGAAGGTTTAATGGACATTTGAGAAAGCTAGCAGACAGAGACAATAAAGATTTAGACATGAAAAACATAGGACAGAGTTGCCTAAATAAAATAGAAAAATCACTGTATTTGAAAGGCCAAGGAGTTGTGGTGTAAGGATATTAGAAAACTAAACTATAAATAAAATGCCAAAGAATTATGATGAGTTTCAGGTGGTGGTGGCAGGGAGTATGAAGGAGGAACTTCTTGATCAATGCAGAAAAGTAACCAAGCTTAGACTAAGCAGAGGGCAGGTGTCTTACGCTAAAAGTTAGTATAAAGTGCAGAGAAAAGACTGGAAAAGTCAGTAAGCCCTGCCCCAAGAATCAGAAAAACATGCATTTTACACATCAGCTCTGGTCCCCACCTTACTTTGCTAGACATCTAACTGCAGGAATAAGTGCTTGACTCCCGCCTCCGGACTGAAGCTTAGAGAGACTATGGAAATGATGTCTTTTTCATTTTTATCTCCAGAAGCACCTATTACAACACCTCACCCATATGTATAAATTATATTATTTACCCTTGAACTTCTACAGGAATTGAGGTTCCATAGAAGATAAACCTAATAATTTACAAATTGGTACCAGATAAAAAGAAAATTATAATGAAAAGCTAGACAAGGGGAGAAATGTGAACATTCAAATAGATATTTCTGTAAGTATGTGTTGAACTGGATTGTGACCCACCCCCTCACACACAGAACACTTATCTCAGGAAAGCATTCAAATATCAATTCAAATCAAAATTAATCTCAGCTTTTTTGCAATCTATGTAGAATATTACTTTCCCCATGTCTCTAATACACAGATGCTAATTTCAAAATTCTCTGGCAAAACAAATACAAATAGGGTATTTTGTATTATGGGTGGAGTAGACTGGTTGCCACAGTGAACATTTTCATCACTTTCACAGAATACTTAATACGTATTGATCCATTTTAAGAAACCTGCCTTTGCTACCTTGCTCTTAAAAATTCATTTGGGTTCTATTTCTTTAGCATGAAACAGGAAAAGAGACAGAGTACTTGGCCAGAACAAAAAACAAAAAACTCAGATGTAATCTCTTATATAGATGAGATCATAGAAATTAGAAAAGCAAAGAAACAGCTATAATGTCAAAAAAGTAAATATTATTATCTCCCTATTAAAAAAACCTCATTAAGTTAAAAAAGGTTAAATTACAATAAGAAAATCATCTCAGTTGTAAGCATATCTAATATGATTGCCTCATTTTTAGCATTAATTCCTTTCTAACATCCAAAGGTGAAATCATATTTCCCTAGCAACCACTACCAGGGCCCATCCTATCCTCCTCTCTATAAATGTATTCATTTACCCCACAGGCAAGTTAAAAATGTGATTTCTGTGCATATATTTGTTTTCCTGCTTTATACCTAAAATGTAAATGCATATAATTACTGAATAACGACTGCTGATATTATTTCGTGTGAGTAACAAATAATCTGATAATAGCTTGTTGCTAATAGGAACACTGTGAGATACAAATAATTATTTGAGGTAAAATCTCATGAGAACAATTCCTAAGGCATGTTCCATTGGACAAACTGGGGTGTTTTGTTTTGTTTTTAAAGGAAAGGTGCAGGTAGGAATGAAAGTAGGCACAGGCAGAAAAAGACAGGAAGAAGCATTCTATTTATATTTAGTGGTTAATCCCAGTTGTTCCCTGTCTCAGAGACAAAACCCTAGGTCCCTGGGATGTGTAAGCCAGTTTGGTAATAAGAGATAGAGACAAGGGTTCCCTTGGGCTCTTAAGCAACATTTTTATTGTCTCATGTGTAGGCTGAGAAAGCTCCTTTTTGAGAAGGGACAGAAGGAGCAATCAGAGGGAAGCTGTGAGAGAGTAGCTTTTAAGTGGGTAGTTGCTGGCTAGCATGGAGGGGGCTAGAGATAGAATTCAGATGAGGTCATCTGACTGAGCTGTTGATTTAGGGGTAGGGAGTCAATGGGCTGGAATGTCAGGCAATTTCAGAGGGGTGGGGATGGAGTCCTCGGTAAACACAAGGGGAGTTAAGCAGCATATGGTTTGGCTTCAGACTACA
Organism: Solenodon paradoxus; assembly: GCA_004363575.1. Taxonomy (NCBI): domain Eukaryota; kingdom Metazoa; phylum Chordata; class Mammalia; order Eulipotyphla; family Solenodontidae; genus Solenodon; species Solenodon paradoxus. The sequence goes on from RJWH01002330.1 coordinate 47,179, forward strand.
AAATGTTCTGTTTCTCATGCTTGGCTGGAAAGTGACAACTTTCAGTCCTTTTATCTCCTGTACCAGGATGCATGTGGACTACACTGGTACTTCACTAGGGCGTGACTTGGCAAGCTGTTTTGATGGCACAACAAATTCACATCTTTCAAATTAGTACAATATTCCAACACTAGATATGGTGGAAGGTGACTGGAACTGAAACTCCAAGTTCTAGACCTATGCTGATCAAGTACTAGTCACATACACCTACTGAGCACTTAAAATGTGTCTAGTACATCTAGAGATGGCCAGATTTTAAAAACGGCATGAAAAAGATTTTAATTCATTAAATATTTCATTTGATCACATACGGAAACAACATTTTGTATATATTGTTAAGCAAAATATATTCACGTTAATGTCACCTTTTTCTTTTTACTTTTAAATGGGACTAGCAGAAAATATTAAACTACATATGGCATGCCCTGGTAGTCTAGGGGAAAAGGCCAAGTAGTCCCCATGCAGCCCGAGGACCCAGATTCAATGCCTATGGCCGGGAGGAAAGACCAAGATGAACAACTAAATAAAATAAATAAAAATGTTTCTTCCTCCTCTCTCCTCCTACCTGAACCTGCCTGCATCTTTCCTTAAAAAAAAAAGTTTAAAAAAATAAATTGCGTATGTGATTTGCATTATATTTCTATAAGACAGCACTGTTTAAACTAATGCCAATTAATGGACTAGGCCCTTTGCATTATAATTTGATTCCTACAAATGAGAATACACTATAATGAGTCCTTCCAATCCCTAAGGCCATCAGGAAGAGCAGATTGAAAAGAAAAGGTGTGTGAAACAGTGAAATCATCTTAAAAAACAAAGAAAACTTTTTGAGCCCAGTTTTACCAATTCATTCCGAGAATATCAGCTTTCACATCTTACAACCAAACAGGTTAAAAAGCTGTCTCAATTCTTACTGTATAATTAGTTACCCAGGACACAAAACATTGGAAAGTTTTGTCTAGTCCATTAGAGAAAGTGCCCATAGGAGTTGCTGCGGAATCTGATAAGAGACTGAGGATCAGCTAAAGTCACCAATAATTTAACAAAGATGTACTTCAATACTTGGGTTCACTCTCTCTACATGTACTTGAGAGTCCTTGAGAGCACAGCATTTGTGCACGCAAACCATTCTTCTTCTAGAAAAAGCTACAAAATTCACATATACAATACATTTCCACTATGGGAAGGTGAAAAAGTAATCATGATTACTTACGTTATTGCTCCTTAAAATTTAAATACATTTCTATTTTTCACAAATAAATGAAATTAAGGTCATGTCCATTTCAACTTATGCCTTAAAAAAAAGAAAAGCAAATCTGCATAGATGTGTATAAACATTGGTTAATCTGATTTCTAATTCTTTCTTTCACCAACTACCAAAAATAAATTGAGCTACTGATCTGCCAACCTTAAAAATAGAACTCCCTCATCTTACCTTCCCGTTGTTAACAGAGCAGGCAAAATATCCTTTTCTTCTACAAGCATTCTGCCAATTAAAACAATTGCAAAAACTATTGCGACAAACCTTTAAGACTTTTAAGCTCTAACTGGCTAACTCTATTAGAAATCAGAATGGATGGGGTAGAGATAAGGGAAGAAAGACTATAGAAAAGACCAGTGGGAAAGCACAAAAGAGATCAAATGTCCCCTTCAAATCATCATTTTGCCAATGAATGCAGAAACATTTTTAACTTCCTTCCCATTCTCTTTTACAGACAGTAATGTCCAGCAAATTACTAAGAAATACTAACAGTGCCCCAAGAGATCACCCAACTAAACTCAGAACTCTACCAGTGTCTTGAACAGAACACTTCATGATGGGATGTCACTCTCCAATCTCTCCCCCAAAAGGCCACCACTGAAATTTCAGTCCTATCAAAGAAATTAAGTAGAAAATTAGGTAGGCAATCAGAGCTAGAAAAGGTTACTGCTCTTTACTTCTACTTAGGACCATTTTTAATAGTAATCAATCCATTTCCAAAATGAATCTAAAAATAATTCTAAATTATTGGATTTGTTTTCTTAAAAAGTACAAGATAGATGGAAGACAGTAAGATAAAGTCACAGGTTCACTGAATAAGATAACTTAATTCCTTTCTGAGTTACCTTAGTTATTCTAATGTTCACATCTACTACTGGCTGGCCACCAAATGAACCACATCAAAAAGTTAACAGTCTCAATTTTTGCTTTTATTTAATCAACCAGATTTTGATTTGTGTATGGCAGGAAAGGTGAAAATAGGTTGGGGGAGGGACATGGGGAGAACAGAGTACAAGCAGGAGATTATAAGGAGATTGGATTGGTAATATAAATTCACTCCATTACTGAAGAAATGGTAAAAGTGAATGGTCCAGGATATGGAGCCCAGTCCTGCTCACCTCTTTTAAGATCAAAAATGTACCTATTCTTGATTCAAATTCTCTTTCTCTTCTAGGTCTTTTTCTCAAGCTAACAAATATTAATTCCTATCCAGCTTTCCCCCATTTATTCAATGAACATGCACTGTGTCATATATTGGGAATGAAATAAAAAATAAAGACAATCTCTGATCTCATGAATTTCACAATCTGATGGGGAAAAACAATTAAAATAAAGGCACACTTGTTAGAAGACACACCAGCAGCCAATGTGCCTGGAGCACAGGGAAAAGTCCACTTAATTAATAAAAAGTCCAATTAGGAAACTATTTTAACCATTATAAGAGATGATAGGATAATCTGGACAATGAGTAATGGCTCGAGGGATGCAAATGACTTGGAAACTGACTGAATAGAAGAAGACAGGAGAATAGGAAAAGTCAAGTAAGATAACCAGATTTCTACGTGGGTATTTTAATCATGAAAATGCCAATTAAAGTGAGAGGAAACAATGGTATGTAGACAGATTCAACTAGAGGTGTCTGTAAGAAGTCTAAGCAGAGATGGCAAGTGGATGCTTTGAAATTATGGGCAAAGCTTGGGAGCAACTAGAAATAGATTTCAGACTGTTTTAAGGGCATTAATAGAAACTGAAGTCATAAACTGAGGAACCGCAACATAAAGAGGAAACTAGGTTCAAAAGGAAAAATGAGCAACTGCTTAAGAGGGCAAAGAGGCCATTCAATAGAATTACAAGGAGAGATTTAAGAGACTGAGGTCTGATGTGTCTGCTAGATGTGGCCATAGCGGGAGCTTCAATTTCACAGGAGAGGGTGAAAGTCAGATTGCAAAAGGCAGAACTCATGAACATGAAAGAAAATATGGAGTCAGCAAATGCAGGCAACTCCTTCAAGAAATTAGCTTGGCAGATGACATGATACAACTAGAAAACCCAAAGGACTCCAAGAAAAAAAAACCTGTTAGAACAAATAAATAAAGAAAAGTGGAAGGATATAAAACCAATACACAAAATCAGTAGCAGAATTTATATATGCAAACGATGAATTAAAGCAGAATGAAGAAAAGAATCCCATTTACAATTACACCAAAAATGATTATCTGAGAAAAACTTAAAAAGGAAGTGAAAGACCTATATACTGAAAACTACGAGAGACTGATAAAAGAAACAGAAGACAAAAAGAGATGCTCATGGTTGGAAAGAATTAACATACTTAAAATGGTCACCTTACCCAAAGCAATATACAGATTTAAATGCAATTCCTATCAAATTTCCAGGAAGGTTTTTTCAAGGAAATTAAACAAACAATACTAAGGTTTGTATGGAACCAAAGAACACCTTGAACAGTCAAAGCTATTCTCAGAAAAAAGAAAAAAGAAATGGAGAAATCACACTCCTTGACTTAAGATACCACCACAGAAAAATTTGGAACAAAAACAGACTAATGGAATAATATTAAGATGACCAAAATAAAACCACACCTCTATGGGCAGCTTATTTATGATAAAGAGGCCAAGAAAATACAATAGAGAAAAGAAATTCCATTTAACAAACGATGCTGGGAAAACTGAACAGCAATCTACATAAAAATGAAGCTAGATTACTCATTAGGGTAATACACACAATGTAACTCACAATGGAAAAGACCGTGATATAAAATCTGAAACCATAAAAAACAGAGGAAAATGTAGTAAAACCTCTCCATGATATAAATCTCAAAGATATCTTTGTGGATGTGATACCTACAACAAAACAAACTAAAGTAGAACTAAACAGTTGGGACTACATCAAACTAAAGTTTTTGTACAACAAAAGAAATAACCACTAATACAAAAAGACAACCCACAGAATGGGAGAAGATATTTGCGAAACATACATCAGACAAGAGCTTCATCTCTAAAATATATAAAGAGCTCATCCATCTCAACAACAAAAAAGCAAATGACCCACTCAAAAAATAGGAGGAAGAGCTGAACTGACGTCTCTTGAGAGAAGAAACATGACTGTGAGCACATTAAAAAAAGGCTCCATATCACTTAGCATTAGAGAAATGCAAATAAAAACCATAATTGAGATATAACTTAACACTAGTGATAACAGCTTATATAGGCAAAAGACTAGAAAAAGCAAGGGATAGAGATAGTCTGGAAGAAAAGATATGCTCCCTACACTGTTGGTAGGAATACAAATTAGTGTAACCTCTTTGGAAAACAGTAGAGACTGACCTCAAAAAAATAAAGATGAAACTATCATTCGACCCAGTAATCCACTTCTAGGCATATACCCTGAGAAAAAAAGAATATATGAGCTTCTATGTTTATAGCAGTATCATTCACAATAACCAAGACATGGGAACAACCTAGATGCCCATCAACAGATGACTGAATAAAAAAGCTGTGGTATACTCATTGCAATTCTATTCAGCTCTTAAAAAAGATGAAATCATTCCATCCACACAAACTGAGGTTTGAATTCAGTTATCTTAAAATGCATATAAGAATATAAACAAAGCAGGGAGGGGAGAGGGAGTAGAAGGGATGGGAAGAAAGCAAGCAAACAAGCAAGAAAGCAGCTTGACAAGCAAACAAAACAAAGCAAAAACAAACACTGGACAATAACAACTGAAATGAGGTTACCAGAGTGGGTAGGGGTGGGAGCAAAGGGTAGTGGGGGTTCAATGGAAAGAGTTTACGTAAAGAACTACTAGAATTTTCTGACAGGCATGGTGAGTTATATATATTTGATGAAGAGTGAACCTACACATCTAAACTTATATTGTTTTGTAAATCGTTACCCCATTTAAAAAAATTAAACAACTGTTTGAAGTCATTGAGATCTTGAGAACTAAAAATTACGGATTTTTCTGAAAGGATAAGGGATAGAATTAGTTCCATGTTCATCCTTTCTAGAAAATCAGTAACCAGTCATGAACAGTCAAGACTAGCTTAAATTTGTTAACACTAAACTCCTCTTTTCACTTAACCTCATCCTCCTCTTGCTCCCATAAAAACCCTGCACTTGGGACATACTTTCATTTTTACTTGTATACCCCAAATTGCAGTTTTTTTGCACCAAATGTGTTTTGCCTTCTAATGGCCTGAATTTTCAGGTTAATAGCAGCACAGAGATAAAGAGGATACCAAGAGATAGACCATTCAGGGGGAAGGGGGACTGGGAGGCACTTAGCCATTACCGGTCATAAAAACTGAAATCTAGGCGATACTCTCAGTTCCTTTTTTAGGGTGTAGCTCTTTGAATATGATTTCTAGTACTTTTACTTCTACACTCAGAGTCATCCTCTCGCTGATCAGGCAGACATATCCTGATTTTGTAACTAGTTACAATTGACATTTGAACAACATGGATTTGAACTGATCCATGGTCCACTGATACATGAGTTTCTTTCAATAAATATGAAAATGTTTCTACACTTGTGAAAATCTGAAAAAACTAGTAGATGAACCATAAAGCCTAGAAATACTAAAAAAATTAAGAAAACCTTAGGTAGGTCATGAATGCCCTGAAGAGTCTGTTTCATCATTTACTACCATAAAGTATACAGAAGTCTAAGAAAGTTAAAAATCTATCAAAACTCATGCATACAGACTATAAATTACACCATTCTCATGACAGAAATTTAAACAAAGATGCAATATTAAATCGTAACTGCATAAATTAACTGTGGTACCTGTATACTCATGTCATAATTTCATAATCACATACTATTGGCTATTGCAGTGAGCTTTAAATGCCATGTAATGCTAATCATCTCCACACAAACAGTTCATGTCACCAGTAAATTGTATATCATAGTAAAAATGATTTCTTGAGGTTATTTTGTAGTTTTCATTGTGTTTAGTGCAATATCGTAAACCTTGACTAACACTGAGAGACCAATAGGAAGTATCAATAGGAAAGAGAAAAGTCATGGCATTGTATGGAAGTTAAGGGAGTTCTTATTTGCTGACTTCTATTTTCTCCCTTGGGGTCTGCTACAGTCCCCTGGAATTAAAGCCATATGTGCAGGTGCAAAATACATTTTTCATTTTCCACTTACTTGATAGCCATTCCTCTACTTGTTGAAACTACCTTTACTCTCATCCTACAGAACTGTCCTCATTGTGGAATCCATACTGCACTGAATGTTCTCAGCAATCTTCGAATTTGTAAGAGCCACTGGCCTTCGGCACCATTTTTGGGACCCTCACCCTCTAGTTCAACCGCATTCTCTATCTCTTCTTATTCTTCCCCAGTTCCTCACCTTTGCCTAGGTTATTAGATGTTGATATTTCCCAGCAACATCTTTCACCTTCTCTTCAAGTCCAACCTGCTTTCCTGGTTAGCTTTACATAACCACCTCTCACTGATTATCAATTCTGATAATTGATTATCACCAATCTTCACCTCTCTGATATGTAATTCTTTGTTCAAGTCTTTGTACAGAATAATTTTTTTTACCTCCATTCCTTTCAGCAATCTGTTCAAATTTTAAGCTCATTGTCATCACCCTAAAACTTTCTTCCTCTTTTTTTTACTCTTTATAGTCACATCACTAGTCTCTCAAGTCAGAAATCCTAACTGCGGCTCTCCAATCTTTTCTTGGTACTCATTCAATGGAGTAGATACCAGGTTCTACTGCATCTCCTTAAGAATTTTCTAAATCAAAGAGGAAGCCCAACCCCATGTACCATGTTTCAGCAGTGGCTGCTTACAATCTGATCATCCCAGGTGGATTCCTGCTTTAGATACATAGGTTCTACCTGCTATGGAATTAACATTCAAGAGACTCAATCCATGAATAACCAGATTTTTGAGTTTCACTGTCTGTTGTTTTTTTTGGGAGGGGGGTAGAATTCTTGAAACAGCTTTTAGGTCTTTTAGGTCTTTGTCCATCTAAAGTGTGATCATCGGCAGCGACAATATGTGGAACTTATTAAGTTTAGAATCTTATATTTTGTCCTTATTACTGTCTATGTAAATAATCTTCATCTGTGAAATAGTTATACTGGCTTCTACTATAAAGAATTATATAAAATATTAATGAAGTTATTCCTATATCAAGAACACATTAAGTATCTAATAATCTTAGTTCCCACTTGCCATAAAACTATTTAAAAAATTTAATACATAATTTACTTTTAGATACCAGGAGACTAATTTCTGCCAACTCCTATCATATCCAATGAGTGATAGCTTTGAGTTCTTCTATAATTGCAAAACCCTCAAGTACCTATGCTACATACAGAAATACAGAAGCCAAACTATAATCATAAGTCTACATACAGTACTGGCTTTCTAAGTTCAGGTAGTGGGTTTTCAACAACAAATGACTACATTTGAAAATGAGTAAGGTAAAAATAAAACACATTCCAGAGTTCTGTAAATAAACTCTAATAGGCAAGGACTGGACATCTTTCAGTCCTCTGGCCTCACACTCATTTCAGGAGTTGAGCAGCCTCTTTAGTCCAACCCCACAGTCCAATCTAATCCTTTACCAGTAGGCCTGTTCTTTTTGACGGTTTTTCTGGATACCAGTGATTTTTATATTTTTCCTGAAGTATCAGTCAATTTCTCAGCAAACCTCTCAACTGCCTCCTTTCTCAATTTTTTGTGAAAAAGAAGACAACGGCAGCAATTTCATTCTTTTCTCTGTGAAGAGAAACGTTCTCTCAAAAAATCAAAACATAAAAACTAGAAGATAAAGTTCAGTAAAATATTCCTCCTTTATAGCTTCCTTTCTTCCTTCCAATTTTATCTTGTGTTTCATTGCTTCATATCTGGAATAAGGAACAATCACTACTTTATATTATGAAGACCTTCTTACACAACACCATTAAAAAATCTTATCACTTAGATCTGAGAAGTTCAACTGGAACAATAATTGCTCCTGTTGACTAAAATAAAATCATAAATTATTCAAAGAGAATCATTATAATAATACCACTATATAACTTGTACTAAACATGCTAATATTTACATGCCCAAGATATGTGAAAATGTCTACATACAAACTTGTATACAGATGTTCATCAGAGATTCATTCATAATAGCCAAAAGATGAGAACTCATTTACTGATGAATGAATAAAGAAGTGTGATGTATATAAATGCAATAGAATATTATTCCACTACAAAAAAGGAAAGTACTTATACTGCTACAACATGGATGAAATTGAATTTAATCTAAGGAAAAGCAGCCAGCCACAAGAGACCAAATATTGTATGATTCCATTAATATGAAATGTTCTAAACAGGCAACTCGGTAAGACAGAAAGTAGACCCAGAGATAGGAGGGACGAGGGGAATGAAGTGATGTTAATGATTATAGGGCTTTTGTGGGGGTTGGGGGGTAATGAAGATGTTCCAAAATTGACCAGTGAAGATTTACAACTCTGTAAATATACTAAAGCCGAAAAACTACACTTTAAATGTGTGAACTGCATGGTATGTGTGTATTTCAATAACGATTCTATAAAGAAAAAATCCATTATTAAGTTTGTGTAAGCATTCTTTCAAAAACAGAGATATATATTTACCTAAAAGACAGGACAAAAAGTGGTGGCTCTATCAAAACATACCCAAAACAGTAGAGATTCAGGGTCTTCTACAGAAAATCGAACTGAAGGAAATAACCAGAGATTTAACTGCATTTTGGAATTGCCTCAAGAAAGAGTTTTTTTAAATGGCAGATCTGAGTCATCAATGTTAAATTATAAAGGCAAAAACCTTGTCTTGGGATTGTTTCGATGTATATTCTAAGCAATGAGCTCATTCATTTGGCAGCTGTAACCTGGAGTTATTCAGATACTGCATTTACTAAGCAATATCACCTTTTTTGAAGTCAATTATTTTTAAAGACATACAGGCCCTGCTATGTTTGGTATAAAAACTGACTAACCTAGCCGAGTGTTTGTGTTCACACCTTCAAAAGATAAAGCTGAATTATTTTAGCTTCCTTTTTCTTTTCTAGAGCCTGCTCTTAGAGTCTCTTTATATGATTCCTTTACTCCCTGTGCAAATTCAAACAAGGGATCTCACGGTGAAATAAATTCTATATAGTTATCTGAGAGGTGTGCTGACAGCAATAGTCACCCTCATCCTGGATGGGAAGACACCCAAATCTTCCTCCTGGAACCCTAGAATGCCAAATCCACCTACTATAGCTAGCTACCAGGCACCAGGTACTGAGCTGCACACAAGAGTGTAAGGACACACACAAACCCAGTTCCCCACAACTGCTGTGCAACTGTGTCCTGTAAAAAGTGAATCATTTTCACTTCATAAAGCTTTATTCACATTCCACCAAGTTATAATAGAAAAGAAAATCCACTGCAATTTTATGTACGGTTTGGGAATGAAAGTGGCTAATGGAACTAGACTAGCCTCCACCCCGCCAAAGAAAACACCGAAACACACTAAAGAAAGGTACAGACTCCTTTAACACTCTTTCATTCTTTAAATTTGCCAAATACATAGTACAAACCTGTGCTTGGCATTTTGTTCTCTTCTGCTCTGTTTCACATCAAAAATAAATAAATAAAAGGAAGAAAGGAAGGAAAGAACCACTTAGTGGTTGGAGATGTAACACAATATGAGTCATATAGAATTTTTCCCCCCAGTTTGAAGGACTGATGCCTGGAATAGTTAAAATTTAATCCGCCCCCACCAATCAGTATTTGCAAAAGATAGAAGAGGGTGTGTTATCAAGTCTGAGAGAAACCAATAGCAAGCCGAGCCAAGATATCAAGCGTGAAAAACTCCCATTTTAAACATCGCACGGTGGCATTATCCTGGGACACAGTCACCCCGGCGGCTGCTCCTCAAGTTCTACTTTGTTCCAGGAGCTCCTCAATTCTCCGCGGCGTGACTAAAACCCAAAGGGAAACCCAGCCCGGCCTTCCAGGAGCTTCTAACTTCGCCTGCTCCGTTCGCTGCAACGAAAAGCGAATCGCCGCCGCCTCTAGAAACAAGCACTTCTGATAGACGTGCCCCAGGTTGGGGAGGCGGGGCCCCGGGCCGTGGGGTGGTGAGCGGCCTGGGGCAGCCTCCACGCTGTGGCCGCGCGGGCTCCGGCCGACCGGGAGAGGCAGCTTTCCCAGGGGGCTGGGAGTTGGACTGTAAAGCCATCAACCCCGACAGCACTCACGCGGGGGTCTCACAAGTGTGAGGTGAGTCTGCATCAAACATCCCCACCCACTCTGGAAAGGGCGGCCTGCAGGTGCGTTCAACTTCTGCCAGCTCGGTTTTGCCCGGGTTAGAGAGGGAGCGCCCTGGAACCCCATCCTTTCCTCCCCCGAACCGCCAGGGCCTCGCGGGGGCGCCCCTTTGCTGCCTCGCGGGTCCGCGGCCGCCAGACAGGCGTCCAGCCTCCGGGTGGCCCTGGGCTCCAGGACAGGGACAGGGCCTCCCCCGGGCGCGACCCCCACCCAGGTCAGCAAGCCGGGTCCTAGCTCCGGAGAACGCTGGACGCGGAGAGGGACGCCAGAGCGCAGGAAGGCGCAGGGCCGTGGCCCACCCACCCCGTGGCGGGAGGGAACGCGCGGTGGAAACGTGGCAGGAGCCTCGAGCCGGCGTCCCTTCCGTCCGGATCCGGGAAAGGGTCCCGTGGAAAGCCTCACAGATGCCCCGTGGCCCCGTCCCCACTTCGCGTCGAGCCGAAGCCCGTGCAGCCAGGTTCTGCCCCGCCCTTCCCCCTGTGTCCAGGCGCGCAGTCCGTCAGCGAGCCTTCGACGTGCCGAAGGGGCTAGAGCAGCCTCCCCCGATGCCCTCGACCCCGCCATGTCTGCCTCCCCCGACAAGGGTCCTCACCACCGCTTCTGCCTTTCCGGATTCCGCGGCCTCAGCCCACTGCGGCTGAGGAACCGAAGGCGCTGCCTCAGCTGGCAGGCGCTCCGCTGCTAGGAGCGCGGCGAGTGTGGTTTGGCGCGTGCTGCTCTCGCGTCGTCGGGCGACCGAGCGCGCGCTGACAGGGCGGGCAGGCCGCGGAACTGACCGGTGGGCGGACTAACGGGCGAACTAACCGGCGAACTAACGGGCGACCGCGCGGGAGGCTCGCAGCCCGGAAGGGGGCGGGGCGATGACCCGAGGAAGAGTTGGGGCCTCGCGGCACCAGCAGGTGCGTCTGAGGGGCGGAACCAAACGGGGCGGGGCTTCGTCGCGAGCCCGCCTCCGAGACCCAGGCATCCCCCACGCTGCGTTAATCGCAACGCCCAGGCGGCCACCTGGAGCACACAGTGGATCCTGACAGCGAAGCCCGAACAGTTCGTAGGGTTTCCCTCTTGCGAAAGACCGGCGCCGAGGGTACCCGGTAACCGGGTCTGCAACCCCACTGACACATCTGACAGATCCTGTTGGCCAGCTCTGAAAGAAAACAGTTTGACAGTTTCTTATAGAATTAAATCATACTGTTATCATATGACCCAGCAATTACCAGGTAAAAGGAAAGCATACACTCACATGTAAAGGCGCATTCAAGCGGTGTTAATAGCACAAAACTGTCAAGCCCATTCACGTTTATTCATAGTAGTCAAAGAACAAGAGCTCTTCTAGAATGAAAACCAGCTCAGACTGAAAAAGAAAAAAATATCTGCCATTTGTCAATCTAGGAGGATATATGCAGGTCAAGCCAGACAGAGTTTATATGAAAATTTGTTTCTCCAGAGGTTGTGGAATACCTACAGTCTACAGACTTATTGCCTCCCCAGTGTTCCTTTATGACCCATCCTTTACTGGGGATACTCAGTTGCTAAATGGCCCTCATCTCCATGTAATACGTGCTTCTCCTAATCCCTTCTCAGAAGCAGCATCAGGTTTAGAACTGATTGCTTCTGTTAGACTCTCCTCAGAATCCCTTCTCTTGTCCAGTGTCATTGCTTTGTTCCTGGTTTAGCTAATTTGACTTAAAGAGTAGCCCCCAAACTAGAAATAGTGTTCATCAGTCGATGAACAGATGAGCAGATTTATGTTATGGTCCATGGAATACAACTCAACAATAAAAAATAATGAACTACAGTCATGAGTACACTACGCTCAACATCAAGAGTGCGTGGGCATGGCTAAATTGCTTAGAGACACTTTCTTCAGAACAAATATCATTTTTAGCAACACATGAATAATTATTTTTATTGCTGAGATTCATTGACTGTCTTTAATTTTGCTTATCTGTGCATCTACTGATGAATACTGTCTCCAGTTGTAACTACACAAACCTAGATGGTATGACTCTATATAGGAACCACTGTTGAATGATGTGGTCTCTAATAGATGACTGAAATGTATAGTACGTGACTGTACTGATGTTCAACAATGGGTTTTTCTTAGAAGATACAGTAAACAACAGGAGCAATAAACAAAAGGAGAAATACAAAAAATTGCATACTATATTATTCCCTTTATATGATTCTAGAAGAACTAATCTGTTGCTGTTGAAATTTCACTGGCTGCCTGGAGGCAAGGTTGTGGCATGAGATTGATCACAACCAGCACAAGAGGGTTCTTAATGGGGGTGTGTGTGTGTGTGTGTGTGTGTGTGTGTCTATCTTTCTTTCTGTCTTTGCGTCTTTGTGTGTATATGCATACATATTTGTTAATCGTCGTCAACCCACACAATTAAAGTATGTTAATTTTGTTGTTAAGTATATTAGGCCTTAAGAAAACTCAACTGAAGAATATGAAGTGCCAAGGTGTGTTAACCCAGTGTCGGGGTGAATTCTGGGCAGTGGGCTTAGCAGCTGCTCTAAATGGTTACCCAGAGATGTGAAGTACAACTTCATAATTGACATTTTTATAACACTGTGCTCTGTATGGTTTGGGGCTAATGTAAATGCAGAGTGTTAATGGGTTCTTTCTGCACTAAGCCAATTGTCCCTGTTGTCAGCATTATTTATTATAAACCCCTGATTAGCAGGTAATGGCGCCCAGAGGGATATGACATGGCACATACTCCCAGAGGGCTGCATCAAGCATGGAGTTGAAGACTCTAGGTAAGGAACGAAGGGGGATGCTTCCTTGAGTCTGAAGTGGTCCAGCCCGTGCCATCCTTGCTTTTTTCAGGTGTGCCCGTGGAATGGAGGAGCACGAGCTGTGCCTGTGGTGCTGCCAGGCCTCTATGCAGTGGCTGCTTGCCTGAACTCATTCATTCCTGATTTGTGTTGACTAAACCCGAGTAAACTGGTGTTGACGACCTGCTGTAGTATTGTCAACCCTGAGCCCCAGCTCTAAACTGATTATGAGTCAGTGGTTGTGCAGATGTGTTTTAAGTCACCATTATAAGCATAAGATCTGTTCTCTGGTAGAAAGTTATTTATACTTTGTTTCTCAGTTAAGCCTTCGGGTTCAAGATGTTACATTGATGGACCAGAAGAAATTGGAAATAACTTTAGATTAAAATGTGAACCCAAGGAGGGTTCACTTCCAATGCAATACGAATGGCAATGCCCACTTCATGGCTAGCACGTATGGCTGATTATATAATTTGTATTATGAGCCATTGATTAGGACTTAAAGATTTGTGTGTATTTATCATTTTTCAATTCCTTTTCTGTATATAGAACAATCAGGAGTTTATGGGAATTCAATGTATTATAACAACTTAGTATCATGTAGTATAAATGAAGAGAGACTTTTATAATGAGTTCACCCTCTAGGATATTTAAATTGGATTATTTGGTACCTATTTTTTAGTTGATGGTAATACTGATGGAAAATGTTCCATGATCATAAATTGGATAGTGGTTAACAAGGCTGACTCTTGAATGTTTTGCTTAGATTCTTGTTGAAGAATTTATCCAGCTATGTCTGTAAAAAATTAACAACAAAACATCTGCGTGACAATAAGTATAAAACTATAAATTGGTTAAATCTCATCACTTTATATGTTACAAGTGGCCTGTTACTAGATTGATTACCATGCTCCGGCCCCCTCAGCCTGGTCTTCAATAGCATTTCTCTCTGCCTTGGTTTCTTTTTTCAAACAAAGAGACCAAATTATATGACTTTTATATTTTGGGGGGGTTGGGAGGCATGGTTTTCCCATCTGGGGAAATTGTAAAGATTTTTGCAAATCTTTCTGCTCCACTAAAGAGCCTTTGTGAGCTGGAATTTTTTTTATTACTATTCTGCTTCTGCTGAGGCTCTCTATACCTGGCTAAGAGTTTACCTTTGCTTTGATACAGAGGAACTGGAGGCAAGGTTGTGTGCATTTGGAAGACAAGCTGCTGGCAATTTGTTCTGCACCAGCTTGTCTATCTTACTCTCACCTGGATTGTCAAACTGAGTCGGGTTTCCAGTTTTCCTTTACAAAGCTGGAGTTCAGTAATGCGATGCTATAGATATAGGTCTTGTTCTTTTCTTTGCCCTTTCATCCCACAGAATGAATTCATCTGTTATAGCTGTAAAAACTGCCATTATTGCATACTCTGGGATGTACAGCTGCATAGTCAAAAACAGAGTAGGCTCTGATCAGTGCCAGCTTTACCTGAATGTTGTGCCTCATATCTTGTTTCTCTCTTTTGTGATAATGTTTGTTTCCATTATCTTTATTCACAGTCTCCTTTGGTTCCATCAGCAAGTGTATACTGAAAGCAAAGGGATTCTAACTTTAAGTAGTCACTCTGTGGTTTAGTTATTAGGTTTTCTAAGACATGGAAAGAAAATTATATACTGCATTTTTTTTTGTTAATAAAACCTTTATTATTTTAGAGACATTAATAGGGTATGTCAAATAAATTCTTGAACTATATTTAGTAATTATAAGTAGAAGTTATTTAGACCATTCTTAATACTATTCTGTGCTAACCAAGATAGCTATGGATATTGAAATCTTTTAATCCGGTTTTATCAATCTTATATTGAAATGCAGATTTATCTCAGAGATATTATAGATTTAGTTTCAGACTTCTGCTGTACAGTATCACAATATCACATGAATTTTCTGTTTTCCTGGTACATAGAAAATTTTTGTTTTTACTAACTGTAGTCTATTAAGTGTGCACACTAGGTCTATATCTGATAAAACAATATTATGCCTTAATTAAAAACACTTTATTGCTCAAAAATGTTGCACGTACTATTGAAAAATTACTTATTGACACAGGTTTGCCATATATCATCAATTTGTGAAAAACTGCAAAAAGCACAACAGTGGAGAACAATAAAATGAGATATACTTGTAGATTATATTGTTCAGCAGAAAGTTCTTTTTAGTGGATTTCTCTGGCATCAAAATTAGAAAAACTAATTAATATGTCTCTTAACATTACATGCAGTGAAATCAATGTGTGTTTTCACTGTCAGTATGACTAGAGTTTTTTTTTTTAACTATTAATCATTTTCTTATTAGCATCCTATTCTAGCATCATCTAGAGCTGGAAGAATTGCAGGAGCAGTTACAGGAATTTCGCTTACTTTAATGTTCATTGGCCTTATCATCTTTTGCTGTCATAAAAAGCACCGAAAAGAAAAATATGAAAAGGAAGTTCATAGTGATATCAGGTAATTAAGTGACAAAAATATTGACATATACTAAATGTATTATGTCTCTGAGGCATTAATTCTCTTTACCATCCAAAGCATCTAACCCTTTAAAAATTGGATAAAAGCTATAATTTTTCCCTTCAACATATTTGAAAACCTTTACTTTGTTTTTTCTTTTTCTTTTTTTTTTTAAGGAAAGGTGCAGGCAGAAATGAAGGTGAGCAGAGGCAGGAAGGCAGTAAGACAGAGGAGGAAGAAGCATTTTATTTGTTCAGTTGTTCATCTTGGTTGTTCCCCATGGTCCCAGGTTGCGAACCCGATGTATGCGTTGTGACCGACAGACTTGAACTGTTAAACTACCAGTGCTCCCTGAAAGTTTTTACTTTCAATTTCAATTGCAGGTCCAAACCCACCTCTGTGGTGATACCTGCCTCCTCATATATGCCTCCCGCATGCCCTACCCATTTTTTGAGCTCCATTTTGAAAACTGATGCTAATGCTTATCTCAGGACTGCCTGCCTCTCCCAATAAAATGCAGGTAGGAAATTTTCAAAGACAGAGCAGATGTGGAGGTTTAAAGGGAGTAGGGTGGGGGGCACTGATTGTATCAAGTGACATAGGTACCTAGTTCATAAAACTATAATGTGATTTTTACTTATGCTTTTGTATGTGTGTTTCTAGTTTTATTGAGAAATAATTGTCTTATATCACTGTAAACTTGGCATACAGCATGGTTGTTTGATTTATATATATGTAAAATGATTATGATAATAGCTATCATTTTAATTTTTACTTTCTAAAAATATTCTAAAAAGGTAGATCTTACCTAGAAGTTCATATTAGCTTATATAACTTTAAAATGTAATAGCATGATTTACATAACACCCAGGAAATTGCCATCTGTAGGTCTGGGGTTTATCTTTTTAAGTTGCAACAGAGGACTCAGACATATAATCTCTACCAGTGCTTGATGTGAAAATTTTAATGCTTAAATTCAGTTTTTGCAAGCCTAAATCTGCTAAGTTTTTAACCAAGATCTTAGGAATTGACTTCCTTAACAAAAATGATTATTTTTTTCACCCTTTGTTGGTGGGGAGGGGATAGAGGTATTCAACTATGGAATGTTTCTTGACTATAATTACATTATTTATTTTTTAAAGGAAAGGTACAGGCAGGAAAATACAGGAGAAAGAAACATTT
The DNA here is from genome assembly GCA_004363575.1 of Solenodon paradoxus. Taxonomy (NCBI): domain Eukaryota; kingdom Metazoa; phylum Chordata; class Mammalia; order Eulipotyphla; family Solenodontidae; genus Solenodon; species Solenodon paradoxus. The sequence goes on from RJWH01002330.1 coordinate 64,267, forward strand.
ATCTTATTTACTTGTTAATCTTGGTTGTCTCCCCCTGGTTCTGGGTCTCAAACCTGGGTCTTCGGCTTTTGCGTGGACTGGTTTGGCGACCTCGTCCTCTGGATCACCAGGACTTGTCTAATTGTATTATTATGAGTAGTGATACTAGGATGTGAAAATATTTGAGATTTATTCCTCGGAAGACAATATTATATAATGTTTTGTACAAATTTCATATCATATATGAAGATACATACTCTGTAAATGATAAATTAGAGGCAATATACTTCACACTATTACACCTTATTACATTTCTGTGTGTGATACACACACACTTTCTTTTATAATAGTGCTTAAACAGAGGACCTCACCTTGATTCATAGCCTACATAATTGTAGGTTTTTAGAAACTTATTCTTTGAACTTGTATTGTCATCTTTGCTTTCTTAGGGAAGACGTGCCTCCTCCAAAGAGCCGTACGTCCACTGCCAGAAGCTACATTGGCAGCAATCACTCGTCCCTGGGATCCGTGTCTCCTTCCAATATGGGTGTTTATTTCAAGACTCATCATAACCAAGTTCTGCTTCAAGATCATGAATATGCTCCTCAGTGTCCGACTCTCCCACCTGCTAAGGTAGCTGCCCCTAATCTAAGTAGGATGGGAGCTGTGCCTGTGATGATTCCAGCACAGAGCAAGGACGGCTCGATAGTATAGAGCCTCTGCAACCTTCATGCTCTCTGTGTTTCTTTTCTTCCTTGAAATATGAAAACCTATTCTGTTCAAAATTTTATTATCCTTAAAATACATAAAAAATAAGTTAACCAGAAACTGTGGGAAGTGTAGTTCAAAAAGATTTTTTGGTTATATTGAAATGGTAAAGGCATTAAAAACAAGTTTGCAATCTGAAAATGATTTCTTTTAAGAGGTTGATTTCATAGGTGTCTAAAAATCAATACTTAAGCTAGATGTAGCACTTTGAACATGAAATCATAGGTATAGAAATGGGTGCACTTATGCACACCAAGTTAATACTCGAATCATCCAAAAGTGGTACTTTATAATTTCTACCATTATTTTTAGGAAACCTTTTCAATTAATTTATAACCTCTAGTAGCCCCCCAAAATTGGTAAAGAGACATTCATAGCAAAAATACTAAACATCTGTTTATGTTTGTTTTATATTTTCTTTGAAAACTGTGTATTTGGAATATCTTTAGTAGCATAGAACACACTACAGTATTTTAGAAATTATTTTTTCTTTCAGGGCAGAGGCCAGGGCGAGGTCGATAAGACATTTAACTCAGTCACAAAATTTAAGGGAGTGTCCATAAATAAATTATAGTCTAATGCATAATTAAAAAGAATAAAAACTAAATGTAACAAAACCATGGTGAACAAAATTTTAGAGACCGGTGTCATGTTGTGTCATGTGAGAGCCAGAGGCAAAGGACAAATATGCTCCATTGACTTGATTAGAAAGAAACTTAGCAACAAACTTTTCAAAATATGCTTTTATGTTTATTTCAATTTTAGATGAATAAGCATGTTTGAACGTTTCTCCTGTCCAATGATCTTCAGTGCTTTTTTTTTTTTATAGGAAAGGTCCAGGGATGTATGTGGACTGTGCTCTGTTGAAGGTGATGGACCAAACTGCTACTTCACCAAGGTGCGCCCATCTTGAATACTTTTGATTTATTAAGCTGATGTAAAATTATAATAAATTAGGTTTTGATATAAATCAAATAGTTACACTTAAAATAAGACTGTGAATTTGAAGATACCTACTTCTCAATTTTTCAATATTTTTCTCACAACTTTATTCTTCCATGGAATGTGTACCACTTAGCAATACATAACACCATGTCTATAGGATACACATTTTTTCCTTTTGTTCAGATTCTAATATGTCACTGACTTTTTACTTACCTACTTCAGAAACTTCTATTAGTGAACTCTTCTTTATATTAACTTCTTTCTGCTGAAATACTATGTGGTGTCCCTTTCCTGAATGGATCTTGAATATATGTCAACTATCATCTGTCAGTGAGCTAGATTTCCTCTATAAATGAATGCAAAGTTTTATTTGGGGTCTTTAGGAGAATTGCAGTCCAGGAGACACCGGTAAGACAAGCCATGTAAATGCTGCAATGTGGTGGGGAAAATCAGAGCTTCTACATATAGAGCTGCCTCCTACAGGCAAACTAATAAAATTCTTCAAAGGATGAAATGCAAAAGGAAGGGATGCTGCAGGCACTCCAGTGATAGATTATCTTCTCTGAAGCCAGGGTCTGATAGTGCTTGTTGATTTAGGTGAGTAGAATGGCTCCTTTTCTTCAAACTCCCTAAATTCCAGGTGTCAGGATGCTGGGTTAAGGGGGTGTGATGTATGTGGTTAGAAATTCAGGTTACTAAGCATTCAGGCATGGTAGACGTGCTTAAGCTTCAGTGTTTTAATGGCCTTCTGACTCCATTTTGGATGTTCCCTCATCAATTTTGATTCCATGATTTCTTAGTCATTTTTACAAATGATGTAATCTCCAAGTACAAAATGGACTTCTTCCTGTTCTCTTACCCACTCCTGAATACTTTCCCATGTTTATGTTTTGTTCATTTTCTGTATCACATGAAATATAATCCTCCCTCCCCTACACATACCTTTTCTTTTTATGTCCAAATCCAATCCATTCTTCAAGATATATTTCATGTGCCATAAGATTGTTCTTCATTCCCACAAAAGAAGAATGTGTTCTTTCCTTTCCTCTGATCTTAGAGCAATTTAGCATTTTTTTTTTTTGTTCTTGTTATTTGTGCATGTTTTGTATTTTTCCTCCACCACACATCTGGATTTTTAATCTTAGAGAGATTCCTTTCCTTTTGGTCTTACTTATCTTTGAGTTTTGGGGCACTATGACCAGAGAGAATTGAACACGTAGCTTGGTGGCAAAGGGGTTCTGTGCAGAGGTGGAAGGAAATACTATGAGTTGCTTAAATTACGTTTCTTTACATTGCCAATGCTCTAAAAGCTTTCTTGTTATGCCATCTCTGCCTCTGTGCTCAATTTTGATGTTGAAAGGATGATTAACTGATCCTCTTTGCTAAGCCTGCAGAGCACAGGATGCCATTTAAAACAGTCAAGAGCAATCGCTTCCTTGAGTTAGAAAGAGAGTGATTTCCAGGAAGCAGAGTTCCCTTAGAGATAGGTGCCAGTTGAAGCCAAACAGTGCGGCTGTGAACCACTTTGTGAATAAGCTGTTTTTCCCACAGAAGGGATATGGAATTGGTAGGACCCATTAGTAATGGGGCCATGGTACTCAGGACCAGTGGGGATATCCTACTTACTTCCATAGCAATAGAAACACCTCCACAAAATCAAAACATTAGCAGCTGCCCGTCCTCAGCCTCCCACAGACCCCATGTGTGCTCTTTTAGAAAAGTCTGAGCTCACTGATATTGGAGGCATTTTGTTAGATGTTGGTTTATTTATACAATCTAAAGAGAATATCTTCAAGCTGGAAGCCAACTGATTTTGGACTACAAAAAGAATTTTCCAAAAACAAATCTGCAAGGTCAAGTTTCAGTATCACAGAAGGGGTAATTTAGGCAAACTTCACCAACCACATTAGAAGATGGCATATTAAATTACTGCTGTGGAAAAGAAATTTGCTTTTGTAGACCTCAGACAGCCCTGGAACCTTGAGCACAGTAGGAGCCCAGAGCTTTCCTGGAGTAATGTGCATCTGCTGACACGCATTAAGCTCTTGTCCCCAAATGAAAGAGGGAAGAAACAAACTAATGCAGGTTATAGACAACTCCTGGTGTATCATATGCCTACTGGTGTACATTACATTCCCAGTGGATGGTCCTGACTGATTCATTTCTTAATATAGCAGCATTATTTATTGCAGAATGAATGGAAGAGCCAAAGTATCTCACTATGTTCATAGTCCTTCAGAAGCTCAGAGGAATTTTCTTTTAGAGTAAGACACATTGACTATCACTAAGATTCTCTTTCTAGTACTCTCATATAGGTAAAGGAGATCTGATACACATCTAGAAATATGCAAAAAAGATATTCATCCATATCTCTTTGGGTGAATTTCTTATTTTCACTTTTCCTTCCTTCCTTCCTTGCTTCCTTCCTTCCTCCATTCCTTCCTTCCATCCTTCCTTCCTTCTTTTCACCCACCCACTTATGGAGATCATACTATGTGCTAGAATCATGCTAGAAGCTAGTTTGCAGCAGAAATACGAAATACGTAATTTCTAGCCCTAAGGAATCTAGAATCACCTTGCCTCTTCAAATATTCAAGTCTAGTATAATTAATATATTTTCAAATATTTGGAAGACTTTCTTAAAGTGATAGGCCCTCAAATGAGAAGCTTTAGATGTTTTTCATGAGGTAAGTCAAAGCATCAGAAATTTGAACCTGAGAGTTTCACACAAAATATATAGATGCTTTTACAGATGCTGATATGTCTATACACCTGAAACCTATATAATGTTATGTTAGTCTTCCACTCATTCTAACTATCCACATTTTTGTTCACTTCTCTTCCTCCCCACTTTTAATATTTGCAGTCATACTGTTTTTCTGTGGGGTTTCCATATGCTTTTAAGAGCATTCTTTAGTATTTTTTTGCAAAGCTGGTTTTGTGGTGATAAACAACTTTAACTTTTGCTTTTCAGAAAAGGTCTTTATCATTCCTTCAGTTCTCAATGATAATCTTGCCAGATATAGTATCCTAGGTTGAAAATCCTTTTCTTTCAGCACTTTGAATATATTATGCCATTCCCTCTGGCCTGTAGAGTTTCATTTGAGAAAACTGCTGACAATCTTATTGGGCTTCCTCTGTATGTGACACATTTTTCTCTGACTGCTTTTAATATTCTTTGTTTATCTTGTATTTTTGACATTTTGTTGACAATGTGTCTAGGTGTACTTCTGTTTGGGTTTCTTTTATTAGGAATTCTGAGCTTACTGGATCTGGAGGCCTGCTTCATTCTTCAGACTGGGGAAGTTCTCATCTATTAGTTCTTCAAATATGATTTCTGCTCTCTTTTCTCTCTCTACCTCTGGGATCCCTATGACACAAATGTTGTTCCTTTTGATGTTATCCCAGAGGTCTTGAATGTTGTCGTTGATTCTTTGAATTTTATCTCCACTGGTTTGCTTGATTGAGTTCCTTTGTCCTATCTTCCAGATTGCTGATTCTATTGGAAACTTTATCCATCCTATTGCTGAATCCTTTATTTCAGCCATCATATCCCTTACCTGTTTGATGTCTTGTTTTAATTCTTCTCTTTGCTTTCTGATATTATCACTTACATTCTCTACTGATTTCTGGATTCCCATGAGTATGTTAATCACTGTTACCCTAAATTCCTCTTCAGATAATTTACATATGTCTGCTGTATTCAGATTTTCTCCTGGGATTTTGATTGGACCCAACATTTCACATATATTTCTCTGTGTCTTTGCTCTATTTTGCATTGTTTATATTTCTTTGGGTTTGGTTTCCCTGGCATTGCATAGGTTTGACTTGCTCGGGATTGGCAATCAGGCTGCAGTTTCACCTCTACCCACCAGATGGCACTGGTGAGTAGCACTGAGGTTTGGTCCCATATGGGATTGCCTTCTCACTGTAATCCTAGGGGCAGGATATGTGGTGGGCGGGATATCCACTCAGTGGACCCCCAGCTCTGGCATGAAATGGTTGTGGGAGGGATTCGAAATGGGAATTTCTTTGACTGACTTCTGGTCATGGCTAGCCCCCACCCCACTGCACATCCGGAGACTCCTAAGCTCTGACCCAAATCCAAAACTGTGACTTAGCTGAGAATCCCGCTGGGTGCCCTCATCCACCATTAGTCGTCAGCCATTCTGTCTCCAGTTGAAGTGCCAGTTGTTTCTTGGTATTTGTCTCAGGAAAACAGGGCATCTTTTTTTTCTCTTCAGTGTCTGTGGGGAGTGACCCGAAAGTGCTTCCTGTCAAGCCACCATCTGGAAGTCACCATCATTTAAGCAATCTGATGCTCTGTAAATCACAACTCCTTAACCAGTTTCCAGAAGTTTTCAGCATAGCAGACAGCAGTTTCCCTGTATAATGTTATAAACCAATGCTACTTTAATAAAACAAAACAAAACACAGAGGCAAAAAACAAAACAAAACAGAAAAACAAAACAACCACACACACACAGACACACACACACACACACACACACACAAAACTAAAGTGTCATGACTCCTTATCTTTAAAGCAAAACCAAAACCAGCGGTTTCAGCTAAAAGGGATTCTGCCCTCAAGGGAACATTTTTTGATTGTCATGATTGGGGAGCTGGAGGAACTTCTATTGCAAGGCCAGTACTTCCAGCCAAGACTTATATGGCCCAAAATATTAGTAATAGATTTTGAGAAGCCTGTTTTTAACTAATACAACCATACCAACTCATTTTTTTCATATTTTTAGTCAAAATGGATAACTTTATTTTGAAAAACTATGTTCTACTTGCTAAGTTTATAACATTTTGCATAACAATAATAAGTCATAATAGGAATCTACATTTACTTTGACTCTAGAATATTTTTCTTTTATCATACCAGATGTTGAATAGGAACTAATATTTTTTATTCCTAGTAGCTGTGTTTGACTTTAGCTTGTGAATTCATCACCTCTTTTGATTTTCAACTTCCTCCCTCTAATGGCCTCAGCAGACATTCTGTGCTTCTGCCCGGCTCCCCTCTCTACTGCTCCTCAGAAAAGCCTTATGAGTTCAATTTCCTTTAGAGAGAAATTGAACCGAAAGCGAAGACTTCATCAAAGTCACCCAGCAAGGCTTGCATTGGGCTTTCTGCCTCTCTTGCACCAGTTCATTATCCACCAGCCCATTATCCACCAGCCCATTCAGGGTAAACACGGTATAAATCAGCTGTAGTTCAACAAGTGTGTGAAGGTTAAGTTTAGTCAAACAGGTGATTTCTACTTGCTTATTTCCTTTACAACCTCAATGGAGGATTGAACATTTCTTTGGAGCTAAGATGTCAAGGAAGAAAATCTAATATTTTTGAAAGCTCCGTTGTTGTTATCTTCAAGTAAGAAAATATTATCTGTGTAAAAAGCTTATGTACCTAGTGAGGCTTGGATCAGAATACGTTTTATGAAGTCATTAAGTCATCACAATTTGATCAAACAAAAGAGCTTGGCAAAGTGTCTATTAGGAATCTCCTAAGAGTCAAATGATCCAAAGAAGATGAAATATGAAAACGGGGGTCAGCGGTCTAATGAGGAATTCGAGTTTAAGGAGATTTTAAAAAATGACACAAAGGATTTGGTTTTGTTTATGGGGGTCATAAGCTAAATGGACAATTTTAATAAAAGTAATGGAATTGCCTATTTACTTGTTTCATTTTCTTCCTTTCCTTATTCAAGAGGGGGAAAGAGATCATTTATATAGAGATAAGAAAGTGTTACGAACAAACCTTCAGAGTCCCCTTGTCAAGGACAGATGCATGCACAGATGACTCCGAGTTGGTTTACATTCCAATAAACTATTTTTAATGGTCACAATATAGATTGTTAGCGTAAATATGTTAGGTGTGATCTGTCTTGAACAGGGCATACAGAGAGACAGAGGAGTCTCAGAACCCTGCCTAGTTTAGGCTTAGCTTAGTCCAAAAATGCTGCATATGTGGAATTGCCTCCTATGTCCATGGTCATTCCAGGGGGCTCCAAGGAATCTCATGCTTGTCTGCCAGGGTGCTGACAGAGCTCACAGCAAGAAGCATAATTCTTTCCTCTTTTGCTCCTATTTATCTTCCTTTCTTCTGACATTCTTTCTTTTCTTACTTTAGTTTTGTGAACACCATGGTTCAGACAATATTTGGTGTTAAAGACAGACTTAATCAACATTTACAAAGGCCCTAGTCTGTTTAAAACTTGACCCAGGTGAGAAACTAGCCCAAACTAATCATTAACCACAATCCTATGATTAATGACATATCTAAGTTTTGTTTTTCAGCAAGTCAAGGAGACAGATGAAGGTCCCTGTTTTCAGAGGGTGTCTCACGTTAGTGAGAAAATGAACTCACAATTCCTTGAGGGCTACATACTTAGCCGCCCTGAAGTCACACGTGACCTTTGTTAATAACCCCACTGAGAAATGGAGATGAGGTGGTGAACGACATGGCAGTGCCATTTATGTTGAACATGACAAAATACTTGTCATTACAATGACATAATGTAATTCCTATAAAAGATGATTTGTAGACAATTTAAAAATTTAATAGCATAGTATTTGGTGATCTTCGCCATCTCCATCTCCTCCCTCTACTTCCCCTTGGGATCTATATTCTCATCAAGGTAACCTGACCCAGAAATAGGCTACATAGTCTATGGAAAGAGCACCGATTTGTCTTTATGTCACTTTAAAAAATGTAGATGACTTATAAGTGAATAAATTTGATTTAGTAGTAAATACATTTCTTTTTCCTTGGTTATGCAAATCTGAGTGCCTCATTTCATGACGAAATATTTCAGCAACCAAGTATGTTTCTTAATTATGCTTTCATTTGAATGCTGCCTGCCTTAATGTCTTATGCTAACAGTGACATATTTAATAACCCAAAGATATGCCTGCTAAACATGGCTCTCCTAAAAGCTAAATAACTTAATGATGCATTTTCTTCTTTTAGCTGAACCCCACATTCTTGATGCAATTCATAAATGCTTTCTGTTAAGAACATGACTGTGTATTAAACTAGAACTTAACCTAGTTTAATATGCAATGGCATGGGCAATCAATGAGACTTCCATGATGATTCAACAATAGGACTTAGCAGAAACGCTTTCAGTGGGTCTCTGTCATATAGCATACATAAACATTAGCATTACAGAAGACTGTTCAGTGATTCTTTGAAATAATCTGGAATTAGCTAATGCAGCTCATTTTTTAAATAATTATTTTTTTCTTTTGTGTACACTGCTGTATTCCATTTTAAGGTATTGAAATCACACCTCAGTCTGTGTGTATTTCCCACCACACCCACAACCAGAGTTCTAGTGCCCTTTGTCACCACTTTGTTCCCTCCTTCTTTCCCTTGCTCCCCCCACCTCCCTAGTTGCCAGTCTTGCATTCTGTGAATTTTGTACAGATTAGTCTTTCTTTTTTTTGCTTTTGTTTCTTTATATTCCACTATGAGTGAAACCATGCTTTACTTCTCTTTTTTTTACTGGCATATTTTGCTTAGTATGATCCTCTCCAGTTCCATCCAGGTTGTTACACTATTTCATCTTCTTTTTAGCAGGGAAGCCCAGTTTTTATCTGCTTGCACCTGGCTACGATAAATTTATGAATTATAATTTCTGGGACCCCCAAACAACATAGGCTCTAAAATCTCAGGGGGTGTGGCTACAATAGTCACAGATGATATCGAGATATACCTAATTGTATATATATGTTCAGAAAATTTTCCTTCTTTTTCTTTATTTTTTTAAGGCAGAAGGCCCACAGTTTTCAATGCATTCTCATAATGTTCATGAACTAAAAAGAAGTTAAGGACCATAATAGAAACTCAATGGATATTTAATGATTGAAGGAACAATGGGACAAATGCATTGTTAAGATCTTAGTGTTCTTGAATAGTCACCTTTCCAACAAAGACATACAGATGGCCCACAACACCTGAAAAAATGTTCTGTATCACTCATCACCAGAGAAGCGCAAATACAAACCACAATTAGGTACCACCTCATACTAGTGAGAAGGGCCATTATCAAAGACCAGAAATAGCAAGTGTCAGAGGGTGTATGGAGAGAAAGGAAACCTCCTGCACTATTGGTGGGAATATAAATTGGTGTAATCTCTTTGGACAGCAGTGTGGAGATTCCTCAAACAAGTAAAGATAGATTTACCATTTGATCCAGCAATCCCACTCCTGAGTATATACCAGATACATACGAGGATAAAAATCTCTAATTAGAAAAAAAAAAAATCTGCACCCTGATGTTTATCGCAGCACAGTTCACAATAGCAACACATGGAGACATCCTAAATGCCCATCAACAGATGACAGAATAAAGAAGCCATGATTTACATACTCAATGTAATTCTATGCAACTATTCAAAAAGATGAAATTGTATCCTTTGCAACAATCTAGATGGAACTGGAGGGGATTGTGTCAAGTGAAATAAGTCTGAAAGAAATTAAATACAGGATTGTTTCTCTCATATGTGGAATACAATAAAATGAAAATAATGAACGTATAAATCCCAACAAAATTAACGGGACACAGGACTGTGGTAGGAGGTGGGGAGAAGGATAGAAGGGGAGGAAGGAGGGGAAAATGTTGCGGTAAAGGACACTGGAACTCTGGTGGTGGGTGTGGTGGGAAATATAGGCTGAGATGCAATTTCAATATCCCAAAATGAATATACCATTGTGAACAAAAGAAATAATAAATACCACTACTGAGAAAAAAAGATTGTTATACTAAATATGAAGGTCGAACGTAATTTAATAAGAATTAAGTTCTATCCTAGAAGTTCTATTAAAAAAAAAAACTGTCGATCCAAACATGATTTTAAAATTAGTTACGCAGACTCCTCAAAAGACAGGAAACTCTAATCATGCAACTATTTTGTTGATTGGCAGTTTTTCTGTTTTTTGTTTTTGTTTTTTTTCTTTAAAGGAAAGGTGCAGACAGGAATGAATGCAAGTAGGAAGGCAGGCAGGAAGAGAAAGGAGCATCTTTTAGTTTATTTTTATTTAGTTGTTCACACTGGTGTTTCCCTGCTCCCCCACCTTTCCGGGGTGTGTGGCTTATTCCTGTGTAGGTGACTCATCTATCCCTTTCTCCACCAGGGTGCGCCAGTTTTCTGTTTTAATTTCATCCATTGGCTCGTGTTGTCTAAGATCTAGACCTTTGGTTTGTGTTCTATCTTATAATTATCTGCCCGTTTGTCTGTTTTCTGTAAGTCAGGATGAGAATAAGCCATTTATTTGGTACTTCCCATTCCCATTGCCCTTGGAACGCGTCCTTGTGGTAAGACCTTTTGAAATTTTATTCATTCATTCATTTATGGAGCTATTGCCTACATATGTTTCAACAAGGATGTAATGATCCCTCTATTATCGAAGGTTTTGGAATTTCTTCTTCAGCTTTTTGATATATAGTTGGTAAATAAAATTAAGATATTTAAAGTGTACATAATATACATATATATTGTGAAAAAATCCCCACCATCAAGTTCATGACCGCAGTCATCACCTTACACATTTATTTATTTTTAGGTGAGAACACTTGAGTTCCACTCTCCTAGCAAACTTCAATTATTTAGTACTTGTGTTATCTACTGTCATTACTATACTTTATACTAGATCCTCAGAACTTATTCATGTTATAAGGAAAAGTTTGTTCCCATTTACCAGCCTCTCCCTATTTCCCCTGCCTCCAAGGAGAAAGTTATAAAAGAAAATTGTTTTCCTTTTCTCCACCTTTTATACTCACTTGTCTTCCTATTCTCAGATATGTTTTCATACCACAATTTGGGACAACAGAACAGACATTAAGTGTTAGTTATAAACATTCAACTATCAAAATTTTAGAAAGCTAAAGAACATGGTAGATGTACTTGAGGGTATTCGGAATAAAATGCTTTTTTTTATTAGCAAATAGAATTTACTAATTTTTGAATTGTGAGATGTTAAGAGACTAATAGTACAGATAATTTAAAAGTACATATTAGAGTATGTCATGGAAATTGTTTACCATTATTGTCTTATAACATTAAAGCATTAATGAAAGTCAAAATCAGCACATTGAAGGGTGGGGGAGATAGATAAAAATAAGCAAATAGGCCAGTAAAGAATTATAAAGACCATATAAGTAATATAGTGGCCCAAAGATATCTATTTCCTTCCATTTCTTGCCAAATTTATTTCCCCCTATAAGACTGCAAATAAAATGTATACTAATAGTGGACATCACTTTTCTCTCTCAGCCTCTGGATTATCTGATAAATTTCAGGTTTCTTGATGAATTGCCTCTTCCTCAGTTTATATTTGTGTCAATTTAAATTGATTCAGACTTTGACACCTAAGGCTTTCACTGGCAATAGCTATTTATTTCTATAAGGATACTGAATAATTTATAACTTCACTTGCAGAGCCCCAGCTCTTAGCACTGGTCTCTCGGCTGCATCCTTCTCCAGTCATGCTTTGCGGTGTGTGTGCTGAGAACGTGTGTGGTCTCTTCTCAGAACTGTTGGTTTGGGCTGCGGCCTCTGTCTCTGCTGGCTCCCAAATCAATGGCAAACACAAGGGAATGACTCCGTGTTCTTCATGGCAATAGACAAACCTCTCCTGCGAGGTGCTTTATTGGGGAGTATAAGAAAAATCCTTTCTCAGTTTTGCGGTGAACTTTCTTGTCTACAGAGGTTGGCAGAAGGAGCTGTGGTTTTCTTGAGTGAAGACATGAAGGAAAAAGCCAAATGTGAAAAGTTCAAGGATCTGATGCGGAGGCTGCTGGGATTCAGCGGTGACTGGTTCAACAAAGAATTCTTGAGACATTTAGAAGTGCAATTTTATAAGTTTATTAGAGAAAATGGGAGAGAGAAAGAGTTTGACAGTGTGGGAGGACAGAACTCCCACGGGCAGAGGGACTGCTGCCCCGTTTGCTAGAAGGTAGTCAGTGAATACCCCTAGTCTGGCCTGAGAAGTGCATTCTTCAGACAGACCAGTGATGTATTATGGAATTAAGAAAAGAGTAAAGATACTCTTCAAAGACCAAGCAGTCGCTGTAGGTGGTTGCAGGTGAGACAGATAGGAAGAGCGCATCCAAGAGTCCGTGAAAGATGGTCTCCGGCGCTCACGTGGGCTTGAAGGAATTCCAGGAATTCTGTGTTCCCTCCTCAGGCTGAATTTGTTCCATCCGGTCCGCTCATCCTCTCTGCAACCACGCTGATTTTAGAGCTTCACAGAAATGTTTAGTAGACTATAGACATTTACATCTTTTCCTAAGTTCTCCTGCAACAGAGTCACTTGCTATTCATATTGAAAAAAGATTTATTTACAAAAATTATCGATGGCGTCTCTAAGATCTTTCTACTCACCTTACCTTACAATTCTCCACTCCAAATAAAGGGAGAGAGGAGCCCTTTGAGGTCTGTTGTACTGGTTGTTTAAATACCCACTGGAGCCTCCCTGTGGGTGAGATGACTAGAAGTCACTGGCAAGTGTACACGCAGCGGCAGCCTGCACCTCTGGCCCATCCACGTTTAATCTAAGCGGGCTCTCCACCTGGTAGATGCGAACAGATAATTAAATTACCTTATTAGCTTCTGGAATGTTGGCATTTGCCATGCTTTCTCAAAACTCTACCTTGCCACAGGGGGAGAAAAAAACAAACTCTAATGAGGCCATTCATGCCTGCCAAAATTTTCCTTCTTTTCAAGATGGGAAAACACTATTTGGTGGTGGGTAAGATTCAGTATTTTATCATGCTAAGCAGAGCGACTCACCCACTGGACAGTCAGAATAAATATTCTCCAAGTCTTGGCTGCTCTGGAAGTCCAGAACCGTCACCCTGCTCTCTCAAACTTGCCACCTCTATGCAAGAATCATTTTACTGTGTCACATTATTTATTTTCCCTTAAGATTGTGCATACACACACACGACCTTTTGCTGGAATAAATATTACCAGGATATGTATATTTTCCCTTACCTACTTGTTATTGTTTGCCTTTAACAAAATCATTAGAACCACAGGCTTTTTAAAAAAAAATTTTATTCCTTCTAGTAAATTCTCATTAGAAATGTTCAGTTCCAAGCTTGATTCTTTGGTCCCTCAGCAATTTCATGTTCTGCTCTATAGCAGAGAGAAAGCTAGGAATGGATGCTCAATGTTTTGTTGCCCCCCCCGCACCCCCAAATTGTATATGTATATGTATGTGTGCATATGTATATATGTGAAAATTATACACAATTATATATGGAAATTAAATAGACTTATGTACAATGAACCACATACATTTGCCAAATTTATTAGTAATTTTTTTAGAAAATATTTAAAGGATGATATAGAGAAAAATATTATGCATGAGACATTGTGTTGTTTGGGGACAATTACAGTGAAATTGAGGGCTATTGTCAAAATGGTTAAACCAGGAAAAGCAACATACATTAAAACAGAAAGTCATATCATTCTGTGTCTGAAACCACAAGCAGCAGGCTGCTTTTTCATTCACTATTGTCATCAGAATATTTTCTTCTTTTTTCCTTTGGGCATTAAAATGCAACTAATCCAGCTTTCACAAAACCCATTAGCATAAACAAAAAAATGGTCAGAGAACACAGGGACAGCATGGAAATTAGCTTAGTAAAATGCATTTATGACAATACTGGCATCAGAACAGTTTCCCTCAAAACAGGCAGAACCATTTTTGGATTTTAATTCTGGCTTCTTTACATATGGCTATCATCCTTCATTTTTTAAAATAAAACATCTGTGTTTTGTTACTTTATTATTTTTGTTTTGCTGTTCTTCAAAGTTTTCTGATGTTAGAATTTTATCTACTGTCTAGGAAGGACAGAATACAGGAAAACTTCCATCTAGCTCTCCTCTGAGTGAGGGAATTCTAACTATTTCTCCTCATCCAAAGCATGTGCTGCAATGCCAGAAGCCACTCCATTGCTGCAGTTTTGCCTCCACCTTCTAGATTGATGCTGAGAAGCACTTCCTTCCAGTGTCAGCATCAAAAAGGCAAAATGAAGAGTGTAAGGCCCTCCCAGCCAAACAGGGGCAGCATCCAAGGTGTCCTCCCCCACAACAGCTGAGACCCATGGAGAAGCAACCGCTTCATCTTAACCGTGCCAACAAGATTCTACCTTTACCTTCTGCTGGAGAAGAAAGGGAGAATATCACCAGGATACGTATATTTTTTCTTTTTTCTTTTTTTTTTTTGTCTTTAATAAAATCATTAAAATTAAAGGGTGTTGTTTTTTGGTTTTTTGGGTTTTTTTCCATGCCTTCTAGTAAATTGTCATTAGAAATGTTCATTCCCAAGCTGGTCTTCTTGGTCCCTCAACAATTTCATGCTCTGCTATATAGTACAGAGAAAGCTGGGGAGGGGCACTCAATCTTTTGGCCCCCCAAAATCGTATTCACTCAGTTCATTCTATTGCGGATGGACTAGGGACTTCAGAACATGAAGACAGTAGGATAATAATCTCATCCTTGTATTCTACTGATAGGTGACTTTCTGTTTTATTTATTAGTATCTTGAAGTTGGTCTTTTTCTGACATAATTTGAAACCAATACCTAATGTACTTATCCAACTGGGTTGTGATATTTAAGATGAGTTTGACCTTGGCATTCCAACATCAACCATTGCACAAAGCATCACATGCCTTATCTCCTATGGTATCTGAGGAAAAAACCAAAGGATATCATTTAGCTTCCTCTCTTACCTTGGTCATCTTTCCTGGTGAGATTACATATTGTGATGCTGAGGAAGTTTCCTGATCCCATTGAAGGGTACTCTTGTCTTACACCACCTGGTAGGGAGCTGGTAGCAGCAGCTGGAACTACATGGAGGAGACAGGACAGGGTTTGGTGGAGTCAAGGCCTCATTTTAAGGGGAGGTATTATAAGTGGTAATATGGCATCTTCAGGGAAAATTAGATGAGTGTGAGAACAAGGGGTGAGAAGCGTAAAGAACAGCAGAGTCCTGTTCATAGGTGCTGTGAGCTGCAGGGAAGTCCCCTCACATCACTAGGCCTTCGTATTCTTCTTGGGGAAAGAAAGGGATTCATCTAAATGATCTCTAACGTTTTTCACTTTTAATTTTTTTTTCTTCTAAAATCGGGGCAGAATTTTGGTAACTACAATGAGACAGGAAGTTTGGGAACATGAAGACTACTTCTTTCATTTTTGTAAGACTGTCATAAAGTTAACACACCTCTTTTCTCTTGGAGATAAAGATACAAATCTTTAGCCAGGAACAGAGACTCTTAGAAGAGTCCCTAGGCAAGGCCCTGCATGCATGTTGGCCTGCTCAGGGAACGTTCTGGTCTCTGCTGAGGGTTTGGAAATTGCCTTTTGTTTTAAGTAGCATTTCCTTCCATATATGCTGAGGCAAGTATCCAAAATTTCAAGTGAGGCAGGAGAGACCAGACACGTGATCATAAATAGACACTGAAATTGCCAAGGTGTATCTCCAGGAACTCATCTCTCTTAGGCCCCATTCCTTAGAGACAATTCTGCGTCCTCAATTCTGGAACTTTACTAAAGATTCTATTCTGTATGTGCCTTTGATCTGAATACTCCTGAGGTGGTTCTATTACTCTGAGTTTGTCATTTTTCTTTTTTCCTATTAAGTATCTCTATTTCATGTGCAATTCACCAAAGCTTTTATCGCAATTCCAAAGCTGAAGTAAAATTCTTCAGTAATAGGTATAATTTTCATCAAGTGATTGCTTTTTCTTTCTTATAGTTGGAACTCTTTCACTTGATGTGAATGAGTTCTTGGCCATAGATGAAACCCCCTGGTTTGGAAGGGTGAATATAAAGGATGGAGGCAATTTAGGAGTGCTCTTTCTGTTACACAGGCTTATCAGAAGCCTATTTTTCTCTGCCAGGCCCTTCCAGCCCATATATCCCATGCTCACAGAGAGAAAAGTGCCTCAGGAAACTGACATAGGCAGAGACATTTAATTTAGACCCAGCCAACATACTTTGAAGAATATTGAAAGCTAGTTAGTATATGACCGGCTCTTGGAGCTTGGTGTTTTTTTGTCTTTTTAAATGAATTAGTTTATTTATTCATCCTGGCTCCCCACCTAGTCCTGGGTCTTGAATCTGGATCCTTGGACTTTACATGGTCTACCAGCCCCAGACATCAGCTTAGTGCTTGAGCCACCAAGGCGCACCTAGTCTCATTTAAAGTACGTATTTATCATGCACCTCATCTGTGCACATCAAGTGTGGGAGGATGCGGATACGATGTGAGCAGAGCTAGACCTCCTGACGTCTTCGCTCACAGAGCTTCTTACCTTTTTATAGCCTTTGTAGCCTGTGGAGATCAGGGCATTTAACATGGTCTTGAGATGTGATTCTGAATACAGTACTTGTTGCCAATGATTTATAACTGCACACTTACTTCTCAGAGCCATGTCGCAGCAGAGGTCTTCAATGCACGATGGACACGCGTGGCACCCTTGCCAGCTCCTGCTCCACATCAGAGCACAGTGCAGTCACCGCTGAGGGAGGACTTGTGGCACGGCGGTTGTCAGCAGAGTGTTCCTGCTCCAGAAACCCTGCTGGTGTCTAAAAAGACACTGCTGCTTCTGCGTCACTCCAGGTCCATAGAATCAGAGCCTCAGGAATCGAGATCAGAAAGACATATTTCTAGCAGGCACTCCCCCAGTTATGTTTCTGCAAAATAAACATTCTTTTAGGCCATTCTTGTCAAGAATCAATGCCAAAGCAATCAAGTGTTCAAACCAAACAGACCCAGTCCAGTGTTGGAGGGGAGCTGGCCCCAGGCAGCGGTTGGGTGGGTTTTATGGAGTATCAGCGAGCCTCTCCCCAGAGCAACAAACACTGTGTGATACCTGCGTTCTGCTGCCCACAAAGGACCTCAGTCAAATGATTCCACTGCTCACTTTCCTCTCTGCAAAGTGAGGGGAAGGACTTCATGACCCTTGGCACCATTTTTGTAAACAGACACACAGCAAGGCCAGTACTTTTCTCCTTTCCTGACCTTAGCCTGCTTCCATCCACAAAAAACACTGGCCACTGGAGATGGAGGAAGGAGAGAACGAAGAAATAGTATTAACATGAAATGTATGTGGATGTATGTGGACTGCGCCAGCAGAAGGTGCAAATTTACCCACTGTGCCAACAGGGCACCCCACCCTGCCAGCCCGTCAGCTTATTTTTATTATGAAAAATCATCTCTCCTTGAAATTCTTGGAAAATTCTCAGATTCCTATGTAATAAATTATATATAATATCAATTACAATTTTGGAAAATTTGATTTTTCTTTTATAGAACTTAGAAAGTGTGATATTTGAACACTAATGGTGTTGATGGGTTTTTTAAGGAGATGTGCAGGCAGAAATGAAGTCAAGTAGGCCGACAAGCAGAAAGAGTGAGGAGGAAGAAGCATTTTATTTATTTCCATTTAGTTGTCACTGGTTATTTCCCTCTAGACACAGCACACGAACACAGGCATGTGGCCTGCGTCCTTCAGAGGCACACCAGTGTTAACATTTTTAAGAAGTTGTGTGCCTGTCACAGATGAGGGGACCGTGCTGACCACCAAAATGGAACCATTCGCAAGTCCCATGGGACTGTCTCCAAGGGGCACAGGATATGAGGCAGAGGCCCTTCGAGTGTCTGCCCTGAGTGGGAGAGCTAGAAAGTAGCGGGGCCAACTCTGGGTTCCACTGACCCCAGGCTCATGTCTGTGCCAATGGCGCGTTCTTAGCAGTGACTGACTATACCAGGGGGACAGATTTTTCACAGAGGAACCCATATGCTTATTTGGGGACCACAACCAAATGACCCTGCATTTCCTTAGCAAGGACACAAGTAGACAAGCTAAACACGGGCTCTTTGCTTGTCCTCTTCTTGTCTGGACTATTCTCCTAATATCTCATTTTCCTTGTCACCGTCTTTTTATAACCACTGCATGGACGGCCACATTGACCCCTTTCACTTAAATAATGTCTGTGTGTATTTTGGGGCAATCAGAAAGCAAAGTCACATGAAACAAGACAACTCAAAGAGCATCTCCTGACGGTAATTGCGTTACAGAATTCAGCTCTGACATGCCATGGTGTCTTTTTTTCCCCGGCTGGGGTTCTGATGTGAGTGTTCATGTATCTAGGGCCCCAGATACCAGCTCAGGGCCAGCCCAGCCCCTTCAGGTGAAGTGCTGCTATAGAGACAAGAACGCAGAAGCAGTGACACTTGGCCGGTTTTAGTTTTTATATATGATTTAAGTTAGCCCTCCTGACCCCATTTCTCCTCCTCCTTGAGCCTTTCTCTGGGCTAGCTACCAAAGCATTGCAACTCAAATTCACTCATTTGTTCATTGAATATTCATCGATCGATCGTGAAGTGTGAGGTACTGGTCCAGGCATGAAGTATTCACTGGCGAACAATACAGACAAAACATACCAACTCTGGGGAGTTTATATCATGAGAGGTGGGCAATGAGCAAATCAGTGATTAAAACAAGAGACAGATGGTGCCAAGGAGAAAAATGTTGGAGGAAAGGGGTGCAGAAAATTCAGGGAGTGCAGGGAGACAGTTTAGTTTTAAGTAGCATGGTCAGGAGAAATATCAAAATGAGGACATTTGATCAGTGACCTAAAGGAGATACGGAAATAAGACGAATGGGTAATGAATATGTTATGATTTGGGGTCTAAGCAACTGGAAGAATGGAATTTTCATTCACTGAGAAGGAAAAGTCTAAAGGAGGAGTGAGATATCTGGAGTTTGATGTTTGACATGTGAAATGTGAGATGTTAGATATTCAAATGCAGCTATCAGCGGGCAACAAGGAATGTAGAATTTGAGGGACGGGTTTAGAATGGAAAATATGAGAAGAAACTATCCTATTCAAAGGAATTAAGTCACATCCTTGTGTACCCAATCAGTCTTTCATCACTCATTATGATAGGTAGATCAAGAAAGGAGAATGGCTGTCACCTCTATTTAGTCCAATAGAATATATGTACATTTCCTAATATGCTGATCTTAAAACATGTCCACAATTTCTTTCACATGCTTCTCATCAAGAGACAGAGTCTATGTCCCTTTCCTTAATCTGGGCAGGCATTCATGATTGCCTCAACAATTTGGTATGATAGAAGCGATGTCATAGAAGTTCCAAGGGTAGGGCATAAAAGTCAATACAGTTTCTTCCCCCACTACACACACTTTTTTTGTATTCACCTTTTGAACTCAGCCACCATGTGATGAGAAAGTCCAGGACACACAAAGAGGAACTGGAGGAGAGGAACAGAGGCTCCTAGTCACTCTGTCAGGCTAACAGCCAGCACCACCTTGCTTTTCCTGTGTGTGCACCCTCTTGAGAGCAGACCACCCAGCCTTCAGTTGAGCTGCCCCAGGTGATGCTACGTGTAACAGATATGAACATTCCCACTGAGCACTGTCCAAATTTCAGATTGTGGCAAAATGAAAATTGCTAGTGTATAATTACTGTTTGGGTTAGTAATGGTTACTTGGAGACTTGACTAGTACAATCTTGATAACAGGACCATGTCTTTTTTTTTTTTAAATAAACAATTGCATCTTTAATCCTTGGCATGATCTGAATGCATACTAATGGCACTCAATAACAATTTTAAGTAAATTAATCACCTAGTGGGAAGCAGTGGTGGCCATCTCACAAACAGAAGTAAATAAGTTTGGGATCACTAAGAACATTCTCTTGTCTGAGAAACAGTTCAGTTCAGAAAAACTCAGTTCGGGTAGTTAAAAATTGTATGCTATGAAGCATGTAAAACAATAACATAAAACATTCTTGTGAAGTCAAATTTAATGAAGAGAAATTTCTTTGCATATTACCATCTGAAGCTTTCAGAGAACTGGGTGGTCTCAAGGACCTGCTGAAATCCTGGCTGCAGCTCCTCTGTTGCTGCAGGAGGTCCCAGATGATCTGCTCAGGGCCCCACATTTTGGGTGTCATGACTGTTGACTGAAAACATGACTGTGAAGCAAAGAAAGTTAATAAAGGGAAATTTATTAGATTATTCAGAGTTTATTTGAGGATTTAAAAGCCGGGGAACTAGACTGCATGGCTGCACCACCTCACCCTTTAGAGATAGGGTTTCAGTTTTATGCAGTTTTTGTAGGCAAGTTTCATACAGAAAATTAGTGCATTAATCCTGTATCAAAGAGATATGTCAAAGGAGGCTTTTGGCTAATTTCTAACATTCTTGCTTAGTGATAAGGAGGCAATATTTAAAATCAGCAAGCTGACTTTATTTCCTGGAGACAAAAACGAGATATTGGGGTGGCAGAAACAGGATGGGGTTACATGCTGATGACTGAAGAAGGGAAAGGGGAGGCAATCAATCCAGGCAGGAGCCAAACAGCCAAGGCAGCAACAAGTAAGTACTATGAGATGCTGATGGGCAATCGAATAGTAAAGATGTGTCGTCTAGTGGGACGTCATAGTAATGACCAGGGCCAGTGCAAGGAATTTTGGCACGTTAGGTGAAAACCAAATAATACCCCTAAAGCCCCACTCTAAATTTCCTGCCTAAAACACATGTCACTTTACCCACCCCAGTGCTAGAAATCCCCAAGAACCGACTCAGTGCCAGAAATGCCCAACCACCCCCACAGTGCCAGAGATAACTCCCATAGTGTCAGAATAGTACTTACCTGTGGCTTGACCATGCTGCCATGTTCTCCCTTTGAATAGTCCTACGTGGGGTGGGGGAGGATCCTCATCCCACCACTCGTGTCTCCTCACAGGGGCAGGAACATTGGTAGCTGCCACACCAGCCCTGCTTCAGTCAGTGCTGGCAAGGGCCATCTTTAATATGGGACACAAGGTAGCTAGTCTTTGGGTTCCTTCCACAGAATGGGCCCAGGGAACTCAACTGCCCCTTTTCCCCCACGTTAAAGACAACCCTGGTTTATTTTAAAAGGGACAAAATTGACATTTATGTTAAAACAACAGGATGGTAGGGAAATGTGAATGAAATGGGACTGTCCCTTTAAAAACGGTACATATGGTCAACCTATAAATCAGGCCCTATTTGTGTGAGAAATGTAAAAGAGCAAGGTTATTAGTTTTGTTTTGTTTTTTCCTTTAGCAAACATCCTTTACAGTTGTTGGATCAAGTCACGCAGTCAAGTCGTTGTGTAATCAAATATTCATCTTGTCCATGCACCTACTTGAGTAGTGGTTGGGCATAGTCCATATACATCCCAAGGACCCGGGTTTGCATCCCATGTTGCAGGAAACAACCAAGATGAGCAACTAAATGAAATAAAATGAAATACTTCATCCTCCTTTTTTCCTGCCTGCCTGCCTACCTGTCTTTATTCTTGTCTGCATCCTTCCTTAAACAAGCAAATATTCATCTTGTTTTTAGGCTTTTTGATAATTTATAAACATGTATGGTATGAGTCCTTGCTGTATATTTTGTTCATTTTAAGCCTCAGCAATATCTTGGAGTAGCCACAACTGTTATTTTTTTCATTTACAAAGGTTAGCCAAGAATACTTGGTTGTCTAGGAAAACTTATTGACAATTAGAGTCATTTACTTTGGAAAGGACTCTAAAGCTTTTCCAAAGCAAGCGAGACTAAAAGGAGATGGTGCCTGCTGTTAGCTTCAGGGTTAGTTGCCAGAAGAGGTGGAGGACAGCTTTTGTTGCTTTAATAACCACAACAGAGCTTTCATATTTGAAACTGATCTGCACATGTAGTCCACAAAGTAAATATATGCAACGAAAGCAAGGGAGTATATCAATGATTTGTGCTTCAACTTTTTTCAATAGGCAGGAAATCCTACCATGATAAGACCCCTGAGTTTGTTGATACGGCAAAGGGAATAAGAAAGAAAACGGCCTCAGGAATCTCTCAAGAATCTGCTCAAGAGAATTAATCCTGAGCAACCATCCTAATTGGAAAATGGTATGCACAGTGATGCCAAAATTAGGCTCTCTTTCTTTTCATTTCAATTTGTCAAGACTTGATATTATCCAAGTTCCTTCTAGTCCTGCAGTACTAAGATACACATACACTCACATATATTATTGATAGATATGTGACTTTTGTGTGTAAATATCAATTTGGTATTATAAAATAAGAGATAAGAATTAAAAACATCCTTGTATTTCTTGGACTCACACTCTCTTGAATAGCTAACACATATTTAATAAACCAGACAACGTTTTAAATACTTTATACACATTAACAAATTGAATCCTCCATATCATTGTATGAAGCACTATTTTTATCTGTTTTACAAATGAGGAAACAGAGGTCCTTATTTGAACCAGGCAGAGTCTGGTTCAAACATCTGAATTATCGAAGCAGATATTAAACCACATTCTATTAAAAAACAAAAACAAAAACAAAACTGATTTGTGATCAAATATATTGATTCAAGCATTATGTGTCAGGGTAAAATATTTCCAAAAGAAGATGAATTATATATCCTTATGAGGTCATTAAAATGGTTATTTCAAGGAATTTTTAAGAGACATTAGAGTATTCAAATATTAAAGCAAGTAGGGAAATAGGATATGGGCTATAACAAAATAAATGGCACGTTAGTAATCTGATTTTAAAATACAAAAAAGTATATATACAAAATATTAAAAATAATTCTTTCTGGATGATGAGATTGTAAGTGAATTATTTTTCTTCCTAAATTCTATACATTTTACTTTTAACCTGCATTGCATTTATAATTACAAGCCACGTTATTGAAATAAAATAGGACTTTTGAACGCAGGGGAAGGTCTAGGTTTAAGCTATCACTTTGCACAGTTTATTAATTACTTTCCATGTGGTTGAAATTACTCACATATGATGCATAGAAGATAATCCTGAGGGCTGAACCTTGAGATCCACCAGCATTCAAACCAGTGTTATTCTTTTTTTAATTTATTTTTTATTTTAGTAATTATTCAACACGTTTAAACAATTTCCTACATGTATGTTCCCCATTTCTTAGATATATTTTAACAAACCATGCCCTTCACCAAATCACCAAGTGTTCTTGCCCATTGTCCAGTGGGCCCCACCACCATTTGCCCCTGCCTGCCCCATTCCCTTTTGGTAACCTCAGTTCTGTTGTAACTATTTCAGGGATGATTATGTTTCCTCTGTTCCTTTGTTTTGTCTATTTACATTCTACCTATGAGTGAGGTCATCTGGTATCTTTCTTCTTTTGACTTGTTTCACTTAGCATAATCTCTCCTAATTCCATTCATATTGATTCAAATGACAGGGTTTCATCTCTTCTAAGGGCTGTGTGGTATTCCATTGTATATATATCTATCTATCACCTCTTCTTTATCTATTCATCTGATATTGGGCACTTAGGTAACATCCAGTTCTTAGCTGTTGTAAATAGGGCCTCAATAAACATGGGAATGCATAAATCTCTACAAATGGGTGCTTTGTATTTTGGAGTAGATGCCCAGAAGTGGAATAACAGGATCATATGGAATTTCCATCTTCAGTTTTTTTGAGGAATCTCCAACAAACCAGTGTGATTCTTATGATCTCTCATAGTTATATAAGCATGGAGGTGGGGGGAGTGCTTATGCAGAATGCAGAGTCCTAGGTCTCCAGTGATTATCTCAGTAAGTTCATGATGGGATCTGAAAAATTATATATTTTTGGCAGGGCACACATGTAATTTTGGTGCAGTTGAGTGACAGAACTCTTTGAGGAATACAGACCTGAAGAAAAGCACCAGAAGGGCTCAAGTAGGAGGAAAACAAGACAGTCACGGCCAAGAAGTCAAAGGACCTTTGTGACAAAATACGTAAAACAAATTAAAAGCGCGTTGTGATGTAACAATTAGTTCTCCAGCCTAGCTGCCTATTAGAATCACCAGGAGAGCTTCTAGAACATACCAGTGAGAAGATTTCCTCCTACAGGTGGTTACACCACTCTCTTAGGTATGACTTAGAGGAAGAGTACAACTTCCAAATCATCTGTAAGCAGAGGAAGCAAAATTAAACAAATTCCAACAGTTTCCACCACAGGTCTGCTGTGGCCACCACAATCCAGTAGGTGCAGAAATAGGGGAGAGACCTCTGAAAACCTTGGGGAAAAGAGTGGAGCAGGTGACTTTGAAAAACAATGACAAAACCATCCCAAAAGAGAAAATGAAAGATGTCCTAAAATAATAAATTCATAGGGGACTCAAGATTGGTGGTCCTGACTACAAAGAGGGGGCCTGAAACTGTTCAGCACCAGAGGTCCTGCTGCTGGGAGAGAATCAGACATACAATCGGGCGTTTCCTGGGAGACAGTGAAGGAAAAGGAGAAAATAGAGCAAAATGAAGGAGTCTAATGAAAACAGGAAGAAGACACATCAACTCTTTCCCTTATTAGTAATGAAAGACTCTGCACAGAGAGAGCAGGATGGACAGAAGAGAGTTCTCTGAACTAGGAACCCTGCCCACATAATGAAGAGGAACGGAAAAACAAAACAAAGCAACAACAAAAAAACCCAAGACTGTTTTCATAGAGAACAGCTGCAAAGTCAGAAGTTTTGAGAACAAAAGTTTCTCTGCTGGAAGCCTGCCTTTCCACTCCCCACCCCATCATAAGGTTAAGGAAAACTATTAACACAGCACTCAATGCTAATAAAATATTCCCCAACATACATCTGGGGACATGGAAAGTACTCAGGATTAGAACTCCAAAAACAAAGTAGAGAAATCTAGAAAAAAAAAAAAAAGGAAGAAATGAAAGCTGACAGAAGTTAGGAAAGAAACAGAAGAAACTCTTATAGATGGATCAGTAACCAAGAACAGATTACAAAGGGCTTGAGGGAGAATGGGTTCAAGCATAAACTTAAAGGGGAAAGAAGGACAACAACCAAGAGAATGAAAGGGGAGATAAAGAAAATCATAAAAATAGAAAGACATCAAAATGCAAACAAGGCAAAGAAGGTCAAATATTCATATTACTGGCAATTCTGAAGAAGAAAAAAATAATGGAAGGGGAAGTTCAGAAATCCAAGGGGAAGTTCCAGAAATAAGAGCATCTGCAACATTGAAAAGGCCTGGGGGTACCTAGTAAAATTGATCACAATCAGTTATGATATAGAGACCCTTGCAAAATGATTAGACTATGAGAAAAAGAAATACAATTTTAGAGCTTCCAGGCAAATAAAATGAAAAAGTAAATGGAAAGAAAATTAGACTGGACTCAAATGTCTCAAGAATAACATATGAAGCAAGAAGACAGAGGAGCAACATTTTCAAGAATCTTAAGGAAAAATAGGAGGCTCTTGAAGTTTCAAGGTCAGAGAAAACCAGTTTTAAGCTGCCAGGACTCCAGGGATACCGTATACACGCGCTCTGAGCAATTTACTGGAGGGAGAGCTTCATTCAACTAAAAGTTGTCTGGAAATCAAGGAGGACATTTCACTTATTCCACCCTAGAGATAAAGCTGAAACAAGGGTGAGATCAAGAGTTGAAGGAAAACATGTAAACATTTTCCTTGTACTGAAGAATACAGCAAATGCACCTTAAAAATAAAAGAAGAAGGGGAAAGTTGAGGTAGACTATGGTGATGGTGATTTAGGTGGAAGTCAAAGAATGTTATTTAGAAAACGATGAAGAAAAAGGAATAAGCGTACCCCCAAAAGCATGAGTACATAGCAACCGCTACAATAATAATACAAAACTTTCTGAACACATCCTCCCCACTAAAAAGCCAACCCTCCCCACTTAGACACAGTACATAATATACTCAGTAATTTTCCCGAGATACGTATGACACGATTGAGAGCAAGCCTAGCAATGGTAACATAAAGCTGAAGGGGACTGATTTGTCGATCAAAAACGTTTTCAAATTTGCTTATAGAGTAGCAACCCAACTCTGCACTGTATACATACTTAAAATGCAACAATGAAAAAGCAAAAAATAAGAGGGTGAACAAAGATTTACCAGGAAAATGGTAACAGTAAGATATCAGGAGTTGGAATCCAGATCAATACAGACTTGAAACCCAAAAGACACAAACAGAAAACTCATAGCTACAAAATGACCCTTGATTTTATGAAAGAATACATAATTTTACTCAAAGGAGATAAGAATTAAAATAATACTTAGATGCCATTTGTCACCCATAGGGTTTGGTCATGTCAAACTCCGTCTAAATCTCATTAATCTTTGGCCTTGACAACTACTACAATTCTGTTTGGTAATTTTTTGATTCTACGTAAAATGCCTGTTGATTAACCCCTAGACCACCTGGAAAATCCTTTCAATTTATCAATTTGAGGACCAACGTAAGGTATTTTCTTTTCATAATTCTATTATATATTACAGTGTACATGTGTAAAACTAAATTATCTATTGTGTATCTCTATCTTCATCATCATCTATCTATTGAGACAGGAGACAAAAAGAAAACAAAAAACTGAAAGCCATCACATTCTAGCCAAGCATGAAGAACAGAACATTTTGCAGTTTGAAGCAAGACCAGATGTTGTTCAACACCTCCCGCTTATCTCGAAGTCAAGGACAGACCATCCTGTTAAGACATTGCAACTCCCTACCCCGCAATCGACAGCACGCCAGGTGGCCCCCACCCCACTGCATTTGCTGAAGCTTCACCTTAAAAATCTTTCTCCTAGAGCACAGGATGAATTGCTCCCCACTCTTCTCTGAAAGGAGCTTTCCTGGCCTGCACTTGGGACAATGGAGTCTTGCTTAGACTCCATCTGGCTCCTGTGTCTCTGCCTCATTGTTGAACCAGCTTACACCTATCATCTATATAAGACTAGCTTGGGAGTAATATCATTGAAAAAAGTTGTTTCATTTCATTAGTGTCACTGGAAAT
Organism: Solenodon paradoxus; assembly: GCA_004363575.1. Classification (NCBI taxonomy): domain Eukaryota; kingdom Metazoa; phylum Chordata; class Mammalia; order Eulipotyphla; family Solenodontidae; genus Solenodon; species Solenodon paradoxus. The sequence goes on from RJWH01002330.1 coordinate 91,841, forward strand.
GCACTGGCATTAGGGCCAATTTTTTTCCATTAGCTGCTCCATTTTGGGTCAGGCAAATGGAATTGTAGCTTATATATATCTATATATCTATCTATATCTATAAAAACTGCCATGTTACACATCAGCTTCACATAATAGTCATGTCTAATTGCCCTTAACAGGGAAAGGGACATAACTATTTTGTTCTTGTGAAAATAGGATATGCTTAGATGAGTTTTGTCTGTTCGTACTGCATAGTGACATGACAAAACAATTTTGATTAATTTTCTGTGCTTAGTGTTTCTGTTTAAAAGTTTTCAGTCTAAGCTAAAATGTGCTAATGTTCCTATTCATCAGATAACAAGCACAACACACCACCACCAGGGTCAATGTGTTCTTAGACCTTTGGGTTAGCAATTGAATAGCATTCCCCAATGAAAAATCACGTATATATGTCATTTTTTTAAACGTAAGAGCAATGGTTATCAAATGGGGGTGATTTTACTCCCCTAAGGGACATTTGGCGATGCCTGGAGACATTTTCACAACTGCAGAGTGTTCCTGGAAACATTCTTATAATGCTCGATAGCCCCATAAAACATGGAATTATTCCCTACAAAATGTCAGTAGTGCTAGGGTTGAGTAACTCTGCTTGCAGGTAACTATCAGCTGTGCTTAACTTTCATTTCCCTAGTTTTTCTCTTCATGGCTTATTTGGGACTGTTATGATCTGTGTTTTTGTCCTCCCTCTGCCAATTCATATGTTGAACCTTAATGTCCATTGTGATGGTGTTTGGAGGTGGGGCCTTTGGGAAGTGATTAAGTCTTGACTGCAAGCCCTCATGAATGGGATTATAGTGTCTTACAAGAGAGATCTCCCTCACCTCCTTCCACCACATGAAGATACAATGAGAAGCGTGTAGCCTGAAAGAGGCCCCCGACTTGACCATGCTGGCACCCATGTCTTTGATGTTCAGACTCGACTGCCAAAAATAGATTTGTTTTTTGTAAGCCATCCTGTCCGTAGTGTTTTGCTACAGCAGCCACAACAGACTAAGGTAAGGACAAAGAGGAAAAAGATGTGACAGTGAAATATTTTGGATCAAGTCAAACTGTGAACTGGTACACGAAGTATTTTACTAGCACAGGAGATGTATGATGGCTCCATGTTCCTACTCAGACTTGAAACTAAGACAGTAGGAGCGAACTTCCGGCCTTAAGCTACAGTAAAAGGGTTCCCACTAGTTTTTTGCTGACTAAATAATTGAAAGGCTCCGGCCAGGGAATCATTCACACCAGCACAATGGCGCTCCTCCAAGAATGTATTTATTTACATGAAAACACCATTTTATACAAATTGAAGACATCTTAAAGAAGGGCTTGTCCAGGCATGCCTTCTCTGGTCCCTCGTTTGCCCATTCCTCTTTCATCTTTTGGTATCATAAATAGCTTTTGACTGGTAAAAGGAAATTCATTCTGTCTTTTTGTTCCCCACCCTAATATTACTTTTCATATTTAATAGTCCATAGTCAGCCTTCAAAGAAAACTCTTGTCCAGGGTTATTTTATTTAATTTATTTATGTAATACAGTGTAGAAAGCTATCACGGTCAGAAGCAATGAATCTGTACAATCATCCTGCAGAAAATTTTTGGGGAGAATTCTTAGTAATTTGAAACCAGCAGAGCACCCCCTCCCCCAACCCCTACCAGTGAAAGTGCTTGCAATGAACAAGGATTCTTTTCTTTATCAAAGATCTGAAGATATATGGACAAAAAAAAAAAAAAAAAGTTCAATTCTCAATGCCTAATGTGTGCACATATAACAGGCACAAAGAAATAAACGTATCCTCGTAATTCCTATATCACAAATATAGCAGAAGCAGCAATCTGTGCAGTAAAATGCAATCATGGAAAACATTCTCTAAATCATTTGGAATACTTAAAAGTGTTTAACTTTCAAATGCATAGTGATCAGGAAAAGAATACTTAGGCAAGAGAAGCAGCTTAGCTCCCAAGTTCACATGAAGCATCCCCCATCGATTCTTAAAGCATATTTCAAGTAGGACTTAATTGGGTCACAAACCACAAGAATAATATACAACTGGCTAAGGGGGCTACGTGATAAATAATCAGAAGAGAATCTATTCATGCACTAGTTTGACACAGCTAAATTCTTTACAGTACACAAAACCCATTAATAATGTAGCGTAGAGACCAGATGTCAAGAGAGAGAGAGAATACATGACTGCTTGGCAGATTCATTCAAGTTCAGGCATCTACTTGTGTTACAGCACAGCTGTCAAAAGGCGAGAGAATGAGTAAATCAAACAGAAGGGTTTGTTTCTTTCCAAGTTATTCTATAAAGGAACACCGATGGGTGGTGAAGCAATGGTTTTGCTGTCCAACTTCAGAGGCTGCCGTGGCAGTGGTCTAGTTCTGCATCTGTTCAAAGAACTTGTAAGTGGGGTTTTCATAGCCATTCTGCTGCATCTTGGAGAGGTGGCGCTCCTCTGGGGTCACTGCAGCATCAACCTGAAAAGCAAGGACAAGTAAATAAATAAAATAAATCTTTCTTTTTTTGTTTTTAAAGGAAAGGTGCAGGCAGGAACGAAGGCTAACAGGCAAGAAGGGAGGAAGAGAGAGGAGGAAGCATTTTATTTATTTTATTTTATTGTTCATTTAGGTTGTTCTCCCAGGTCCGGGTCCCGAACTGAGTTCTTGGGATGGATGTAAACTGCACCAAGCAGAAGGCGGAGGATCAAACCTTTGCTCTCCCTGGGCACGGCAAATAAAATAGATCTTTTAAGAGTGTACAGGCACAGGCGGTAACCGAATAAAGAACATGGTACACTTCTTTTACGACTACACAACACCCACTCTCTTTCTTCGACATCTTAGAGAAGGCCCAACAGTGATGCAGAGGCTCCATAGAGCCACCAGGTGGCGCTTAATACCTGGGTTGGTGGCTGGTTCAGACTTGCAAAGTGCTCATTGGCTGCTCCCCCAGCTCCATAGTAACTGGATGGATGTTATCCTAGTGCAATAAATGTTTTTTTCTTCTCTGCTGGCTCCATAAAGGACAAAAAGCACTGGTTTTCTGCTTTTTTTTTTTTTTTTTTTTTCATACCTTAAAAGTGTGGTGGTAAGGTAAAAAAAATTCAAGTGTACAAGGTGAGAGATTAAGCAAAGTACTGTGGACCACACTCATCTGCAGGCTGAACACTGCCTGTGCTTATTTTAATTTGTAGCTGCATTCACTAAATGTAACACGTCAAAGAGAGGTTTGGGAACTGTTTAAGGGAAATAATGATAAATGTCTATCAAAGGTGTTATTTGGCAAAGAATAGGAAAAATATATAAGGACATGTAGTTTTAGGTTATATGTATAATCTTTTTTTTTAGAGTGAACACTTTTTTTTAAAAAAAAAAATTACAGTACATAAGTCCAAGTAAAGGCTGAAAAACAAATCCTCGCCATTGTGGTGCTTTGTGTGACATCAGGTGGTTTGTAAACTGTGTCCCTCAGTGTCACGGTTAGGACAGAGCTGTGTGGGGACAGTGACTCAGCACAGTGAGCATGATGAGCTGATCCCAATACTGGGGGAGGCAGGATGGGGATGCAGAGGCTGTTCCTGTTTCGGGCTTATCCACTGTTTCAAGTGCACAGAAGAGAGGAAGAACTTAACTCTGCTGAACGAGTGACAGTTAACAGCTTGCTATTTTTATTTTTTGTCTTCTGTAAAACTGCTGGAAGAGGAAGAGAACCAACACAAATGTATCGAAAGAGGCATGTTGTCTGTAGAAAAGTTAAGAGGTACTACAAAAGATAATTTTTCCTTCCAAGGGGTATTTTCTACTCTACACCGAAATTAGCTCCCCACGTCATATTCAGGAGGATACTGCAGGCCCATTCCCCACCACAGAGTGCTGTAAAGTGACCGTCACCTCCCCCTGGAGCCAAGCTGGCACGGTTCTGACCTGCACAGCAGCACTGCCCCATACCCACGCACACCGAGCAAGTGTGTCTGTGTGGAGACACCATGTCTAGGGATGGAGTTGGACACACCGAGACCAGACCACACTGGCTGACAAGTAATTCAGACTAAAAGATTGGTGCACCACGATTGAAAATAGTATGGAGGTTCCTCAAAAAAGAAATATAGGCACACCCTGGTGGCCAAGCTGTTAAGCCTGTCAGGTGTAGTCCACATACATCCCTAGAAGCCAGCTGTGGGCAACAACCAAAATGAACAACTAAATAAAATAAACAAAAATGCTTCTCTCTCTCCTGCCTGCCTGCTCACCTTCATTCCATTCCTGCCTGAACATTTACTTAGAAAGAAAGAAAGAAAAGAAAGAGACATGTCATATGATCCAACAATTCCACTTCTGGGTAGTTATCCAAAGGAACAAAATCACTATCTGGAAAAGAAATCACAGCCCCCATGTTCAGCATTACTGTAGCATTATTTACAATAGCAAGGACACAGAAACAAACCAAATGTCCGCTCACAAGTGAAAGAGATACAGAGAACAGATTGGTGGCTAGCAGGCAGGTTGGAGGATAGGGGGCAGGCAAAATGGGTGAATATGGTATGAAAAATAAAATTCCCATCAGAAGATAAATAAGTTCTGAGGATGGAACGCATAGCATGGTGGCTGTAGTTAATAATACTGAATTATGTATTTGAAAGCTGAGAGCAGATCTCAAAAGATTTCATCATAAAAAATTATAACTACATAAAGTTAGAGCTGTTAATTAAATTATGCTGATCATTTCATAATATTTACAAATCATCCTATTGTGCACCTAAAACTAATACAATGTTGTTTGTGAATTATCTTTCAATAAAGTTGGGAACAAAGATTTGTCAATATAATCTGGTTCCCCAGGTTCATTTTTATAGCCCATTTCATGAACGGATTGACTCTTTAGTTTTTGCATGAGTTGGAGTTACCACCTAGACTAAATTCTAAGGCAGATGGGACAGGAAGATGTATGACTCTTTCATGCTCTCCTTCACGTGCCCTGACTCTTAAATACTCATCCCTGAAATACATGGAATGTTCCCTTTCTTCCTTCTTGCCAGAGATGCCTGTGTTCTTCTGCATCAAGTCCTCAGTTCTTTCAATGACAGGCTTGGGCATTTCCCTTTTGAGTGAAACCACCTACTGGCTCTCACTAAGAGGCAGTACTTGGAGGACACTGCTCAAATGGATGCTCAGCATCACTTTCCCTACGGGAATAATCACAGATGTTTTCCTCATCCCTTCCACTTCCTCTCATCTGCAATGTTGTCAACAAATGAGGTCACCTTGTTTTAATTGGCAATTATGTAATTAGCCACAGACTTGTAAGTTAAAATGTCATTATTAAAGATTAGCACCACTCATGAGAGATTACATGCACCCTCCAAATCTGCTTACCAGCAAAGACCCTGCCTGCCACATTACACCACTCAAACTTGGGCATGATTTTGTTCAGTGCTACCTCTTTGCTGTGATTTCAAACGCCAAGGTTAAAAAAAAAATCTTGCTTTGGAGAGCAGAACAAAATCATAATGCTGCTTGATTGTAGGAATATTACTCTTGTATCTCCTCCAGGAACCACATCAACCCTCATGCTGCTGTCAATAATCATCTGCATTCATCAAAGGCAGCAGAATCCCTGGCAACTTAATAGTTAGTTTATCTCCTCTTCAGAGGCCAAAGGCAAAAGCTGAAGAAGAGAGCCCTGCCAGAAATGTGAGGCTCAGAGGCTGGTGTGCAATCCAGGCATCTAAGTTTCCTAACTTTTCTTGGTCTCTTTTCTACTTGCTAAACCTCAGTCCATTGGGGTACTAGGAAGGCAACGTAGCCCTCAGATCTCAGAGGGCTCAGGATCCACAGAAGCCATTATCTTTACAAAATGGCACCTGATGAGTATGGATTGTATCTTTTTAGCCTTAATGTCTCAAAAGCTAAAAGTGACTCACTCACTACTCATGTCTGGAGATACACCGCCTCTAAAGGAACAGGATCGGGCAAGGGTGAGTCTTCGTCTCTGGTTTGGCTCAGTGATGTCACTCAAGGCGAAGCTAAGCACTGTCTGGGCCACCATGCCAAAACCACCCCATGATGACCTGCAGACAAGGCCTCAACACAAATACATTTCTCTTAGGGCAAAGCTTGGGGAAGTTGGAACCAGTGAATGAAAAGGAATGAACTGAAAGGAATGACAGGACCGTGGAGTCAGGACAGAATCCCCATCCACCCAATTGGCAAGAATATCTGTTACTTACTGAGATGAAAGCACACAACACAACACCTCTGAATATTCCCTCTACCAACTTTCTGGATCAGACAGCAGCACTAACTGATCAGAAGTCTTCATTTGGCTTCTGCTGTGGTGTGTGCTGTGTCATCACGAGACCCAGGGGGGCCCCTGCGCTGATTGGTTTCAACTGGCTAAAGTTGCTGACACAGAGCCTAGAGAGCTGGCCCAAACAATGCATTTGCCTTGTCCTAAAATAGCCTTGAGGCCTTTTTAAATACCCTTTGGTTCATGTCCTTTTTGTACTTCTTTCTCTTTGACCTTTACTCTTGGGAGCCCCTTATTCCTTCTCTGCATCCAGAAGAATTTATAGCTCAATTATTAGACAGTAGAGATACATTTTATTTGGGTCTGTTTCAAGTGTTTCCCTACCATATGGTCTCTAGTGGAGGTAATTTAAGCTTGGAGGGCAGTGAACAACACCACACTGAATTTTATTATGAGGAGGAGCCAGGATGTGTGTTAAAGGATGTCCCTTTTTGTACGACACTGAGTTAGGCCAAACAATAGAACCCAGACTGCAAAGATTTTCCATTTCAGGTCACTGAGGTGGACAAGTAAAAAGTAAACAAGATAACTAAAGTGTACATAATAAGGACAGAGTGTAAGAAAATCAAAATAGCCAGTAATATGGGAAGGGAAAAAAAGATAGAGAAAAAGTCACAAAGTTTTCAAGTTTGCTTTATCCCTCCCAGAAACCCCACCCCAAGTGGTGAAATGTGTACATATTCATTTTCTTAATTAGAATTCCATCTCTCCACAAGTAGCTTTATTTATGACTATTATTACCCTACATGATTTCCCTTTTCATGCAGGCTCTGGAATTCCTTTGACATCACTTTGAATAATTTTTTTAAGGTTGGATAGTTTTTTAATTTCCAGGTTTTATTACATTTTAAGAACAAAGAATCATATAGTAGGGCTATCTAATAGGCAAGGCATAATCATTTTTGATGCTCTCCATTGACCTTCCAATTTCTCTTCCTCTCTTCACTTTGAGCACATGAAGATTTTGAGCCCATCCCTACTTTACCTTTGCTTCATCTATAACCTGGCCACTCTACCCAGCTAGATGCTCGTCAACACCTACATTAGTGGTTGTTAGGTGCTTCCATCGCTGGATCAACTTCCCACCTGTAAGAAAGGACTACTAAAGATGAATTTTTATAATGCCACTGGAATGGTAGGCTATTCCTTAGGAAAAGTCCTATGTCATAACTTCACAAAGAGCCAAACAACTCTCATCTTATATATATCATCAATGAGGTGACTGGAGAGTAACTTCTAGTGGTTCTAGTCTATGAAAGAAAAAAATTCATACCCCATAATAAAGAGAATTTGTGGCCCTGCGCCTTTATTAAAGTGATGCCTCCATTGGAGTTGAGTGTGCAAAAAGCTACAACATAAATATTCAAATATCCAGTGTCAAAGGATATTAGTATAGAAAAGTCCCACCTGCTACTCAATAGAACTTGGAGTCTGGGCTTTGAAGGACCTTATGAAAGCATGGTAGATAATTTAGCTGGTGTTGGGATCTTCAGCTACCCGAGATGGTGGGCACATTAGGGAAAGGGCATAATGGAGGGCGATGGTGTCACTGCTTGAAGCACGGACATCTCCTGGGGAAAGCCTAGAGAATGCTTATGGAATCAGTCTCTGGTACTGTGGCTAAGCAAGTCATTAAATCATTATTCATTGCTTACTTTTTAAAAATAAAACCTAGGAATTGCTCATTTTCAACTGAAAACAACTAATAAAAATACTCTGCCTGTTTTAATTCCCACATCTCCATTCTCTTCTACAAGAATCTTTCACTCTAAAAGGCAGAGATTTCTTGGAGACTAAGGCTTTCATTTTGATATCTTCATGCAGTGGTGATGTGAAATAAAATTGTATTCTGTCCTGACTGACTTAGTCAGTGCAACTGGAAACATGCATTTACTTATTTTTGTGTTTAGTGAAGCAGGGTTACTCACTAATGAAGTGAAGCAGAGTTGGAACCACACTTATTTCCACATACTTGGGTGTCAGTGCCTGTTAAGATGGGCAGAGAACATCTGCTGGAGTTTACCTTCATGTAGGGTAGATTCTAGTATGTTCTGAAAAGTCCCAGCACTCCATCTCACCTAGGTGATGTGAGAAACCCAGGTGCCTGGGCTCTTTGTGCCCAAGGTAAACCACCTCAGCTAAACTATAAGCTTTCTGAGGGCAGGCATGGTGACCAGCACTGGAGATGAAGTGCTACTCCAACATGGTTAACACAGCTCAACAAAACACTGCTAATGGAATTGAGAAAGAGGGCCAGGAGAAGGAAAAGGGATGGTTTATACTTCAGACAACCTCTTTACTATAGGAAGGAGGAGGTGAGAGTAAATAAAGAAAATGCAAACTAGATAGAGCCCTTGTTCTTGATAGGTTCCTAGTGACTGTCAAGTAGGTAGGAAATTATTATCAAGAGACAAACAGAACAGCTGTCATCCTTACAATTTTCTCCCTCCAAGGAGTTTTCCTGGCTTAAAAGCTAATGTTTTTTAGAATCTGTGTCCAAAATATCAACCGCATGTTTGACATTCCAAATCCACAGAGACATTTCTTGGTAACTAACCAGAAAAATAAATATATATAAAATTTAACCTCAGCAGCTGTAAGAAGGCTAGGTAATAAGTTATTCTGGAGATAAGACACCATTTCCTACTACCTAAGATTTGTTTAGACAGGTAACTAAAAGGAAGGAATGTTAATATTCCACAACGGTAATTCTCAAATAGGATTGCATGTCTGATTTAGTTGGGACAAATTTTAACACCCAGATTCCCAGTCTTGCTTTAGGTCTGGGGTGAGATCTGGGGATATGCTCTTTTGCAAAGGTATCTGGTAAGTCTCAGGCACAACCGGACAGGGAGCCCTTTGCAAGAGATCTCACTTTCCTGCCAGTCATTAAGAGGCTCTACTGTGGGCTGAGTTGTGTCCCCCCAAATCCCTATGTTGAAGTCCTAACCACTAGGTCCTCACAATGACTATTTGGTGTAAGAGGTAACTAAGGTCATATATCATTAGAGTGGGCCTTGATTCAATATGACTGGCATCTGTACTAGAGAGGTTAGGACACAGGCATGCCTTTTGGGAAGATCATGTGGAAACAGGGGGAGGTAATCTACAAGCAAGAAGAAACCAGACTTGCTGACACCTTGATCTTAGAATGCTACCCTCCAGAACTGTGAGAAAATATATTTCTGTTTTTTAAGCCACTTTGTTATGGCAGACCAAAGAGACTATGCAGGCTCTTTGGCTTTTGGTCTCAAAGAAAGACACTTGATAAAAAGGAAGCTTCCTCTTGGGTAGGTTCATCAGTTCAAATAACTAAAGAGATACCATTATATAAATTAAAATGTTATTATTTGTCTAAAAGACTTAAAATAAGTTTTGAGTAGAAATGAGGTAAACAGATGGCTAATAATAATAATTCCTACATTGTTTCAAGGAACACAGGCTCAGAAATACCATCCTGAAGAGAGCAATACCCCCAACTCGATGGGCCCTGTCATTCTTAAGGTATGAGTCCATGCTCTCGCTAGTTCTTTGTCTATCTTATGGCCTGCTTCCTGGGTCTCATTAATTTCACTGGTTTTTAGCATATGCACACCAGTAAGGAAAATGAAATAAGACTCAAAACCATTTTCCATCATCAGCTTCTGTAAACAAGGCATCTGTGGAAATTGTAAGTGCTCAACAAAATGAGGTTCTCGTTTTCCACAGATTTAATTTATTTTAACTGTTGCTATTTTCCTACCATCAAGAATGGTTTGGAGCACATTTCCTTGGGGCTAGTGAGATGTTTTTAATTCACTGAATTATCTGGGTTCTTCTCTTATAGAAAGTGCAGTAGATAGGGAGTAGGGAAATCTGGAGTAAGGTCTAAATCCTACTCAGGTTAACAATGAGTGAACACTTTGACCTGGGTCTTCTTTCTCATCTACAAAAATGATGAAATTCATTTGATTTATCATGGAGATCACTTTCAGCTCTAAAGACCTCCAGATGTATTAATTCACTTTCTCTAAGAGTGTCGCAAACAATTACGTATACTGTGAGGTCCCCCCCTCAATAAAACTGTATTTTAAATACTTATAAAAGGAACATATTTATATATTAGACATGTAAGAAATATTTTGTATCATGGGTTTCAGGAGTCATATTTGAATCTTGTAGTTTGCTCTCTTTTGTTGGCATAACCCACTATTTCTGTGCTGTACGCATTCATGTTAGTCATACATTGGCTTGTGGGGAGAAGGAGTCTCATAAAAGCATAATTGTAGTTGGTGGGTCTTTTTCCACCCCCAGTGTAACTGCACTCACACCTTGAAACAGTTATTTCAGGTGAAAACACAGGATAACAGACAGAACATCCTGAATAACCTTCTATGTTTGGCTTACTCATTGGTACAATGGTATTTTCTGTGACTACTCAGAACAGGTAAAACAAAATAAAGATTTCAGGGATAAATATGCTTCTGTTATTTTTGTAAAAGCAACCTTCCACTTCCTTTTTATTTCGAGTTTCTGCTATTTTTCTTTAAAATGTTTGAGGGTAATCACAGTTTTTAAAGTCAGATATGATCAACAGTATTAATTAGATTGTAGTAAGTTGAGTCAGCAGCACACAACTCCAACACCTTTGATCATAGTATTAAGCTGGAATGAAAAAGGCAAAAAAGAGGCAAAATTCCTGCAATTTGAGCACCATATAAACATGGGCTTTTTTTTTCCCCCAAAGAAGAAGTAGTAGGATGATGCTTAGTCTCATGCCAAGCAAAATTCCCCCCTGCAGTCTTCACTTCCCATTTGCAAACATACAGTCAAGTTTACCTACCTCCACTACACCATGATGGATGGACGTGTACTGTTTCTTCTTCAGCATCACTAAGGTGATGACAATCACTGTTGCTATGACAACACCACCCACCATGAGTCCAATGATTGCACCTTTGTTTGAACCCACATCTTCTGCAAAAAACACCTGGAAAACAAATAAAGAAAAAGGAATGTAATGGTAGAAGACATCTGGATGAAGTGTGAGAAAAGTTTGAATATATATCTTTTGCTCTAAGTTTAAGTTGTCAGTCACTCCTTTATTTGGTGCTCATTTGAAAAATCACAAATTCTACCCACTATGAATGGCATAAAGAGCAAGTCATTAATTAACTAATGATGCAAGTATGAGGATATCAGGAAAAAAAGTGAGTCTGGACATCTTCCTGTGTCTTTAAGAAAATGCTATAATTTTGTAATATTCATTGCACTAATTATAATATATTATCTTATCAACTAGTTCAGTAGAGGGAGCTGATTCTCCTAATTGCTGCCACCACCATTAGTCACTGTCGCATTAAAGTAGTTAGCATAATTGTGGAAATGGACTCTTATGACACATACACCAAAAAAGTGCACATCTGCATTAGTCTTCAGATCTGTGTCCCACCTGATCCCAAGTCTTCAACGGACCTTTCATTTTTATTTTAACCTCGTCAGCATCAGCCAGATCAAAAGTGCCCCTCATCCTATTATAGTAACTGCATACTGGATTAACTTGCCAATGAATATCAAAAAGCTAACTGCGCTTTTACAAAAAAAAGATTATGGGAGTTAAAATACACATCTAAGTCAGAAGTAAGGTAGTTTTTTTTTTTTTTGCTCCTATCATTTAGAGTGAAGAAGCAAAAATAATACTTTAAAAGTATTTCTTTTAGAGTTTAATATTTGAAATTGATACATTTTATTTAAGGCTATTGGAAAGAAAATGGAAACACACACACACACACACACACACAGAAACAAAAAATGTGCCTAAGAGCAAGTACTGCTCAAATAGCATTATTATTGCTATAAGAAATTTATTACAACTTTGGATTATCACTATGCAATAAAACTGTCTCCTTTAACTCTTTTGCTGTGCTTATTGGTAAGATGAAAGGAAATTTAATATAATGCAGGTTTTCTCTGAAGCATTTGGTAAAGGATTTTATATAATGACTAGAGCTGCCTGCCAAGGTGACAGCTATTCTAACATTTGGGGGAAAAAAAAGAATGACTTTGAAAAGGAAGCTGCTGTCTTCTCTGCCCAAGCCTTTTGATGAACAGCACTGCTGAGAATACCATGTTCCTGCCTCCACCCACTTTGTGGATTCCCCCAAATGACAGCACTGCAGGAGAACTTAAGAAATGGAGTTGGGGAAGGGACGGAAGGAGGGGGAGCAGGAGTGATAAAAAGCACAGGGAGCAGTTAGGAATGTGAACTTAAGCAAGCAGCCAGAAAAACTGCGCTCCAACCAGGCAGTGATAGAGATACTGAGCCTTTAAATGTATCTATTACAAACCTGGTTTCCAAGAAAATAAACTGGAAGTTAATGAAGATGGCTGCTATAATACAAAAAAATTCCACCTAAGTCGTGTGTGGGCATAGCTATCTTCTAAACATAAAGACATGTAAGCAACAGAGAACCTAGAGACAAGGGTGTGGAGAGGAACCCTGTGTACACTGTTGATGGGAGTGCAGATGGGTCTGTCAGCTTGAAAACAGTACGGAGATTTCTCAAATATTAAAAATAGAATTACTGTACAATATCGTAATCCTACTCTGAAAGTATTAACTCAGAGAGTGCACCTCTATGTTTACTGCAGCACTATTCGCAGCAGCCAAGATATGGAAACGACCCAGTACCCATCAACAGATGATGAAGGAGATCTGTTTGGTGTACACACACACACACACATGCACACACATTGGAATACTACTTGGTTATAAAAAACACCGAAATCTTAACACCTGTGACAACACAGGGGGAACTCAAGGGCATATTATCAAGGGAGGTGAATCAAAAGAAGATATTAGGTGATCTCACCTATATTTTGAATATGGAGAAATAATGCAAAAACTAATAAAATAAGATTAAAATAGACTTTAGAGTATGATAGCAAGGCTGGGGTTCTCAGAAAGGCCAGGAGCGAGCGTGGGTTCATGTGGTAAGGGGAGTTTAGCATTTTCCCCGCAATCCCTTGCTTTTTATTCAAGTTTTGGTCTGCGTTTGCTAATCAAAATAAAAGGGAAAATTATATAAAAAGGCCTTTTTTTCCCATGTTTTCATGAGGATCCTATAAATAAGTGTTTTAATTTTGTTTTTCCTCAACTGGATTCCTAACATAGGACAAAGAAGAGTTAATTAGTCATTTGAGGAAACAGCATGTCTGGAAGAGGTAAATATTTCACATACCAGTTTCTGATGACGAACTTCATATCCTGAATCATGCCGGAACTCTGCGTCCATTTTCACTTCAGAGATCTCTTCCGTCTTGATATTTGTCAGCCCTGAACCTGCATTATACCATAATTAAAATACGTGGAGAGTGAATTCATTTTATCTATAATAAGATTATAACAGAAAGGCTACTAAAAAACTTCTATGTGTAAAAGTTTGAGAAAGCAGTTTGAGTACAAAATTACACCCTGTATTTAAATCCTTCACCACGCCTATTATAAACAAAAAGAATTCAAAGATAAAAAAAATCTAAAGTCAAGGCCTCTATTGCCTTTAGACACAGCTGTAATTTTTTTAATGGGGAAAAACAGAAGTTAAATGCTAACTGGGAAGTTGGCAAGATTTGTTCCTAGAATATGCTGGCTTGTTTAAAGGGCTTATTGTTTAGGCTATTATCTGTCTTTTTCCATGTGTTCTCTTTCCTTTGGAAAAAATAATAAAAGGTTTAAAAATGAGCATTAATTACCTGGCAGAACAAAATTGGTACTTTGAGGCTTTGTTCCAATTATAAATAAATGATGTTCATGTATCTCTGCAGTGAAGCATTGTAAAAATCAGATCAGCTATTTAGTTAAGTGATTTAGTTATAGATACAGAATATAATTGGTTCATCTGCTGAATAAAGAGCTAAAGCACATAATTTTGAAAAAGCTTCCTAGTCTAACAGAATTTATAATTGACTAACTCTTCTTTATAAAGTGCTATGTGGTTCTTATACTAATTGCTATAATAAATTTCCTTTTTCAAATAATAATTTGAAACTTAAACACAAAATGCAAAGTCAGTTTAAAATTTAAAAAAAAAAAAAGTGAGTATAAAGGATAAGTATCAGTTTCCCTGTTGTAATATTTAAGATACAAAGGTCAGAATTTTAGGATGACAGGGACTTTTAAGGTCATCTACTTTCCAGTGCTCTCACCCAGGGGCAAACTCTTAGTTCCTGAGTGAACAGAACAGAGAGGAATAAATCAGTTAGTCTCCACTTCTGCACAGCTTTGCCTGCTAGGAAGGCCTTACAATAAGATAAAATCTATTTCCTAGTAGCTTGTGTTCTTTGAACCTTACAACACAGAGCAGACAGCTTTCTCTTCTATGTTACAGCCTTAAACACAGACGATATCAGACACCCAAGAGGCTTCCTGCTCTTGCCGATTCTTCTCTTAGTTGGCTGCATGTTACTGGTGCCTCCAGCTCCCATGGGAACTAATCGCTTGCTCTTCCTCTAGTCACTCTTAGAACCTTGTGCACGCGGTGCTGTGAAACTAGTCACACACTTAGCTGAAACTGAAGGGCACAACGTCCACGGCATCTGACGTACCAGCTGAACAGCACAGTCTCTATAAAGTGGAGGACTCGACACAACCTACAGAACCCAGGCTGCCTGTGACATATCAGTGATTCCTTGTCCAACCGTTCACAAGCTCCAATTTAATAATCTATCTGAAAACAGACCCATGATTGTCAATCTACACCTGACTTGTAGACTGAGAAGCTGTCTGCTCTCTTTTCCTTCAGAGTGACATTTTATTTTTTTTATCTCTGTCTTCCCAGCCCTTTTCCTATTTCTGAGTTCCACAAAGAGCATACAGAGCAGTTTTAAGATTTTACCATGAAGTTTTCTTGGCCTATGATTTGTCTGAGTCGTAAAGACTTGGACCTGTACTGAAGGGTACAATAAATTTAAAATATACCCACAAATGTGTGGAGAATCCTCTCTTCAAGAGGTGGGATTTAATTCCCTTCACTCAAGTGTGAACTGGATGTTGTAATTAGCTTCCAACATACAGAATGTGGCAAAAACGATGATGGGTAAGTAGGTCAAAAAGGGAGCTTCTTCCTTTTCTCTCTTGGAGCAGTTGGTCTGGGGAAAACTAGCTGCTACATTGTGAAGACTCTCAAGCAGCCTTGAATAATGGTTCACCTGGTGAGGTACTGAGGTCTCCTGTCACAAGACGGAGCCAATGAACTGACATCTCCACCAACAGTCAACTGAGCAAGCATATTGGGAACGGACCCCTCAGTAGCATCTACTTCAATTCCTCAAGTGACTGCAACTCTCACTGTGGCTTGATTGCAACCTCAAAAGAGAACTTGAGCCAGAATTACTCAAGTAAACTATGCTCAAAGTCCTCAGCATCACAGTCACACAATACATAACATTACAGTAATAATTATCAGCTAAACTCCTAATGCTTTATTTGCTAATTGATGGGATTGTCACACAGCAACAAATAACTAATAAAAGGGACTTGTGCTTTTTATTTTCTCATCTGGGTCTCTTTGGGCTTTACTTTTATCAGAAAAATATTTTCTTTAATATAGATATGAAAACGGAAGCACAACCCAAGTGGGATAGTGTCCCTTTCTCTCTCATCTGCTAACTCTGGTCCTCTTGTTGACTTTCCCCAACTCTTACCCGTCCACCGAGAGCTGCAGAGTTCTCTATTCATCCTCATTTTTCTCTTGCTTTGAATTATTAGCATTTTCCCCCCTTAAATTTCAATTCATTCTGACTTCTATCTTCTAGACAATCATTTTTATCAGGCTGTGGTGCTAACTCTTTAATTTCTAACTGATAGTGTATTTTTATCTTTCTACAGATCGTTTCGAATCTGGGGTCCTTCTAGAACGATAGCAATTTATTTCTCTTGCACCCTCTTGCTGTCTTCAGGATGTAGCAATGCAACAGTCAAAATTATATTGTAAGAAAACTCTGCAGAATAGTCTTTTCTTTCAGATTTGTGGAAACAATGATTATATGAAAACAATATGAACTCTCCACTCAAAAGTTTGTAAGTCTACATTATTTCTCAAAGGATACTGAGAATACTTTTCTCCCCCTTCCCCTGGCCTCAGGTCATGAACCAGGGTTCTTGGGCTTTACATGGCCTGCAACTTAGCCACTGAGTCTCAGTGGTGCTCCTAGAGATTGAGTTTAATGATCAAATTTTTTTTTTTTCAAATTCAGGTAACAAGTCAGAGTAACGGATATTAATTATAGTTAATAATTTGGGAGACAGAAGAAAGAGTTCTTGCTAGTTCTTTCTTGTATAGCACGTAGTCTTTCAGTGAAAAG
The DNA here is from genome assembly GCA_004363575.1 of Solenodon paradoxus. NCBI lineage: Eukaryota > Metazoa > Chordata > Mammalia > Eulipotyphla > Solenodontidae > Solenodon > Solenodon paradoxus. The sequence goes on from RJWH01002330.1 coordinate 108,522, forward strand.
AACAAATCACATTAAAGGGCAAAAGTTAATAAATTTACACATAGGGAAACATCATCAATAATAAGCAGATATTATATGTACTGAAATGTGATAGGTAGTTTTAAATAAATTGTAGGAACCTTTGTCTACAGGCTCACCAGATGTGTTTTCTAAACTAGGTTTATTCCATTCTAGACTCTGGTGACACAGAGCAGCTCTCCAAGTCATAGCGAGCAAAGGCCTGCTATTCACTTGAGGGACATTGGAGGCATGTCCTTTATGAAGCCTCTCATATGGAGAAGGTGCCAGGAAACTGATTTCCCTCATTAGGACTGGAGAGTGATAATAATGCTTAATAGTGGAAAAGGTAGCTTTCCACCCTCTGTGAAGAGCCTGCTAATGTAGGATCTTTTTCTTCTGATAGAATGGTAACTTGTCCTGGAGAGTGTAATTTTCTCTGGAAATAAGCCTGGGGGGGAGTAGCTATATTCCCAGAAATCACCACTGATATTACTGTGTTTACCTACTTACACTACTGTCTGGCAGTTACAGTACCTTGGTTTCTCTAATACAAAAGTCAATGAGAAGTCATTTTCTTCAGTTGTGATTATACAAATATCCTCTACTTGTTTCAGAGTAGCAAAAGTAATTACTCAAAAACAATGTCATCAACTGAATGACACGACGACAATCCTGGGAAGGGTTTCTAAGTTTGGAAAGTCTAAAGATATAATTTGGCACACTGGACTCACGTGTGTATGTAGTCTCATCAAGTGTGATGATAAAGAATAAAATCAATGTTAAAAACAGGGTAGAAGGAGAAACTGGTTCAAGTGCCTGAGTCACCACTAGCACAAAAATATAGAGCTGATATATGCAATCATAATGATTCAGTCAGTACAGATATTCGTAAACACACCTTAACCACAGTCATCTTCATTCATATCTAAGCATTCTTTCCCAACTATGAGCTTTACTGGGGGAACCCAAGGCTTACACAGTATAAGAAAGGATGGTTGGTCTCGGACATTTTCTGTTATATAGAAAATCACTGCCCCTTGTTTGCTAATGGGTGTGACTCAGATCTTCAAAACTTCTCAAAGCTCATCTCCTATTAACCTACCCTTGGTTAGTGTTCCATCTGCTCAAATCACAGACATCCTGGTTTGTGTCTTATGTACTTTATTCTTCCCAGTCTTTCTAATCCTATCTCATCTTTCTAAATATGCAAAGTATGTCCTACTGTATTTCAAGTTTCCAAAAGCAGGGACTTTACCATTTAATATCTTTTGACCTTCCACAGCATCTAGTGCATGGATCTTTGTGAAATATCAGAATGGAATATTGCTAATGTTATAACTAAGACTTTAGATACGGGTCTCCTCTTATCTATATAACACCTCTAATAAATTCCTTAACTCTTGTCTTAAAAGAGAATGATCTTTTCCTGACGATGTCTGGAAAAGTCCTTTTCATGTTAGATTTACAATAAACAAAAACTCCAACTTCGGTGTTGTCACCCCCTCTTAGACATTTTAGTAGGAAAATATAGGCTCAGCTTGCTTATTCAATGTTGAAACTTCGTAATATTGGTTGACGTGTGCTTCTAATTCAAATCTATGCTTGGTGATAAAAATCACCCTTCCCTTTAAAAATAAAGTAGAATGTACCATGAAAAAGAGATCCAAGGCTAATAAATAACCTAAGCTAGTCTTGGTTATGATTCAAATGGAACACACAGCACCTGAGAAGGATGGAGATCCCAACTGTTGGCTCCTTGAAATTCACTTATGTGACATTAGCAATAAGGAAGACATTAGGAGAGCTGAAACTGTGTCTGACATACTATAATTTAAGTTCTTCTGAAAAACCCTACAGAGATTCATAAAGTCATTTAGATCCGCTGTCAAGATGTGTCACTGCACTGTCCCTGCTGCCCTGTTGATCACACAGCAGAGGCATGAAGATGCCACAGGATAGACCCTGAATTATCATCTATGATTGTGGATGGGGACAGATGATCTGAGCTTACACTGGCCTCAAGTGATGCAGGGTCTGCTCCTGGCCCCAGTGCTGACTGTATCTGAACTGGGGACCTGCATGTATTAACATCTTTGAACAGGATTAATCCCGTTACTTGACAGGGATACTGTGAGAATGAAAAAGAAAAATACAGGAAGGTGTGTACTGTTGTGGGTAAACTCTCCCCAGAAAAAAAAATACATTTTCTCTTTTGTGGGTTATATATACATAGTCTCAGTGAGTGGCTGACATGCTGCAGCAGATGCACTTGTAGAATTTTGCATACAAGTCCTTTGTTTTTTATACTACTTAAAACTCCCATTAACACTGCAATCAACATGTCCTTGTTTTTACAACCAATGATTTCAATGAATCAAAAAGAGTGAGAGAACTTACTAAATCAACAAATTCACACACACACACACACACACACACACACATATAGTCACTGAAATCATTGGTTATGAAAAAAAAGGACATGTTGATTGCAGTGTTAATGGGAGTTTTAAGTAGTATAAAAAACAAAGGACTTGTATGCAAAATTCTACAAGTGCATCTGCTGCAGCATGTCAGCCACTCACTGAGAATATGTATATACAACCCACAAAAGAGAAAATGTAAATACTTCTGGGCTCTGGAGATATTCCAGTTGTGGTATTTCTTAGGAAGTCAGGAGTACCAGAGGAACTGATGAAAGCTTGAGCCCAGTTCAGTTAGAAAAGGATCCATTCAGACCCCCAAACAAGAAAGAATCAGAAGCTCCCAGCAGTACCATTCGCAAGCGCCAGATATGGAGAGGCAGAAGGAACTCGGTTATACCTGGTCGAGTGGTCAGTCCTCGGTCGGCGGCAGGGCGGGCGTCAACAGGTTCAACTGGGCGCAGGAAGCAAGATACACAGAAAGCAAACAAGACAAATCAAGATGGTAAGTTGTGGCTCCTGAACACAGAGCAGGGGAAAGCATGTGCAATCACAAGTTATAAAAAAGGGAGGGCTGGAAAAGCACCACGGAGAGTTAATCCTGAGCATCAAGGAAAGCGGAGGGCCACAACTTCAAAAGGCTTATGGCTCTGGACTTGCCAACCCATTCCTTAGTTTTCTAATAAAAGCATTCACCAGACAGGCCACAACATCAAAGAGGAAAGGGCTGGGGAGTGTGGATTTTCCTCTTAGCTAGTCTGGAGATAGTTCCTTGGCTTTTGATTAGAAATAAAATATATTATGCCCATTCCAGTAAACAATCTTAGGGTACCTCCATTTACTGTTGTCTAATCTTCTCTCATTTTACAGTTAATTTTATAAAAGGATGTTGTGAAATCTCCAGGGAAAATACAAACTGGAATTTATCAGGAAGGTTTCACTGCATAATTGGTCATTTACTGAATCAAAAGTGTTCTGAGTTTGAGCAAAAAAAGAGGTAAAACCAGAAAAGTATTTTTATAAGCTGGTTTCTATTTGATAGATGGCATACAATTGAAATGGGTGAATATCTCCTTTAACATTTGTCAACTTTCACAATTTTTCCTTTGTGTGTATTCTGGGCGTAACCCAAAGAAAATATGCCCACCACTGCCCTCCAGTATCTGACTTCTCCAAACTGCACCTGACTTTCAGAAGTGATTTCTTTGAACATACACTGGTCTCCAAAGAAAAATGCAAGGGAGAGAAATAAAGCTTTTAGGATTGATAAATGGAAAAGGGGCAAATGAAGCCAAGGAAGGGAATAAGCCCCTGCAGGAAAGTCTGGGAAATATAAAAGAAGGCAAAGAAAAGTGAGCAAAGGCATTGATGGGAAGACAAGGTGTGCTCGATGTGATGGCTCTGAGAGCAGCAGTTCCAGTAACATGCAGGGTTTACTGATACACATGCCCAGGCATTCAAAGGTGGGAGTCTAAGCCCAAATCCATTTTCAATGTCACATGTTGGCAGGAACACTGTGGGGAAAGAAAGTGGCAGCAAGCCAAGTATTCAAAATATGAGAAAATGTTTCTGAGGATCCTAAGACGCTTGGATGAATCAAAAGAGAAATGTGCCCTTTATCATGTAGTGATGGCAGCATGGGCAAGAGGAAACGAGTGTAGAGGCATCTAAACCCAATATAAGTGACTGGAGACAAGGGACCACTTCTGAGGCTGTGTCTTCATATTTAATGCAGAAATAATAGTATCTGTATTTCCCAATGGTAGAGAGGAATAATCTTTGGAACCCGTTTCAGAAATTCTCAAATATGAGAAAACAGCATTGATTAAATATTCCATGTGTTGGATGTTCTATAACCACTATTGCTGTGAAGATGACTCATCTCTAGGGCTTTATCCATGTTTTAGAGTAAGATATAGTTTCTTCTGCAACTTGAATATATCTGAAGAATATGGTTTCTATTCGTCTTTTCCCCCATCAGCAACAACATATTTAGAATGACTGTATTTCCTTGTAAAAGGAAGTTAACTGAAGGATTATTGTACTCTTCAAGAATTTCCTTTTTATTAAAGTACTGAATAACTTCAGTTGAAGGTAATACACAAAATACGCTCACTGAGGAAAAAAAGGAACTTAAAGTGGTAATTAAATAGATCAACAGTTAAACCATCAGAAATCATGTTCGACTTGGGGAAGCAGTTTGAAGTTATGGCTTAAACACATGCTGATGGGCTGGCAGTCCATCCCAGGGTCGATTTTAATGCCACCGCTTATATTCTCTGTGATCCTGAGTATGCCACATTTGTCACGAGCCTCTGCTTGGTCACAGGGAAATGTCACCGCCCCCCCCCCCCCCCCCAGGGAATCACATATATACTCGTATGTAAAAGCATATAATACATGATAAGTGCTATTCCACTCCAGGGAACACAGAGAAGCATCAAATCTGCATAGAAAAGAATCTGAAAGACATGGTCACAAAAGCTATCACTAGTTATTTCTGGGTCAGGATGATTTCAGAAGTCATCAGGAGATGATTCTATAAATTTTTTTGCCTCCTTTTCCCAATGTGCATGTATGACTGGAAAATAGTAATAAATATTTTGTTTTTTGGGGAAGATAAAACAGTTACTTTAAGTGATACAAACCTAGTCTGCTAACAGTGTGAGGCTGATTCTATATGAATTAATATTAAAAAAGTAACTCCTGTATTCAAAATCAGACATCAATATGTTTTTAAAAAGACAATTAGATTATTGCAAAAACAAAACAAGACAGAGTGGTGCTATATTTCCCAATCAATTGGAAGTACTTTCTAATTTTTCAGATGGACCATTAATAGTTGGACCAGAAAGCAACTTCATTAAAGTGTTCCTGTTTCAATGTCTTACATAGTCATTTAGTAAATGAAAAGAAACAGGTCCTCTGAAAGAGTTAGAGTAAAACCTAAGCAGAAATGCATTATTCCTCTGCTTTTTAGCAGCTACAAGATAGAAACTGCATGACTAAAATTCTGTGGTTTCTGAGTATGTTACTGCTGGTGTTCCTTGAAAAAGACCAATTCTAGACTAAACGCTGACTATCACAATCTTCCCACCAGTCTAAGGTGATGGAGGACTCTGGGACAAACCAGGTTTACAAACAGGTAGAGGCCCGAGAAGGACTGGTTTGCAGACTTAATAAAAGGCGTTACTAAATCAAATTTACCATTTAAATTGATTTGCCTATGGGCTTTTTTCCAGCTAAGTAAAAATCTAGCAGAAGGCAACTTCTCTCTGCAAACGCATGCTGTCTTACCCAATTTATTGTGCCTTTTAAAGAATATTTTAGCATTTTATTTACGTATTTGACACTAAGAAGTTGAGAGCTGGTCACACAGACTCTGTGGTGGCCACTGCATTTCACGGTGATCTTTGGGGCTGGTCTGCTCAGGCAGTCATAGAACATGGAACACACACACATATGCTTTCAGTCAAAGGATTTCATGATCCATAAAAACAAACAACAAAAATGTTTCATAAACAACAGCTTCACTTTAGTTTAGACATTTAAGTTCTGTGGACTGGAAAAACCGCAGAATAAAAAAAAAACCCTTCAGGCAAATTGCTGGTGTTCAAGAGCCTAAAATACTGGAAATCCATGCTTGTGATAGGCTTCTATTTTCAACACAAATGAAAAGAATGCTGGGTGTCTGGCTTTCTCTTTGGACCTGACTGCTGTTAAGAAAAACAAGTTTTGGTAAGCATTTGAAACTGTGATAAGAACTGCAAGAACAATGAAAGGAAATCCTTTGAGGATTTTAGATAGTTTCAGTAGCTGTGTGTGTGAGCATTATGTTGTGGGGAGAGGGAAAAACGGGAGGATAAGATTTTAGGACTGTATCATTACAGGGTCTGTGATATTCACTAATTTCAGGGTCATACTTTTGGCCATAGAGCGATTCGACTTGAGATAATAAGCTGGTAAAATCTCACAAATTAGATCTAGGTTTTAACTGCAGGCCACATCGTATCACTCAGGGATGTGGAGGGATTTGGAGTTGTCGCTATGACTGGAGGGGGAGGAAGACACCGATGGGGAGTAGGGATACCGGATGCTAGTACAGCACATTTCAACACAAATATAAACTGTCCTGTAACCAACATGGTTTCCTAAAGTTCTGCTGGACATTCATGCATTTGTGATTATAGGAGTCTGGAGACTAACTCAGTTTTACACATAAAGCAAAGTATTTTTACACGGTTCTTACCCAGGAGCTCACTACTTGGTAAAAAAAATAAGAAACCATTGTTTTATTTTGAGCACTCTGTATCAGTCTGCATTTGTATCTGTCACATCTATATGGGGGCAAGCACTGAACTATGCCATCTCAGGTAATTTTTTATTGGAGATCATATATATGAACATGAATACACAGAGTGTCAAGACAAAAATTCTTGGAACATGTAAAGGTAGGTTTCCTCAACTGCTGATTTTATTGATAAGCTAAATCTACCTCATTAAAGACAACAAGGAAATAGACTGATGTTCATATAGATCAGTTAAACTCTCAATCTAACGTGAGAAAGTTAAGAGAAAAACTGAAATTCAGAAACCTAACACCTTCTGGGTATTGCTATTCTATATTGTGCTATGCAGCACCAAACACTTTGCATTTCACTGTTTTCTATACCTGATGGCTTCCAGAAGAGGGGAACATTGAGGCCTCATTCAAAGCCTTTTATCTTTGTTAGACTCATGTAACACAGACCACATAGCTAAAGGATTTACAACATATAAGAGAAATACCAAATATACAACATACATACATAGACATTTCTGGAAATTAATTTTACTCTGCTAATTTCTTTTATTTTTTATTTCTAAATCTCTTTCTACAAACTTTTCCATAATTTCTATTTCCTATAATTTGCATGTATGTGTCCATAAAAAGATTTAAATAGGTTTTGACATAGATTTTATCCCACTTTTTCAAAAATCAAAAAATAATTAAAAACATTAAACAGGAATATTGTGGTTTATAGAAAAGGCACTTGAAAAACATGTGAAAAGTTCTTAAATTATAAAAACATGTGATGAGAAATTCTTGACAAGTTATAACTTTTGAATCACATTGCAGATGATTACATTCTCAGACAGAGGTTACTTTTTAATAGAAAGAGTATAATCTGTATGTTTAAATGTTTTCAAAAAGTTAAGACTTGGATATAAATGAAAAGCTAAATATTTAACATTATTTTGTAAACAGGGCATTAAGGACTTTAATCTTCTACCAAAGAAATTTGTTAGACTCAAGATATATCACCTATTTCTTCCTCAATTAAACAAGCCAATAGTCTTTAAAAAAGAGAGAAAAACATCTCACATGCATTCAATTTATAAAATTAGATTGGACGTTTTTAACAAACAATTCTCATTAGAGGACTGAATGATGAAGATTTTAAAAGGCCAAAATTTATCTACAGGTGAATGAAGCAACCAGCTTCAAATAATCTAACTTAATAAGGGGAAGTCATTCAGGTCTTTGATAACTATCTTAAAATTTTTTTCCTCTATGTAAGAATTCTTTTTATAAATGATAAAGTCTTAATTATTTTGGGATCGTTAATAACTCTGCTGTTTGTATCTGATATTACTCCTATAAGGTGCCCTTTTTCAAATTAATGAAACTAGTCACAGTTTAAGACATGGGACCCAACAAACAACCAATGATGAATGGAATAAAATGAATAAAGTGTTTCTGCTCCACTCTCTTCCATACTGTCTGCCTGCTCACCTTCATTTCTGCCTATACCTTTCCTTTAAAAAAAAAATAAACAAAACTAATTTGGAGTGATTACTCACATTATGAAATCGATCTGTATAAAGACTGCAATGGTTTTTTAAAAAAAGGTTCTCCAGAGCACATGTCTGATGTTGAATTTAGAATTAGTCTAAGGAGTACACTAATTGCATCTTGAGGTATTCAAAGTATAATTCTTCATATTATAAATATCATCACCATGAAAAGTTGCTACTTTAACAAAGACACCACCAGATAAATTCCTGTTGTGCTCTTGAAAAGCATACTATTAGTATCTAGAAATCAAAGTGTTTGTAACTTTATACCTCTGAACATGTAAAAATGATATAGAATGAAAAAGAACTAAAAGATTCTCTCTCTTCAAGAGATACTGTTTAAAAGTTTCTCTTAAGAAATCTCTGTGAAAGAACATCATCCATCTAACAAATCTATTAACAGAGAAAATCTTACTTTTCTGAACTATAATAGGTAAACACATTTACAATAATGGGTTTCTTAATGTTGACAGCTGTCTTAAACTTAACTTTCTCCTTTGATGGTGGGTGCACTGGAAAACACATTTATCAAGGTGTGAAGATACACTCCTGAAGTTTCTATAATATTGTGAACCAGTGGTCATCAATTAAAAAAATATTTAACTTTCTAAATATAAGATTACTTTAAACTTAAGCAAAACTACCTTTTATTGGTAAGTGATTCCATTTTTTCCTTTAACATTTAATGCAATCTGAGACTTTATACACTAGCAGAAATAACTAATCAAGATTATTTTGGGGTCTTTCGAATCTCTCCTGATTGGTTGAAGTGTGACCTCTATAATTTTGTCACCTGTTTTTTTTTTCCCCAAAAGTGGGCATTCTAGATCATAATGTCTCATCAACGTAAGTTGTGTAGAACTTTTCCCTTCCTGAAGCAACAAAATGCCTCGTAGTGAGAAAGATTTTTAAAAATTCTTACAAAACATCATTCCTCAAGAACATTGAAAAGATGTGTAGACAGACCAGAAGGTTCTGGCTCCTTCCTGACATTCTTACCTTCATTTTCTGTATTGGCTGGAACAGAGTCAACCCCAAAAGGATGCCAGGGCTGGAGATCATCCAGGCTGAACTCTCCATTCACAGGGAGAAGCTCCACAGTGGTTTTTGTTTCAGTCAAAGATGGCATGAGCGCATCATTTCCATAACTGATTCTGGGTTCACTGATCATGTTGGCCAGGACATCATCGGAGTAGTTCTGTTCTTTCTGAAGTAGCTCATCTAAACAAAACAAAGTCATGTCCTTGGTGAGAAACAATAAAAAATGACAGAACAGTAGTGGCTATCCTTTGCTATCTTCCAGGTATGACTTTTAACTGCCTCACAGGCAAAAACTCATTTACAACCGCAATGTGGGTATCATAGCTCCACCTTATAGATATGAAATGGAGGCACATGATAACAGTTAAGTCACCAATAGAAAGTCACAACCAGTAAGGGTCCCTGGTGGGATGAGCCCAGAGAGAAAGACTCAGGCCTAGACTGATGCTCGTAAGCGTTACACCACTCCTCCAAACAGGAAAGACCTCACGAGCTAAATTGCCCTTGCTTCTCTGACACAGTAAGAGTCTCTTAGTCAACTATGATCACGGAGGAATAAATATCATGCCTTTTATTTGTGGTGGAGTGGAGGTGATATGCAAGGTACAATTTCTTTCAAGGCCAAAGATGTGTCCAGTGAATAACTAGTTTTTCCTTAAACACCTCTAAGGAGATGAGAAACATAACTGATGGGCAGCCTACTTCTTTCAGGAACTGTTTTGCCTTGAAAAATCTGCCTTCCTCAGACGCTCCCCTGGTGCTGCCTGAAATCTATGTTCGGAAGCAACAAGGATAGTCCCCCTCTTGCTTTTCCAGACGTGACTGAAAACCCAAGTCCTACCACATCTGCCATTCTCCTCTACTGTTTCTCTTTTCAAAAACAGTTGACAGCTATCCTTTTTTGAAACTGACTAAACAAAATCAAATTTGTCACATATAATTGATCTATCTGTTCCTCTAGACCAGTGAAAATTGCCAAATGATATATTTGATTATAGAAGTGCATTTTTACTGGAAAAAAAGTTTGAAATGAAATAATAGTGAATTTACTATATTATAAGCAGATATAGCTTTACTATCATTTATGCCTTAAACCTAGTTAATGCCATAATGCAATATTCTTTCAATAAAATAAATTAAAAAAAAGAATTTTAAACGTAAGTCAATTGCCTTAAAAACAGGGTTCTTGAGTCTCCTATCATGTTGCCAAAGACTCATCAGGCTTTTCTGTGTGATACATTTAAAACACAATTGAAATCCATAAATAGAATATGGACAATTAATAATAATAGTAATATACCATTTTCTAGTCATACCTCTGTCAAGTATCTTCTGTGTTTTATATTTCAAACCAATCACTGGTTATTATTATTGAGATAAAAAGTGTTAACTATAAAACCAGGATTTAAATTTGACTTGTAATATTTTATTATCATCCTTCACATTCTCTTTTAAATTGACAAAAAAAAAAAAAAAAAAAAAAACTACCTGAAAATTGAAATTCTGTTCAAATATATCTATTAAAATAGTTGGACAGAATAGCATTAATGGATATGATTAATATCCTTCTATGGAGTCAGTTTTATTGCAAGATATTATTTTAAATGATAAAATCTCAAGCAAATAAGTTCTCCTGAAGTCTAAATTGAGTTTTAATATATATGTTTATAGCAGCACCATTCTAAAATTCAATGTTTGATACTCGTAGTGACCTTCCTCATACAAATGAAAGACCCCTATTAGGTTTCTTCCAACTTTTTCATGTCTTACAAGAGTCATAGACAATAGCTAATAATAGTCAATGCCTGCTTGAATAAATTAAATGGGCATTTTTGTTATACAAATCATAAGCTTGTGACTGTTAAGCACTTACTGTTCTAAAGAGCAGGTCATCTGGAATAATTATTGGTGCTTACATGCTCATCTTGAGAGGGAATAATCTTTGTCAGCAAAACCCGCCCGACCCTCCCCTCATGCCATGTTGCTCTTGGTGCCTTTGTGGAATTTAACAATATCATCCTCCTCCTCATCTGAAAACTCTTTTTGGTCTTCATATGAAGTCCTGATCTTGTTTCCCATGACCTCTCTGAATAACACTTCTAGTTCCTTCCCCCACCCTAATCTTTTCATCCCTTTCCTATTATAATTTTCTGCTTCTTTCTACAATTAGAATTTTCATCTACTCTTTTGATGTTGTTATTGTTTTGTTTGAAAGGAAAGATACAGGTAGGAATGAAGATGAGCAGAGAGACAGGAAGAGAGAGGCAGAAGCAGCCTACCTACTCTTGAAACTCTAAGCATCAGTTATCTTTGGTGAACTGGAAGTATATTTCCCCCAGCTTTGACTTTCCCTTCTACACAAGTTTACACAATTTCTAAAAACTTGCTGGCTCTAATAACTTAGATTTTCCATGAACTTAGTATGTATAAGACTTGGTTTGCTTTCCTGTCCTCATGTTGTCTAGTTATGACACAAACATTCTTAGAGTCACAGGTTTTAAACCTTCAGGACCATCTGTGATTCTGTTTCTTTTGGTTCTATAATGAATTACAGACAACTCCTATTTAATTTAAGCTCTCTTAGTCATTTCTCATCCCACTTTTCCACTAGCAACCGCCCAATCAAGCATATGATTAGATAGTTGAAACTTAAGAGTTTCATTCTCTACCTCCTGGGAGAGAAGGTAACTTTGAGACGGTGTTCAATCACCAATGGCTGATGATTTAATTAACCACAGCTATATCATCAAAACCTAAAGGACAGGGCTTGGAATGTGAGGTTCAGGGAGAGTGGCATATGCTGTGAGTCATACTAGCAAATTAACTGAACCCAAGAAGGGGGTTGTGGCAGCCTCCGGCCTCTAGCCAGTCAAAAGCATAGGTGACCACTTGGATTTGTGAGCGCATTTGAAGTGAGGAGAGAGGAGATAGTCTTACTGGGCACAGTGGAGATCTGACACTATCTCCAGGCAGAGTGTGTCAGAATTCATTTGGATTACAAATCATTAAGTTGATGCTGGAGAGTGGCTTGCTGTGGGGGAATAGACTCACACATTATACATGGAGTCAGAATCATAAAACCAAACCTCTCTCAGAATGAAAAGTTTGGGTTATCCTCAGAGGGGACCATGTATTTGCATCAGGTTATCTTTTCTCCCTTTGTATGCTACATAAATGATCTTAATTATACAAAATATTTACAACCCAGTTCAAACACCCCTCCTTTACAACTCTCCCTTCAACAACTGTATGAGGCAGGCAGTATCACCTTTCCAGGACAAGGCTGGGAAACATGACAGAATCTCGTCATGATTCCATGACCAACAAGCACCAAATGCAGAAAACCAAGTCCTGGAACAATCAACCTCCCTGAATTTAACCCCTACATACCCAATGCTCTCAGTACCATAGGAGAGCTCACTCTTAGCTTTGATTATCATTTACAGAGTAAAGAGAGAAGCCAGGCATTATAAGCCTAAGTGTTCCATAACTCTTCCACTTATGCTGACTGACTTAGACACCATGAGCCCTACAGAATGGTTACTGGTTTTGTCCCTTCAAAAAGCGCTTCCAAGACATGGGAGCAGAAGGGAGTTCTTGACCCCTCTCACCCATGGAAGAAAGATAGAAAGAAAGAGAAAGAGGGAGAGAGAAAAAGGAAAGAAAGGAAAGGAGGAAAGGAAGGAAGGAAGGAAGAGAAAGAAAGAAACAAAGAAGGAAAAATAGAGCAGGGAACCATTACAGTAGAAAATCTTATCTATACTCCATAAAATCCAGGGCATTTCAGAAGGAGGTAAATCATGTCCCTCCTTTCTCTTTTATTTCTTACACATTTGGGAGAAAATTACCTAAAAATGGCCACTAAAGTGTTGAGCCTTGTGGTGGCCAGTCTCCCCAGGTTATTGTATTCATTTTCAGAAAATGAAAGTGAGAAAATGAACTATGCAAAAAACGTTCTGTTTTTCACAAAGTGAAAAAAAGCACTTAGGCTTTTTTTTCTCCCTCTTGATACAAAACAGTAGAAATCCATGTTCCTGTCTCAATCTAACAGGAGATTCAGAAACAGCCATCTCTCTCATTTGGAATAATGAAGTCAGTATGGTTTGAAGGGGAAAGAAGGTGAAAATGATGGATTACCAGTAGATGGAGTAGGATTCAGTTTTGTAATCATAAAATGTCTCAGGCAGCCAGTTATCTCTTGACATTAGTAAGGTTTCAGGATTTTACCATGGCACACACAACTGGCACTGGGCAACTCTGCCAATGATTAACTAACAACAACATCAAAAATCCCAAAGCCAATAATGATTCTTTCATTGCAATTATGAATTTGACTACCTTTGATTTCAGTGTTGATACTAATCACGGAGAAACCACATTTCTACTAAGCCGGTGGCCCTGATGGATTATCTTATTTTCTGAATTAACTATTTTATTGCAATGCTTTGATGACAAATATGGGTATTTCCAAAGCTTTTAAGTATCAACTTTACCAATTGCTGTATTAAATTAAGCTACTAGAGGCTCACTTTCCCCTAAGACTTCTTTTTTTTCATTAAAGCAATTTTTTATTGCCCAAAATTGCTACAATTACCTTCAGAGCAAAGTATTTTCTTCTGTAATACTTAAGCACAGCACATGAGTCCGGCAGTTAAAAGTGGAAATATTTAACTGAGTTTAGTGATGGTAATGTTTAACCTAGAGTTTAAACAACAGCAGAGGTATTTAATTTCAAATATTAAACAATGAACCCTTTCTTCTTGTCCTTTTAAAAGTGCTTTGAGGATGTGGATTAGGCATAAAGTATATGAGAGAGAAAAAAAGCAAACACCCAAACCTCACTACTTAGCTCTCATTGAAAGTATTTTAAAGAAATCGACATCAAAAGAGACATCTTAGAGATTTCACCTTCAGATAGCTAAAATATTCTGTTTGTGAAGAAGCAATAGACTTCCATGCCAGTTCATCTTGAGGTAAATGGTTCCTTTAAAGGACTGCTGGCTAGAAAACGCATGAATTTTAGGTAATTCTATTACTATTCTTCTCTTAATTATTGATCCACTAGCCAAACTCCTTCTAAAAATTTAACTGCCACATTTTAGGTTTCAAGAAAATACAGTTTATAAGCATTAAATTAGTTCTCTTTTAAAAGCTTCTGTCCGATCATGGAACTATCTCTTTCATCTTTTGAACATATTTGAAGTGAGAAGGAAAATTTCCGTCATGTAAAGGAGATTCAGTCTCGACCTTGACCTCTGAAAACCACAGCTTTTAAAAGTCTGGTTTGGAGACTAGTTAGAACATGAGTTCAGAGGGGTTTGCTGAATTTTATTTTCTATAGTATCAAACCCAAGTTACTATGCCTTTTTTCTATTTTCTAAATCTTGTGTTCCCAGTGAATGAATGTTTAACTGCAGTCTTTCCTCCAAATGGAAATTTTCTTTCAACCTCATCTAATAGGGGATTCTCATATAACCAATTCTTATCTTTTTTAGAAAGTGCTGGCTTATGCATCTAAAAGGACTGAGCATTACGCTTCTGTACAATGCAATCCCTACCCCTCCAACAGCCACAGCTGCATTGGAATTATTTGTAAAAGGGATGTAATTTTTTCCCTATCAAGAAGCTCCACTATAACTCTGCTGTCATCCATTCTAGGCATTTTGCCCACAGCAGGACTATGAGATCAGATTTAATTTTGCAATCACAATTCTGTGCATGCCTGACTCAGGGCTCTGTGTATAATTGCCACGCTGTTCGATATACTAAATGTCACCATGGCCTCTGAAACTCTTAAGTCCTGTGTTCCTCATCTGTAAGATTAGAGGTTGGCATGACAGTCGCTCTAATTCTTACGCTTTGAGTTCTGCTATCTGTACTGCTGCTACATGAGTATCCTTTGGGAACCTGTTAGAATAGCAGAATTCCAGGCCTCATCCAGAGTGAGGGAATCAAAATTTGCATGTTAACATCATGCTCAGGTGGTTTCAAAAACACATTTCAGTCTGAACACTGTCGCAAGTTGAACCATGGCATTGCTATAAATGACTTCAGTTGTCCCTTCATGAAGACAGACAAGCCTCAAAACAGAACACAAAATCAAGACAAGCTATAAAAGATAAGTGTGGGTAAGAAACGATATTGCCAGAAAAAACTACCCCAAAGCACCTTAAATCCATGTTCTTAGAACCCAGCATACGGCTGTCCTAAAGTTATCTTCACAGAAATATTTCTGAACCAGAAGCCACAGGAAAGGAAGGAATAGTTTTAAATTTCCAGACCACTTGTCAAACAGGAAATCACACAGGAGCCAGAGCAGAGCAGTGTTCAGGAAACAGGTCAGAGTTATTCAGGTCAGGGAAAAAGCATGTCCTTCACAGACTAGAGGGTACCAGAGGGCACATTTATTGCTTTGCTCTTCCCTACCGAAGACCAGCTGGGGAGTAAATTTACTCATGAATTTACACAGAGTTCAGCAAAACAGATGCTGTTTGGAATGCTGATTTAAGGGAGAATCTATGTGGTTATCAAGTCATAATTTTACATGGCTGGGATGTTTTGACACATGCTGGAGTCATACTGGGATGGCATTGTGTCATGCTATGACACCTTGATAGAATGACACCAACTTTAATAAAGATACCTTCCATTTTTGTCATCTTCATGTTCATTTGTTCAATTGTTAACTACAACAATTTTGATAGGGAAATACTACCTCCATTGACAGTTGAGCCAACAGTGATATCCATCTTGAGAAATATGTTTAAAGTTAGCAAGTGGCAAAACTAATATTTGAACACAAGTATCTCAACTCTTAGTACCACTTTCTCACTAACCCATGAAAAATTTCATTTTATGGAAAACATGGCTATTTAAATTTGATTAGTGACTAACATTATAGAAGTTATATACATCTATCCTCACATCTGTTATACATCTATCTATATCTATACCTACCATTTTAAGTATCCTGTTTCACAAATATGACTTTTGATAGATATGGAAAGTGATGAATTCAACAGTATCCTTTTTCATATGAAAAAAGTCAAGATAAGAAAGTTAAAAGTTCAAGGTCACAGAGCTTCTTGACGGTAGAGCAGAGCTGAAAAGTCAAGGGTTTCAAGCCAGTGCACTGCTTGCTCCTCTAAGTGAATGCTTATCTGTCACTTCTGTTTTGACAGCCCATCCTGGATAATGGGTTCCCCACTGAACACTTGCCCCCCACTTATTTAGATTCTCCTTTTTCTGAAGACTGGCATCCACATAACTATGTGAACTATGATTTGTTTTCACCGATTCTGAATACATTTAAAATGATTTAGATTCTTGGATTTTGAGTTGTTTAGATGGTTGAATAATAGGTTGAGTCTATACATTTAGCCATCCCAAATAGTCCTTTCCTACCAGTGGTGACTAAAATACGTCAATGGCCAAGAATAAAACCTGTAAGATGGAGCTACATTTTTCCAACTTAGGGGAAAAAATGATAGACACACAATTACAAGATAATGCTATCCCACAAATTTAGTTTTTATCTTGAACTTCAGAAAATTGGGTCCATTCTCTTATTTACAGCCACACAATCTCCCAGAGTCAAAATTTAGAATCCATATCTAAATCTGGGTTTATTTTCTTTTAGTAGTTTCTTGGACCCAGATTTGAAACGAGCATGTTTTGTCTACTTATGGCAACAAGCTGTCCTTGGTTATATAGCTACACATCCCTTGTGAAATATTCCTCAGAGCAAGTGACATTTTCCTACAGTATCATTTGTCTGGCTCTCTTGAGACTGAAGGACAGGAAGAAATGCTTTTTCATTTAAGACAACTTTCCTTTGGACTTTCAAACAACATAGATCAAACAACTCAGATCTACCAGGCACAACCAAGATAAAAGTTAGGCAGGGTCCCTGGCATCTGAAAACAGAGCAAAAAGTTCCTTCTTTGTGTTGACTTGTGTACTTTGTGTCAATGTTCTGATCCTATTTCTGAAAATGTCAGGAGTCTCGGCCCTGCTTGAGAAGCTGGGAGCTGAAGCAAACCTAAGCAGAAAAATCTTCTATCGTACAGACTAAAAACCAAGTTTACATATGATAGAAATCATCTATATTATTTTGAGATTATAATTCTTATACATAAATAAATATTCTTGCTTTGAGAAAATACAGAATCACTTAAGTGTAAAGGGTCATTATGCATGGAAGTTACTTTCAACATTCTTATTAATGTAATAGTTCTGAAGCTTTAAGTCTGAAATTATATTAAAATTAAAACTTTGGTATTGTGGTATTAAACTGTTGTACCAGCTTTAACCTAAATATATGTAGGAGTTTTTTCTTGTTAACAGAGAGCACAAATATGACTTAATTAATGTAAGGAGACACAAACTGTACATTTTCTGCAAACTAAAATTAAAGTGAATGTGATTTTTATGCTCTTATTTCTTCAAAATAAGTCAATAAATTTCATCAGATCTTTAACCCAAGAAACAGTCGTCTCTTCACACGCTAGAGAAAACCTGGTTGTTCTGGGCACGTCTGAGAGATGTGCACATTCATGGCTGAACTCAAAGATCTTCAAAGTAATGATGATTACGTGGAATTCTCTCTTCACAGCTCTCTTCAAGAATCTAGTCTCCACAGCCTAAGTTATGAATTCAATGATTCCTCCTTTATACAGATAAACGATCAGCTGGCAGTAATTACAAAACTAATGTAAATTCAGTAAATTCAGTGCAAACAATATAGAAAACAAGGAATAATAATTCACTTGCAATCCTACTGCCAGTTGTATGCCATGCAGATTTGATTATTTCATCTTTTCTATTGTCACTTCATTACCCAATTTTATATCCGTGATCAATGAGAATACATTTTGTGAGTTTACAGAAGACCCTGAATATTAGAATAATCATATTTGAGGTCAGAGAAAGAGAGAACCATAGGATACACTTTTTCTCCAGTTTCAGTCTACATTTTGTATTTCTCAATTTTCTGGTAGGTTCTGAATAGTTGGTACAGCTTTTTGTTTATTTTTACTTTCAAGTAAATTCTCTGGTATAGAATAAGTTGAAAAAAAAAAAAAGGAAACAAAACCAGAGGCTAGCTCTATCTGGGTCAGTAATCACATTTCACTTTTTAATAACTGCTGATACTTTTAGTGAGCATAGGAAAGTAAAATGTAGAAGGTCATTTAAAAAAAAAATACTCAAATGACAGTTTTACTGCTCTGGCATACATTTTAATATGGTTATTTTGGTGACTGTGTACAATCTGAGCTCATTCGCTTGCTGGTGTTGGTGTGTTCTGGGCCTTAATTGATACCATCCCTTTTCTCCTCCTGATCTCTAAATCAATTGAGAGGGCAGGGAGACATGAAAACGTTACCTTTACTTCTAACAAACGCCTGACCCTTACCAGCCCACTGATGAGTAACAGAGAGGCACACAGCTTGTCAAACCGCTTATAATCTGGATATCGGTTCCAAAGTGACCTTCAGCTGCACACAGGGAGGGAGCTTGATGTTGCCTCTAGATGCGTGTTCTGTCTGACTTGCACAATGTAGACGGTAGTCCTATCTGATCATACCCTTTCCAAACCTGTGGGAGAACCTGGGGCGGACCAGAGGAAATCAAAGAAATGGGAAACGCGGTCCTTTTCAAGAGATTGCAATCATTCTCTTGAAGTTTATGAAGACAGCATTCTGTTGTTTCAAATGCTTAATTGATAGAATTCTTTATTCAGAAGACTGTCGAGTATTGGTTGTCAAAGTTGTTTAATTCAAAATTTTCAACATGCAAACAACACAATTACTTTCAAAGGACCTGAAATTTATGCTGATAATTGATAATTATAAGGGGCACAGGCAAGTGTGGATAAGATAAGCACAAATAAATATAAGTATACATATAAGCATATATCATCATAATGGAGGATGAGATTCATAAAACTCACACCAACTCTATGCTTTTCTGCATATATTGCTTTCTTAAATGCAAAACTCATTTGGCATTGAACATTTCTAGATACAGCAATTATCTAGTCTCTTTTACATTAGTTTATTCATATAATAACTTAACAATACAGAGGAAAATTGAGCCCGGCAATGGAAAGCGCTTGACCTTTGGGTTTCGAGATGGACAGGTAGTGTCTGCCTTCAGGGAAGCATAAACAGTGTGGAACACTGGGAGAGGCTGAAAGGACTGAGACTGTTGTGGAGTCAGGGAACATACAACCACATTACCATTAATGAATGCACATTCATTCACTCATTCATTCAACTGTTCAGCAATCCGACCACCTCCAGTCAGTGCAGGAAATAACTAAGGCAATTTTTTATGACTCAGAATTTGTAGCCCAGAGGACAGAGGGCACATACAAGTTCTGTGGTTGAGGAGTATGGTCAGAGAAAGAGACAAGTTTGGATTGTGGGATAGGGATAGTGAGGACAATTTCCTGAGAAAATAAAAGACTGCTGTCTTGCTAGATACAGTGTATGCACCAAGCAAAGCTCTAGGAGCTGCAGCTCTTCTGGCTGTCCAGGCACAAGGGAAGTGAAAAGGGAAGCAGTGTAGACAGACTGAGGGCCTTTAAATTTGTGAGATTTAGAGAGTTTGGAGGAATAGTCGACCTGTACTAGGAAGAAAGCAATTAGCAAAATCTAGACTATGGGAATTCTAAAGGTGGGGAGGGAGAGCAGCCTGAAGTTTATAAACAGGTGCACTGTAAAGAAAAGAAATGGATGGAGAGGGGAAATCTAGGGAATATAAGACATTTAAGAAAAATGTCAATATTTAAAAAATGGGCACTAGGATAGTGGGTAAGTACAACTAGTCATGTGTCATGCAATGACAGGATATGTTTTGAGAAATGCGCCATTAGGGGACTTCATCACTGTGTTACTCTCATAGAACGTAATTACATAAACCTGGATGGCACACAAACCTAGCCTATAGCTGTAGCCTGCTGGGACCACCATCACATATGTATGTAGTCCATTGCTGACTGAACATAGTTAAGCCCTACATGGCTGTATGCTAGAGTGATAAAACCAGAAAGACATTTAATAAAATTAATATAAGGAAGGACAGTGCTATCAGGATGGCTGGCAATATTCTAATTCTTGACTCGAGTTTTATCTACTAGAAGAGCAGGTGTGGGGAAGAAAGTTTCTATTTAGACTTGCTGAGTTTATGACATCCCAAAAGATCTTGGTGGAAATGCCCTGCAGACCTGAAAACAGGGGCCTGGAGAACTCAGGTCTCTGCTCAAGCAACACACAGTGGAGCAACGGAATGAAAATGGGAGTTTTCACTATGCTAGAAGAATTTTGCAAGTGTTTTAGGAAAAAAAAAAGTCCACATTAGATTTCCCAAAGGGAGATGTCATATATTGAATTCTGCTTGTTAGTGAACAGATCCACCCACAATGAACTGCCATGTCCTTGCTGAAAATTCTTTACATGATCTGACTGTAGTGCGTAACACAGTAACATCAGATAGATGGTAATCGTTAAGAGCAATAAGGAACATACTAGTTCTTATCCAAATAAAGAGTTGTCTTTTTTTTTTCAAAAAAAAAAAAAAAATCATTTCATTATTCACATTCATTGGGATGATAAAAATAAAACACCTTAATCTTTTTTATTCTGCAAAGAACAAAGGAGAAAATTGTGCAGGAGATAAAAACTACAACAGAGTCAACATTTTTTCTAATTTAACATTAGATAGGCTCTCCCTTCTGGCAATGATAAAGCAAAATGGAGTTGTCATCACCAAGGTCAGCTTTAAGTGAAATAGCAAACAGGAACCCAGGTACTAGAAGGTCTTCCATTAAACATGCTGGAAATGACTCCAGTCAACCACAGGAAAGGAGAATCTATTTCATTGCCTGGGGCAATTGTTTTCCAAGGATTTTGAGCCTTTATTGCTTTTCATCTTTACATTCCCCTCTCAGCACTAGACCTCAACAAGCTCTGGGTGCTTTTCCTGATGAGCATTTGTAATTCTAGTAACTTCATGTTGAAAACAGAATTCTAGCAATTTCTTTTCTTAAAAAAAAAGTTGCTTTAAAATGCTATTTTCATCTCAGCACAAGGAACCTTCTCTCACCTCCACACTATGTCAACTCAGAACAAGAGGCTAAAATCAAAACCAAAAATCCGACTTCAGAGTTCCTCCTTGGGCTCAGACTGAAGCTGAGGCACAGACCCTGAAAGACCCTGAAACACTCAAGGGAGGGAAGGGGTAGTGCAGGAGGTGGGGGTGGCAGCAAACCCTCCTCCCCCGCAAAAAACAACCAGACTTCATCTCAAATTATGATATACTATACAGTTACCAATTTGGTCTCAGAGATTTATATCTTTTTACACAATCAGATTTTAAAATGCAACTACCTTTCTCTGAACACAGAGCAGGAAAAAAACGATCATCTATATGCAATTAATTCAATTCAAAATTTAGAGCTCTCTCTACTAATTACCATAATGTGCCAACATCCTTTTCCTTTTCTTCTTTAGTGTGATGTAAGCAATCTTTATTCGAATATACTTTAAGCTTCAACAACAAATTAAAAAATGATTCACATTATGCTGCATTTATACATGTCTTTTCATTCTCCAAAAGCAGTAAACATTAATTAACCCTGGCTAATTAAAACAGCCATGGTTTACAAATTTACTCATTAATCAGCCTCAAGCAAATGCAAAGCATTTGAAGACTTCCACAATTTGTACCAATTAAAAATCGAAATCATTTTTTTAGAAAGGAGAGGCCATAAATTCAAGACATGCAGTTCTCTGACTGAAATTGTATAGTATTTTAGAAAGAAATTTGGGCAATATTCTGGTTTTGTAAAAGTTAAAGGTAAGAAAAGGGAGAAATTCCTCTCATGGTTTGAAGTGTGTTTCTTAAAAATATTATGCTGAAGTCCTAATCCACAGTACCTAATATTATTTGGAAAATAGGATTTTTGTAGATGTAATCAGGTAAAGATGAGATCATAGAAGAGGAGGATTGGACCTTAAACCAATGCAACTAGGGTGGACAGCACTGGAGCAAGGTGGGCTCTTGATCATCTTGGGGGGAGACACACAGTGACAAACAGGAAAAAAGTATGTGAAGACAGAAGCAGAGACTGGAATGGGTCAGATTTTCCTCTAGAGCTTTCAGAGGGAGCATGGCCTTGCGGAACACCTGGATTCCAGACTTCTCCTCTACAGCATAAGAAAATAAGCTTCACCTGTTTTTGACTACCTAGTTTGTAGTCATTTCTTATGGCAGGCCTAGAAAATGAATACGCAGTCCATATAAGGGAATAGTAACCATTTGTGATAAGATAACCATTTGTGGCTATTAAGAACAAACGGGAGCAGGATATGGTTTTCAGTGAGCACTTTATCCAAGACTGGGAAAGGTAGATTGATAAGAAGAATAGACACTCCAATAGCCTAATCTAGTCCTGTTAGCACAGAGAGGTTTTCCCTCTGAACTCCAGAGAGTGTTCCACTCAGCAGAGAAGAAACAGCTGCTTATTTCAACCGTCAGAGCCTCTCTTCCTTTCTATAGAAGAACATCTTTACTTCCCTTCCTTGGCCATCAATGGTAGCCATGTTTTATCCTGATATAACCATGGGAATTTTGGATTCCAGTGTCAATGCTTATACCCATCAAGGAAGGGGAAGGGCCTCAGTTTCAAACGTCTTGTCAACACAGAGGTTATGTCACATCCTCTCTAAGAAGCCAGAAGCCGAGTTGCCCCTGGCAGCAAAATGTGTAGCAAATGCCTGGCAGGTTTTTAGCTTGACTAATTCCAGGGCGATGAACACGCTACCGTCTCTAACGCCAGCACTGAGTCTGCTGTCATATCGATGTTCAAGCAACCAAAGTGAGTCTTGTTGGGACAGCTGGAGTCATCTACCACATGCATCACAGTGATTTCAATTTAGGACTTGCATTCTACAAATTGAACCTTAACAAAAACATTCTTCTGTAGCCTGAAAGTTTTTCTTCTTTTCTTTTTTAAGGGAACGTTGGAAGAAAGGAAGAGAAAAGAGGAACAAGTATTTTAAGGAAGGAAGGGAGAGAAGGAAAAAAAACTTTCTTTATATTTGATTTCTTTACACCCCAGTCCTAGGTCTCAAGCTCAGGTTCTTGAGTTTTACATGGTCCATATGCCAGTGCCTCTGCAGCCTGAGCCACAAAGGCACAATCCTTCTTCTATTCTTATATGACATACAGATGATTAGAATGGAATATTTTATAGAATGAGGTTTAATAGCAACTTCTAGGTCGTCTGTGACCTTCTGGCTCAAGATATGAGAACACACAGGGCTACCAAATCCTGGTTATGGATTTATACTGATATACTGTTATACTACCTGGTTAGTCTTTTTTAAAAAAAATTAAAGTGCAGGCAGGAATAAAGGTAATTAGGCAGGCAAACAGGAAGAGAGAGGAGGAAGAAGAATTTTTTTATTATTGTACTTAGTCGTTCATCCTGGTTGTTCCTGTTGACCTCAGGACATGAACCTGAGACCTTGGGATGCGTGTCTGTACTCTCTGCTTTGACACTGGAACTGCTTTAGTCACTCAAAGAGTGTGAATAAATAAATGAAAAAAAAAAACCCAAAAAAAAACAACAAAAAGCAATTAAATCCATCAAATTTCTTCCCGTCAAACATATGTCTTTCCTATATCAGAGAGGCCTTGAAGTTCATAAAGGCAGGAGGAAAGCTGCCAAAGAGAAGCCTAGCTGTAGTGAAAAGGGAGCAGAAGCAGGAAAGGCATCTTTCATGGCATCCCCTGACTTACTTAGCATAAAAAACTATGTGTGTTAAATACATAGTGGCTGAGGAATTTTGAAAGGGGGGTACTCACTGCATCTATCAAAAAAATATGTCTCATTGTTATGAAGTGAACTGTGTTTCCCCTTGGCCCCCAAATTATAGTTGAAGCCCTAACCTCAAATATGATTGTCTTTGGAGATAGAATCTTTAAGAAGATAGTTAAGGTAAAATGAAGTTATATGATAATAGGACTCTATTCCAACAGGATTGGTGTCCATTAAGAGGAAAGAACATCAGATTTCTCTCACTTTCAGCAAATGTGCACCGAGAAAAGGCCATTTGAGAACACAGTGAAAAAGCCCATGTGCGGGCCCAAGAGAGAGACCTCAGAAGAGCTCAAACTTATCCTGATTATGGACTTCCCCAGTTTGAGATCTATAAGGAAGTTAAGTTTATGCTGCTCATGCAGCCTAGCCTGTGGTATTTGGTCATGATGGCTGGAGCTAAGATACCCATCTTGTCATCCCCAGAGAAAAGGAAGATCAAATAAGAATGTTTTCTAAGGGATTTTGTGTGTGTGTGAAAAGGTAATATCCAAAGATGAAATGAACAATATAAATTCCTGATAGCACATCAGGCATGTAAACTGAACTTCCTGTCCTGTCCCTTTCATAGAAACGACAGGGGAGTGATCTATTTCAGATGTGGCTCAGATGGCACAATGGTGCAGCCTTTGAAAGGGTACATAAACTTTGGCTTTTCATTTTTCTTTACTTTTGAGAGGTCCATTTGCTAAGGAGGTTTCTCATGTGCTGTCCTCAGCTACCTCAGGTGAAGAGCAAGAGCCAAATGACAATTTTTCGTTGTGTTTGAGACATTCCAGTTATATGGTCTAATTTGCTTTGGGGGGGTGGGGACAAAAGAGGAGACAGCGTATGATTTCTATGCCAAGTCACCACATGTGATATTTTAAGATGCAAAAGAACATAGTTCGCTTTCCTGTATACTCCACAAATAACACAGAATAGAACATCTTGGGTTTGGCATGTGGCATTTTCTGTTTTTTTTTTTTTTTTTTTTTTTTTCGTTCAGCTCTCTAAGAAGACACATGGTTTGTGAGATACCATTGGGCTTTCTGCCAACACTCCAAGATTACCATTTGTCATTTACAATGCTGATGACTCCAAGGTTTGTTGTCAACTTTCCCTTCCAGCTCTTAGGAAGATAGTATCACCTTGGATTTGACGAGAGCCTAAGTGGATAACTTCTTTAAGTAAAATGCCAGTATCAGTAACAGAAAATGAAGTAACTAAAGAGGGAGGAAAAGATTTTGATAGTAGAGTAGTAGATACAAATTTCTGAAAGGGCAAATATAATAGAAAATGAGGAAACTATGAAAGATAGCATTTTCTAATGGAAGTCTGCCCTCTGCCTTATTGTTTATTCCTTTTAATACAGTTAATCAAAGTTAATGAGCAGTTAATGCCAATTCCTTTTCATAGCAAATGTTTTTACCTTCAACAAATAAAATACACCATTAACTATGTCACACCTAAACAAATTCTCCAAGCTTTAAACTTCAAGGTTAATAAATACTACCCTGTACTATTTTATATAATTATTGCTTTGGAAATAAGCACCACTAGAAATTCACATTGCCAATTTATTAGGGTATATTAATTTTCAATGACAATAACTACCAATCTTCTATGTTCAAGACCAATATAAACATTAAGTAAATGTCAGAATCCTTATTTTTTGCTATTTCATCATGAATTTTACAACTTCTGTATATTTATATATCAACTGTGGAAATAAGGAAAATGCAGATTTTCATAGGCTTGAGTTGAAGCTCAGGAATTTATTTTTTAACAAGAACTCTAAATTATTGTGTTTCACTTGAACTCATTAAGACACAGTTGCTTCCAGAATAACACTTTCTATAGAGAAGTGCATTTTTTCCAAGGACACTTGGATGTGCTCTCAGGTGACCTTCATACCCTCGAACTGATAACAATCAAACTGAAGACTGGCAAATGCAAAATACTCTGTAGGCTGATGGCATAAATGTGCAGAAGTTACACAGGCCCGTGAAGAATGTTCAAACTACAATTGGAGTTGATAGGCTAATGATTACAGGAGCCTCCCTTATTAGTGGGTTCCAAGGACCTCAAGTCCAGATTAATTAGGCCATCTATTAAACTAGAAAACCAGACTCACTTCCATAGAGGGCTCCCAATTCTGCTCTACATACACCTGCTATTCGTTTTTCTTAAGAAAAAGCACTTTATTTTTTCACACCCAAGTATCCAAAGACCTGCTTTAATTTCTGAACAATTTTGACAAGACCCGTTGAACCCTTGGGCTCTGAACATTCAAAGTCTCTGATTTTGAAGTGATGAGACACTTCATCCTCCAGAATCCTTAATCTGAAAACTGAGAGGGCTGATTCTACTTTCCTGTCCCCTTGGACAGGTACTGGGCAGCAGCATGGCTATACCTCCAGGAGAATGTGAGAAGGGTCCCAGCTCTTCACTTCACATTGGAGATGTAGAAGGAAAAGCTTCTCCCTCCCCACCATTATCACTTCAGGAATTATACTTTTTTAGTCTCATATTTTCATACAATATTCAACTTATATATGGGTACCACATTAATCAACAAACTATTTAGGTCATTTAGGGTGGAGGAAAGGGGATAATTGTATTTTAGTAAATCCAGGGTTAATTTCTCCTCTTATATGTAACTGAAGGAGGCACTTTGGTATTAGAAAATTTCTCCCTCAAGAGGAAAGAAGGTATTCAAGTGCTGAGAAATTCATTTTCTGCCAAATGGAGGCCAACAGAAATGAGCAGAGACTTAGTCCATAAACTCTAACTATATTCTGGCAGGACAAACTACTGGATTTAAAGGATAGTTCTCCAGTTCTCACTTGTCCCTACTACTCCTCAAACACCTTCGTTTTTTTCTGTTTTCCTCATGATAGCTGGCATTGCCATCAGGCACACAAACTGTTCAGGTTGACTGAGAGGCTATTCCTCAAAACACTTAAATTTGGTTGATTTGTTCCAAGTGTTTAGCCTTAGGATTGGAAAAAAAAAAAACAAACCTCCTAGAACGTCTAGAACTCATTGATGAATATCAACTACCTGAACAGTTAGAAGAGATGAGGACAGCCATAGTGTATGAAGATGTATCCTCTTCCTTTTTACTGGAAGTATATAGATATTGAGAAATTTTCAGATTACAACAGAGCATAATCTTCAGAGAAGGAAACAGATGGTCCAACACTTCTGCAGATCATTTAGAAAGGTGGCGTTGACTAAATCTCCGTTTCCAGAAATGTTATGTTTCTAGTCAACATTACATATTACAATTTCCCTAAAATTTTGGAGGTAACCCCGAATTGAGAGAAATATAAACTAGAGAGATTCTAATAAGCCATGTCTGATGTACAACATTCATCCTTTCTTTGTATTATTTTAAAGGTAACAATGCTTATAAAAATATACACAGTACTGAGAGGTATCAAGTGACAAACAGAAGTGCTATCTTTCCATAAGAATGCCAGTATGAATAGTATTAAATTAGAAAATAAATTTATTTATTTGGTAGCATATAATGGTACCATAAAAACAGTCTGATCAATATTTTACAGAATTTCCTTTTCACTTACCCTCGTCATGACAAGGTAGAGTTGATTTTTTAAGTGATTAACAATAAAATTACGTTTTGGTTTGCACTATTTAATTATGAGAAGCTGTATATCTGTTTATCTCTGATTGCTCCCCAATTATGTATCTTTTCTGTGATTTGAGTTATTGTATTTTATGACTGTTTAGGTACATTTGGGTTTCACCTTAAACACTTTTTGTGACATATAGTTTTTATTATATGGATTTAGAAGATAATAGCATAGGTAAGTGGCTTTTGGGGTATTATCTTTACCTATGTAGTAAATTTTTGAAAACTGAATATTCTCTAAATTAGTGTTACTCAGAGTTTAGCCTGCATGAGTTACTTGGCCAGTTTTGAAAACATAGACTGCTGATCCTCCGTCAGTACTGCTGACTCAGGAAATCAGAGGAAGGAGCAGAGAATGTGCATTTCTAACAAAGTTCCGGGGGCCTTGGTGCTGATTTTGCTGGTTCAAGGATCACACCTTGAGAACCACTGCTCTAACTGAAAATTTCTTGAATACAGGAATTTGTAACACATTCTCATTAATAAGCACGGTTTTATTCACACCCTCAAAGAGCTAGTATGTGGTCATTAGTTTACATGTATACATCAAAGGATACATGCAATAGATAAAAGACAGAATTACAGATCAGATGCTTTGTATTAATTGAAGATCTAAAGGGGGTGGTGATGTGAGAGATGGGGTTTGGGAAATGAAATAGGACCTTAGTAGGCCAACACTGAGCATGATGGAGTGAAGAAAAAATATATCCAGGGCTCCAGACAGATGATCAGTTAACCTGGGAAGTCAGGCCCATAAAACAGAATAAAGGGAGTGACTTTCCAGGGTTATTATGAAACCAAATGAGACTTAACAAGAAAATAAAAGCAAAGTTATTCACCAAAAAGAAGACTACAGAAAAAATATCCACGAAATTTCCCATTAAAATCTTTTTCTTTCCTCTTCTATTGCCCTCTCTAAATACATCTGAGCTGTAACAAATGAACTGTGCCTCCACAATCATGAAAATGATTCCTTCCCCCAGCCTGAGAGACGAGCTAATGATGTGTATGATTTGAAAGGCTTCAGACATTAATGTTCCCAGACCTAAACTCTTTATGTCAGATTCCTCACAAACAGTTAAGACTTGGCTGAGGATTATTACATTAAGATTTCAGGGAAAATTTTTCTTGCCCTGCACAGAAGAACCTTACAGCAACAATCACATAGAATCTGACATATTGTCATATTTCATGTGTTGGCATGATTGCTGAAAAAAAATTTAAGATACAAATAGGATACAAAAATGCTGTAAATTGCACAAAGTAGCAGATATTCACATCGTTTTTAAACACATTGATGATGATATGAGTATTCAAGGGTATTAAGTCGCTTAGATAGGAAAGACCCTATTACTGAGACACTTATGCTAAAAGAGAGACATTTCTTGTGTCCTTAATATTTTCAAAGAAAAGTTGTTGAACCTGAAATAAAAGGCTTCAAAACCCGGTTTTGCTTACTTTTGCATAAGCAATGAGACAGAAACCACTGAATACAGAAATATCGGAATCCAATTGGTCTTTAGTCTCACTAACCACGTGTATGACCTTAGGCATGTCACATAATTCCTCTGAGCCTATGAAATAATGTGGCTAACCAGTTTAAAACTGAAGATGACCTCCAGGAGGTGATGCTGGAAGTAAGGAATGACTGTCAGATGCTACTACCTAATACCATCAGACATAGGAATCAACATCCCTCACCTTAAGGAGATAGCTCTTTCTCAACTCTATTTATTCAAAGTCTCCCCAAGCAGATTCTAAGTTATTTGGTAGGAAAGAACATGCTCTGCACCTGAAATATGTATGGAGATAAACATAGAACCTAGAATATGGGAAGCATTTCATAAATATTTGTTGAAGATCTTATACTCTTGATTAATTCTTGGATCTCCTTGTTATAATGTGTGTGCATACATATATATGTATATACATTTATATGTATGCATACACATTAACAGTTGTGGAAAGACACATGTATACATAACAAACTATTATTTTAGCCATTTTTAAATGTACAGTTCACTGGCATTATGTACATGCACAGTGATGTACAACCACCACCACTATTCATTTCCAGAACTTTCTCATCTTCCCAAACTAAAGTTTTGTAGCCATGAAACATCTTCCTCCCAGGTGCTGAATACCACCATCTTTTTTCAGTCTCTATGAATTTATTACTCTAGGTACCTCATATAAGGAAAATTAAAAAAAATATGGAATACATGACAAACTTGACCATGTGCATTTTCTACCATTCTAATTTTGTTTGATGAAGTGAGGACTATACATAACATCTGAAATCCATCAAGACTGCCCTAAAAATAACTAGAGTGGTGACTGAGAACTAAGGCATCATTTCTTTACCAAGTAGCATCTCAGTGACAATGATAAAGTTCATTTTCTTTTTATTTGACAAGTTTGATATTAGAAAACTGTAATAATTGAAAAATTATAGCTATTAAAGTGGCACATATAGTCATTTGGTGAAGAAAAAATTTAAGGAAGATAAACTTTTAAGACAAATTTTAATGTAATAGAGGTTACATTAGGTATGATTAATGTATTTAACTCTAGCTAGATAAACTTTTCTTTTCCACATCAAAATTTGCCAACCTTCCTATCTGTCAAATACATTAATTATCACTGGAGAGTAAACTCATTTTAATTCTTTCAAAGGTTAACAATCATCAACAAAATGAAGGACCATTTTTTTTAAAGAGTAACTAATCTAGAATTTCCTAAATACAGTATGAAATGCTAGCAATTGTAATTATATTAATATGAAATATTCCCCTTTGTACTCTCAGCTCTCTATAGCTCAGGGCCCAGGAAGTTTCTTCATAATTTGGCGAAGCTTCAGAAAAAACTTGTTAACAGTCCTAGCTAGAGCTTCAGTCCACTGTTATAGCTTCTAAAAGAGAAGAAATGCATAGTTTGTCAAAGCCAGGCTGGCCAGGCTGTTGCTTCTGGGAAGCCTGTAAACTGCAGCTATCCTTTCTTCTACGAGCATGTCTCCCATCTGGTTCTTTGGAGCAGCTTTACCAAGTCCCACATTAAAGAGGAAGCCAACACATAATTGCTCTATCTACTCTTAGGGAATGGGGAGACATCTAAAAGTCAACCAAATAACAGCAAAGACGCAGAGACAGGAACAAGAAAATAAAAGTCACCAAGTGCTGGTTTAAAGAAATTAAAAAAAAAATTTTTTTTCGCAAGCATATGTAAGTAAATAATTATAAAAATTTAAAACACACCAAAGAAACTGTTTTGAATCCACTGTTTCAAGCGAATGACACTGTCAATAGTACTATAAGTAACATAGTGGCCTTTGACCTCTGACCACCTGCTCTTGTTTCAAGTTTAAAATGAGTCAATATCACTTTGGGCACATGCTTTATAATGTGGAAAAGGTTCACAGGTTGATGTCCTATTTCTGCTGAGATACTGTGCCATGTTGTCTATGACTGATTTCTAAAGCAGCCCATAGTAGAGATGACAGGAACACCATTAACAGAGCAATGAACTTACTTGGAAAATACACTGCAAATTTGTTTCTGAGATGAACAGTAAGAGGTAAATTAACATCGCTTCCAGACATGGTCTTCCATGCAAACACATACATCTCATTCTGGTTAATCTTTGTGGAAACATACTTCAGCATTAATCTCAATTTGATTTAATCTCTATATTCAGCATGGCAAATACCACAGTTTTTTCCTCTTTTAAAACATAAACCTTGAAGGCAGCTGCTTGTGAAAACCAAAATAACCAGCTCTTCTTCTAGTCTAAAATCATTGGTTGTTCCCAAGACTATAAAAACAGAGAAATCAGGACACATCTGCTGCCGGGTTTCATGCCAGAAAGTACTCTAGCGAACCACAGGGGCCTGACTTCATTCTCGAATCATTTTAGTCAATTTCTTTTCAGATTTTGATTCAAATTACAGGGTCATACATCAGAGCTGGTGAGCTAAAAATCTCTGGAACTGCACTGGAACATCAGAGAAATTAGCAGAACTTGGGAGTGGGAGACACTCTTGTATGATTCACCCACTTGGTCGAGGTGTTCACACGTGTACAGAAATAAGAATGGCAGAAAAAAGCCCAAAACTACTATTGTGTCAGTCATCACGATTTCAGAAAAAGTTCCCTAATAGATACGCTTGAATCTCACCACAATTTAGATTAAAAGGTGACAGCGTACTAAATCAATTCTCACATTATTCTAAATATTAACCCTTCTGAATTGTGCCAATAAGAAACCCCCTCACAGCGGATGTCTAGACTCAGTAAAGCATTTTAGAAACTTCATTAAAAAAAATGACAATAGTAAAATTCCCTAAATTTATCTCTAGAAACAATGTATTTCCTATTAAAATTCAAGTACATTTTAAACAGAAATGAGGAAAAAAGACCTTAAACTTCATATGAAAAGCCAAGTGACTCTAAACGTTCATAACACTCTTGAAAAGAACAAAGTTAGGGGATTTAGGCTTCTCAACTACAAAATGGACTACAAAATGACAGTATTCAAAACAGTATGGTACTGTAATGAGACAAATATATAGAA
This sequence comes from Solenodon paradoxus, assembly GCA_004363575.1. Taxonomy (NCBI): domain Eukaryota; kingdom Metazoa; phylum Chordata; class Mammalia; order Eulipotyphla; family Solenodontidae; genus Solenodon; species Solenodon paradoxus. Next base: position 140,917 of record RJWH01002330.1, read on the forward strand.
CAAAGGAATAGAATTTTATGTATAGAAATAAACTCATATCTATGGTCAACTGATTTTTGACAAGGGTTTCACGACTATTCAAGGGGAGGAGGGGAATAGTTTTTTCAACAAATGGTGCTTAAACAATGGATATCCAAATACAAAAGACTAAAGTTGGAGTCTTACCTCACACCACATATAAAATTTATTGCAAATGAACAGAAGTCTAACTATAATGGAGATGTCTCAAAAAATTATGAGTGGAAATTCCATATGATCCTATCATCCTACTTCTGGATATTTACCTTAAAAACATAAAACAGTAATTCACAGAGAAAATGCAACTCCCATATTTGTTGCATTATTTACAATAGCCAAAATCTGGGAAACATCTACCCAATGTCCTGCCCAATGTCAGATGAATGACTAAAAAAGATATGGCATATAAACACAATAGAATAAAATGACTAAAAAAGGAGGAAATTCTATGATTTGCAACAACATGAATGGAACTAGAAAGCATTATGCTAAGTGAAGTAAGTCAGAAGGAGAAAGACAAATACTGGATGATCTTTGTCATATATGGAATATAAAGAAATAAAGTGACTGAACAGATAAAGCAAAGCCCCACACTTGAAAATAGACATTAAAACTCGGCTTATCAATGCAGAAGAAGGTGAAGGAGTGAAAACGAGTGGTGGTGGTGTCTAATGGACTAAAATGTTGATTTTTTCCATTACACTGTAGGTTAGAAATACATACATAAAATATATAAATGTATATATATATACATACACACACACATATATAAAGAAAATATGTGTTTGCCAGAAGGGAAGACTCTAAAACTTATTCTGGAAAACTTTTGTTATCCAGAATAATTTACATATGCCAATAATTTACATATGGTGTTACATATGTCAACATTTAGAGATGCTTATCAATGACTTTTAGAATTCAGCTGGATGATATATAGCACACATATGTATATGTATATATACTTACGTAAGAGAGAGCTTCAATAATTAACTCCTAAGTAAGAAAAAGACCTTCCATATTACATCCAAAAAAGCATATAGCGCTAAATGTAGGTAAAGCCTGAAATGACTTAAACACAGTACTAGGGTTATAGCCTCCTAACACTGTTACAGAATAGCTAGGTCTGAGAGATGAACTGCACTGGCACCGACGTATCTAAATCTTGCTCTTAACAGCTATTTCAACATGGAAGTCAGAATATCAGAAAACTGGTCACTACTGTAATATACTTTTTCATTTTAAAGGTTAAAATTTTTTATACGGAGGTTCAACTTGACTATATATATATATATATATATATATATATATATATAAATATATATATATATATTTTTTTTTTAAAGGATAGGTTCAGGCAGGGATAAAGGCAAGCAGAGGCAGGCAGGCAGGAAGAGAGAAGAGGAAGAAGCATTTTATTTATTTTATTTTATTGTTCATCTTGTTTGTTCCCAGGAGTCCTGGGACCCAAATCTAAATCTTGGTATATATGCAGACAGTGCCCATCCCATAATTCACCAGGGCTTGCTGACAAGATATTTTAATTGTCTCATTTATAAAATGAGTGGTTCTATTCAGGAAGAGTACCTGTCTACTTACATAGGGACAAAGGTACACATTTAGAGTTAGGTAAATAATCAGTGATCATACCTCTAATTCAATACTGGGGAGAATATAAATAAGAAGGTCAGAGACTTGTAAAGCCAAAGAAGGAAAGGCCTTTGGTAATTTATGAGATAAACAAACGTTCTTGTTTCCAAATACTTAAATCAGCTATGAAACATAAAATACACATATATTTCACAGACATTTCTTATGAAACACAAAGACTAAAAGCAGAATAAGCTGACAGCTCTCTCTTAAAAACTTTATTTACTTTTATGACTTTTTTCTCCTTGATGCTTTTCCTTGAATAATAATTACATGGAAGGATAATTAAAATCCTTGGTAGTAACGAATTGCTCTAGTTTGTTACTGTGACAAATGCTCTCAACATTCTATTTTGAGCCTAGACTACTTTTGATGCATCAAATTTGAAAATCAACAGGTTTATTAGGAATGGAGAATGGAAATACCATCTATGACATTACATGCTGAGTTTTTTCTAAGAGTACAAAATTTTATCAAGGGCCCATAGCAAAATTATAAAAATTATAAGCATTCTTTCACTAGCACACATTTCTTGGTCTCCACACATTTCAATTCTGCTCCATCCGCTATGGATTTGTTCAGCCAGAGAGTGTTACAACATCTGGCTTATAATAATTCATGTTTTCATTTATTCTGAATGTTAAAAGGGAAAAAAATCAGGGTACAAAACCATTATACCATCTTCCCCTCTTTCCCTCCTACCATCTTTCTCATAAGTGGTTATTTTAGTATTCTGAGAAACAGCCACCTCTGAATGATAAACTATAATATTCTTAGCCTTGAGGTAGCTGCAAAATGAATCACTTTGATAAATGACCTCAGAGTAGAGTGGAATCCTTTTAGCACAGATTTAAGGAAGATTAAAAAGGGTGAAACTACCCAATCATTTAAAAAGATCAATCTGACCAAGCAAAGTTTGAAATGAACAAAAGTAGTGATGAAAGAATTCTGCCTTTGTGATGAGGTAAAAGATGATTAAAACTATATGAACATAGACTAGGAAAGATTTTTATTAAAACAATGGTTCTATGATTTTGCTCAATAAAAAAAAGGTCCTAAACAGTTATTCTAAGTACCAGGATATTTTCCCTGAACAGGCAATGCCTTAAGCCTTTTTTTAAAACAATAAAACTTCATAATTTGCATGAAATACCACTCCTTTCTTAAAACAAGAAAAATTAATAAATGACCATGCCTAAAAACTTGCACATATTCAAACAAATCAAAAAATTATTATAAAATAGCAGAAGGTAAGCTTTTATAAAACTACTAATAGGGCAGCTTTGAGAATTCATACTATTGTGGAAGCAAATGGAATAAACAGTGTCAGACCTTGGTGGATGGGATGACATAATTAATCAAACGTCAAAGTTTGTGAATAGGGCAGATAGAGCAACAAATAGCAGTGTCACGGAAACAATAGAGGACAATATTATAAAATGTTATTAATCATAGTCTGCAGAACTCTGCTTTATACTATTTTGATAACTTTGTCAGTTGTACCTATTTTGTTCAATGACAGCTTTAGAGAATGTTGTTGTGGACAAGAGACTAGATTTGTTCTGTGAAAATTTATGCTAGGGGCTAAGGAAGGAGCTCAAGGCAAGCCTTCAAGGTTATGGAGAGTTCACTTCATCAAAAGAACAAGTATCTATCATGCAGCACTGGGATTTGCTTCAAACTTGTCTGCCATTACAAATACCTACAAATACCAGGCCCTTTGCTGGACCCAAGGATGCAATGATCATAATGTGGCCAAGAAGAGCTTACAAAATAGGGGTTTGGTGGATATGTGGACAAATAATTAAGCAGAGTGAGGTATTAGAAGTGACACATGGTGATTTAGACACTGAGGTTAAGAGATGGAAATTTTAACCGAGAGAGAACGGGTAGCAGAGGGAGCATGAATTTTGGATTCAGACGGACAACATATCCAATTCCACTTATGTCACTCTACTACTGTGATGGGCAAATCAGTGACCCCTCTAAGAATAGTCAAAATTAGTTTCTTTAATTGCAAATTGGGGGTGCTATCATTATAACCGAATTAACCGGAGAGTCACTGACTTACATGCTGCATTAGTTTGAATTAAAAGAAAGTCCTTCTTCACATAAACATGGCCCACTGCCAGGTGGCTTGACTCACCATGGACGAGATATAGAATGAATGCCAGCTTGCATTTCTTTTCTACACCACTAACCACAACTACATGTGCTGACCCTGGACCTTAAGGAGGAGCTTTCATAAACAATCTAGAATATTAGCATTATTAATAGTAGACACACTCATTAGTTAGTTGCATAGCTGTCACTAAAAAATCAGCTGTCTTGTCACTAAAAAAAATCAGCTGTCTTGCTCTCTATGCAAAAGGGTTTATAGCTGCATGATCATTGCAGTTGAGATCTGAAGGATGCTACTTTGCAAGCAAGGAAGAAACTTGTGTAGGTTTAATTTGCATTGTAGCAGGGAACCGTGGCAGTTCTGCTGAGGAAGATTTTGGGTAAAAGGACCCACAGTGAGACCAGAGGCAGGATTACTGGTTAGGTGACCAGTGAAATTTATGAAAGAGGAAAATGAGTTAACAATGTGGCTGGACAGAACTGGGAGTCCACGTGAATACAGGCAGTGGAATAAATAGGACTTGAAATTGGTAAGAAATCATGAGTGAAGGACAGGAAACTGTCATAAATAAGTGTAGACAAACTGAGAAAATCCACAATTGGAGACTGTAAAACAAGTAAATTTTATGGAAGACATGATGATTATTTTTTTATACACACTGATTAGACTTTGAGAAGCATGTGGGGCAGTCCGATAGGCTAAAATAGGCCCCTGGGATTCACAGAATGACCGCTGTTAATACTAGGGATTTGAGATGTAATGGAGTTAATAGTAAAAGCAGCATAAACAGATGGGATTTCTCAGAAAGCACAATGGATGAAAAAGGCCAAGGCTGGATTTCACAGGCATGACCAAGTCTATGTTCTAGTCTGTCACACTTTACTGTTCTCATAAATGTGACACCCCAATTTTCACCCTTTCTTCTTTCTAGTGTGTGGCTAGCTTCCTCCTCATTTTCAGCATAGAGAACTTTATCCAAATGGGAGAAAAATTATCTGAAGCAGACATGTTAGTCACTGAAGACACAGCAGTCACCAGACCAGTGAAAACTCTTCATTTCAAGATCACCTGTTACTTTTATGTAATTAAAAGTATTGTATTTCTCTTCAGATGTTTTACTGCATTAAAATCCTAACTGTCCACATTTATAAGCACAAACTTCTATTATATAAAAGGCACATTGTAGTAGATTATTTTATGAAGGTGTTTGTGGAGATTTGTAGACAGATCAGTCTTGGATGTAAACTGGAAGAAACTTGTGAAGATCTTATTAAGAAAGCAAGCTAAAAAAACCTACTAATTTCTATTGAAGAAAATTTCAAACATATACAAAAGTAAAGAGTACCATAAAGAACTCCCAAGTACTCACCACTCAACTTAAACAGCACCCATGGCCAATCTTGCTTCATTTACATTACTATGCTGAAAACAAGGCATTTCAAAATGTTTCTTCAACTGAATAATTATAGAAGTCATCTAAATTCAATTCAGAAAAGTCACTCTCCCTGGTAAGATTTCTTCTTAGCTTTAGTATTAGTAGCTCAAATGGACACAGACCTAATTAACAGAAGCTCATCAATGGCAGCTTACGTTGGGAAAGAGTTATTTAAAAACAGGGGCAAATGCATCCTGTTGTTCATTGCAGTGCTATTTACAATAGTCAAAAGCTGGAAACAATCTAAATGCCTATTGGCAGATGACTGGAAAAAAAGATGTGGCAGAATATACAATGGAATACTATGCAGCTATCAAAAGGTGGACTCATTTAAGGCAACATGGATGGGCCTGGAGGGAATTATGCTTAGAGACATAATTTAGAAGGAGAAAGATGGATATCATATGATATCACTCATACATGGTATACAGAAATAGCAAGCAAACAAATGAACTACATTAAAAATATACTTAAAAAATTAACTAAATCAAACAGTAAGCTTTTACCCAAAAAAATACAGAGTAAATCAGTGGGTGCAGGAAGAGATGGGGGAGGTGGAGGTGCAAACGGCGTATAGAGGATTAAATGAAGGAAAAAAGGAACCATGAAGGAAAGGGAAACTTACAGTTATAATGCAATATTCCTTAAATAAAATCAATTTTTTAATGGAGGCACAATGGTACTCTTTTCAATATTTGCTAGTATATTTAGAATGACAAAAATACTTTTAAAAAGTAGCATGCTGTTAATCCAAATTGATAGTCGAGTCTCTCTCTCTCTCTCTCTCTCTCTCTCTCTCTCTCTCTCTCTCTGCAACAACAACCATAATTCCCAAATCTCTAAATGTTCTTTTGGTCACTGAAATTTGAATTTTACTGTGTCACCCCATTTGGCATTTCACAATACTCAAAATTTCTGAGTCACGATCTGTTCTGTGCAAATGTGACTCATCAGTGGCCAATGTTCTCAGTAGTATATTGCTAAATAAAAAGTTTTAATAATTTACTTAGAGAGGGTCATACCTAATTACTGGGTAAGAATGAAATATTCACGGTCAACTCTCTAGTCCTTTGCAATGGTTCATCCCCCAACGGTTGGGTATTACAGATAACACCTCAATTGAAATTGCATGGAAATAAGCTTCTAAAGCAGCTATGAAGCAAAAAATATACTCATTGAGAAGATTTGGCTTTAGTTTATTAAGAAAGTGGTGATTTCTTTTATTCTGCCCCTTCTACAACTTGCTGGAAGATGTTTTTATACTTCTTTAATATACAGCACTTAAAAGGTTCCTTTCTAAATTCTATCCTTCAAATACATCTAATAAGTAAATGCATTTATTAAAGAAACTTAATAGACCAAAATGTTGGTTGGAAATTCTGTCTTCATTTCACGGTACAGACTAAAAACTCTACTTGTTATTCTCCTAAAATATTGCTCAACACTGAGTTCCCCCTTTTGAACAAAATCTTAGATGACACATTATGAAGTTTATTTTCTAAGCAAGTAGTCTGACACATACTTGATTCTGTTCCTTAACACACAATATTAAATAGACCATCATCACCTGATACATGCCAAATACCTGATATTAATACAAAAACATTTACATGGCTGCATTAAGTTAAATAAGAAAGAGTAGAATAGCACTGGCATGAAACGCAAAAAAAAAAAAAATAAAATAAAATAAAACACAAGTCAATGGTGTTTCAGGCACAGTGTTTCTTAGACACTTCAAAGAAGGGATTACTATAACTGGAATACCTACCTACAACATTTCAGATAACCTGTAGATATTTCCAACCCAATTAACAAAGGATTCATTGTGGCAAAGAATACATCACATACAAAGTACTTATTGGCAGACAGTCTAAGCACAAACTCTTCAACATATGTAGCTTTTCTTTATATTGAATTTTTACTAGCATAATTGCTATCTATGAAATAAAGTTAAAACACATATGGACATTTGGGAGTTTTCAGAGAATTTGGAGGTATTTTGCCCCCCTTCCACGAAAAACAGAAACCAGAGACTTTAGTCACATGAAATATAAGAGATGTCATGAGGAAGACGGGACACAAATGATATAATGCTAATTTCCAGGTTTGGATATTGTAGTTATTTAAGATGCTACTGTTGAGGTAGGTGGTTCATGGGTATGACTGACCTGTATGTATTAGTTTTCTAACTGCTTGTGAGTATATCATTATTTCAAAATGAACATTCAATAAAAGATAGTGGGCACATATTTCAGTTATGCTTAAATAACAACATGGTCCAGAGAACACTCACAACTATTTTTGGGGGCAGAGGGATCAAATCCATTTGGGACTAACTGAATCTAACGATAATCTCTAAGTGCTACTTAGGATATGTGTGACATGGGTAAGTAAGTCAATAAAATTGTAAGTCTGATCCGCCTTCAGTAAAATCAGGATATTATGTCACTCGTAAGGTTAGGGTAATATAGATAAAATAGATGTACAAAGGGTTGTTTTAGTAAACTATAAAATATCAAAGCATCATAAGATGATATTTACAAGACTAAAGGAAATTGAAGAAATTAGAAGAAAACTGCTGACAAGTATAATTCAATCATAAGTGGATTGCTATACATATACGCCATATGTCAAATTACATTTCTCAAGTATAGATAGTAAACGAAAGGTGTAACTGCTAAGGTGAAAGCTCGTACCACCCACGAAGAGTTTCATTGGAAAGGGAAATCTACATGCTTTTCTTTGCACAAACTGGGACAATGGTGATTCCTGATGAAGATGAACACACTTCCCTGATTTCTCCTATAGGGAAACACATGTTTGCACCAAAAGAATAGTTTACTTACCAACTTCATCCTGAATCTCCTCAGCCACAGCAGGAACATTGTAGAGCAGAGAGAGAGACTGGTTCATGCGCTCATAAATCACACGGAGGTGTGTCATTACCTGCACCAAAGAACGACAGCTCCAGGTAAACCCCTTCTGGAGGAAGGAGTGGTTATCTGCCTTACCAAACACTGAAGACGAACCAAACGTCCAACAAAACTGACAAAGACCGCTAGAACTTTTAACCTGAAAAGGCATCCTCATTTTTCTTATTCTCTCATTTTGTACTCCAACTCTGTAGCTGCTTTAAACTCCTTGTTACAGTGTATGCTTGCAATCAGAAAATACAAGGTCAACTGTAAAGGCCATTTCTACCCAAATCTCATTCCTAATAATGAGGCCCCTTAAGTAACCCTGATGCTCTAAATATATTTCTTTGAACATTTACTGAAAGATAGGGACAATTTCACTTTGACTGAATATGTCATGCCATATCTGGTATGTATGTATATGTGTGTACATACATATATGAATTAAAAATGTATACACATGTATATAATAGTGTATTACATATGTACACTTAAAATTCATATGTATAACTATACTCATGTATATGCTATAAACATTCACATATTATTATATATAATATAAATGTAAATATATTAAAAAATTTTCTATGTAAGGAAATGTATAATTTTAGATTTCCAGGGGTAGGTCTCAGTTTTCAACATGAGAATGGAGGCATATGAAACATATTGTTACAGGGCTTCTCTTAAGCTCACATTACATACAAATATTGCAGAAGCAATGGAGCTTATGATTGCCCATGATAATTTAGTTGAACTAATACTAAAGGTTTTGATTTATATAACTTTTGTTTTCTTCATTCTAATTATCAGCAATTTAAATGGTCCCTTGTGACTAAGTAACTACAGACAAAAAAAATTCCTTGATATTTTCACCACTCAGAAAAGGCTGCTCTCAGACAAGCCCTTAGCATAGAGCTCTCGCTAGAGAGATACAACATCCAGAGCTGCCCCGGGAATTGCTAAAGATCTAACTCCAAGAGCAGCATCACTGGATTGTCAGAGCTACAGGTGATGATGTCAGTCTATGCTTACCTGGGACCGGATCTGAGCAGCTTTCTTTGGATCCACCATGCGTACATGTTCAAAATGCTTGAGGGTGTGCTGTCTGTCTTTCTGTTCAGCACGAACGTATTTCTTTAGCATGTTGAACACATGACGAGGCTGTGAGGAAAAGAAAAACGTCAGGTTTGTGCAAAATATTACTTCTTACAGTGGCTTTCGGCCAGAGGTTGCACTAATACACCCCTTTGTGTGAAAGCACTGTAATTCATCTTTTTGCAATTCTCCCTCCTAAGCATTTCTCATACTTCTCTTTTAATGGGTAATCACTTGATCAATTGACCACTTTTCACTTCTACATTTAGTATTTTAGTATTTTTAACATATATCATCAACTGAACTCCTTAATTAACATTTTCTTTTTAAGTGGCAGTATTCTGACATAGAAAGAGTTAATTATGGATCTGTGAGATTTGTTAGGCTGTTCCCTTCTCTCATCCAATGTACTGCGGCGCACTAGATGCTACATTTCACCACATATAATCTAAACAGTTATTCAGCAGTAATGCTGCACAGGTAATCCTATCATCTGTAGCATTTAACAATATAGTAATCAAAATGGAAAGAAAAACAAAACAGGAAGCTTAACCACTTCTAATTTGTAGGCCAAGGGATAACTGATAAACTTATTAATGTCTGAGAGACATGATGCTTTCCTAAGAGAAAGGGCAATCATAAACTGCAGTTATTTCACTTTGAAATTTAATTGAATTCTAAGCCATTAGATCCTTTCAGTAACAATTAAGTTTATTCTTAAATGCTACTATTTTTTGTCTAATTGGTTCTACTTCATTTTTATTCTAGCCTTCCTTGAAAATATTTATTCTAATAAAAAAAAGGACAAAAGTTCCTCTTCAACAACTCCACTCTTCTATGCATAATACTATGTGATTCTATAGAAATGATTTCCAAAGATACATATTTCTTCTTTATTAGAACAAAATAGAAATCTACAGCCTTTCATGCCAGGATTATGATTTTGGCCCTTTGGGCAAACCTGGTTATTATTAACCTGAGTCAAGGGCACCTTGAAAACCAAGGGAAAGGTACATAATTTATTCACAGAGATGGTGTGTGTAGGTAGTCAGGTGAAGTTGCCAATAGCCCATGGGATTATGCCTCTCCTTCCTTCTTTTACTTGATTAACTTAGGGGCCATCTCCCTGACACCCAAGTGGAAATGGTGCCCCTTTTGTGTGTTCCTATAAAAGGCTATGCAAATCTCCATGATTGGGCCTAATCTAATTGATCAAATTTGTTTCTGACTCCCTCTTCAACTGTGAGGTCCTTAAGTGCCAGATTTGGTCCTACTGGTTTTTTCTATCAGGAACCACAGTACCAGTGCCTGACTCAGACAGAGTGCTCGATGCTTGCTTTATGCTTGCTACCAGCTACATTCCTCTGTTTGTGAAAACAAATATTTAAGTACAATAAAAAGAAAAGTGCTTCTCTACAACCCCCGCCAAAGGCAGACATCACAGCTTAAAATACAGCTTCTGGCAGCACATCATTACTATTTTGTGAACTGTGGTTGAATCTCTAAGTCAGAAAATAGCCTTAAATCTTAAAAGAAGAAAAATAGTAAAAGAGAACAACTGACAACATAAATAATATTTATGTATATATTTAAAAGATGATAGGTTTATACACACAAATTTAAAAAGGCAAGTTTTAAAAGTTCAGAAATTTAAAGGCCTAAAGACTTGTTAAATTTGATGAATATTTTATATGCATAATTGTACAGGCAGGACATTGCATACCCTTGAAACCTGCTTCTTATTAAACACCAGTGTCTAAAACTCTCCCTCTAGTTCTAGAGTAATTATACTTCCAAGGCTGGCGAGAGAAAGGGTTACAACTGATTGCATTTATCCACAATATCCTTACTTGCGCAGCTGATGGACTGAATGCGCTTTCTTAGTTGCTCCATTTTTTTCTTGAATAGCCTTTATTGCTTTGAAGAAAATAGAATCCTTTTTTTTCTCTAAGACTTTATATAAGAAAAATACTTCAATTAAATATGACTGTGCTTCATCGTAACTTTCTTTTCATATTTAGTTTTCTGTAGCTCATCACCTGTGTGTGCTTCTGTAAGACATTTTGTCCTGAAACAACTGTTCCCACCAAGCATATGCACAGTAATTTTAAAGCCCCCAAATAGCATTAAGAGTTAAAAATCTCAAATTAGAGTATGGGAGGTAATTTCTGGTAATTAACATGTAGGTCTCCCTTTTTCTGATACTATCACCACCAACAGCACATTTTCCCACTTGCTAATTATTAATGTAAACAATCATAATAAATGAGAACCTCAAAATCATAGCTTCAATGTTCTCACCTGTGCAAATTAGATAACAAAATCTTTCATCTAGAGTATGTAGAGATTTTAAAAGCTGTTAGTTACCCAGCAAAATGCTCAATTCATAGCTAGTACTCAATATACATTTCTTTCTCTTACTCATTCCTCACCTTCAACTCCCCCCTCCCCATCCTTTCTTCTAAGGCTCAATACTTATTGATTGCTTATATGAATGAGAGAGTGTTTTCACTGAATAGTGACTCATCAGATCTTCATCTCTAGCCCGAGATACAGAGGTACAGCTGCTCTCCCCACTTCACAGATAAAGCAAACAAGGTACAAAGAAGACTGATGTCTCTGCAGCTGGGTATGTCCAGTTACAGAGTTACTCAGTGGTACAGCAAAAAATGGGTAGCCCAACCCTCTGGCTCCAGAGCACCTTCCCTAATCGCTAGGTGATCTCACCTTTCATGGAAAATCTAAAATGTACACGCTTCAGACAGTTTCACAGGATAACTTCCAGAACTGAAAATATAAAGAAATAATTCAATGGCTGGAAAAGAGAGTATGTGCTAGGATTCCTGGCCTGAATTTCAAGTTCGTATAAACTCAGATAATATTTCTGGCTAGTATCAGCACTTTTCTTTGTACAGAAGACCATTCTGGCATTCCACTAATGTGTCGTGGGAGAGAAGAGAAATAGCAAGATAGGAAGGTCCTCTGTCAATCTGTTTAGGATTACTGCAAAATGATTAAAGGTATTAGGTAAAAGTCAGGATTTTGTGCTCTTCACAGGTTCTGTTTCTAAATCCATCTTTATCTTCTATTAAGATGGGTAATTAAATGGTGAATGTATTCACATATTTAAAATTGCTCATCTCATCTCATATTGACATTTCTTTATAAGCTTTAGAAATATATTCTGAACTTCCTCCTCTAAATCCCTAGAGCTTGACAATGAAACAGCAGCACAGCAGGCTCCCATGATTCCCCAGGCCTCAGAATGGCTTTCACTCTCTACCCAGGAACAAAGCTCCCTGAAGGACAAAGTGTACTAAGAGCCCATAGCAGGCTATGACCTCATCATTGTTTATGTGAGTTCAGATACACATTGTGTGTTCATCTATACAAACATAAGCCTTTTTCTTCCTAGTGCCTGTGCTTCAGGACATAATTCAGAAAGACATTACCATGTCCTTCAATAAATGAATTACAGGGTTCTGCTTGGTTGATTGACTCATGTAAACACATTTCTAAGAATCATGCTTAAAAACGAAAAAAAAAAAAATCAAATTAGCTCTTGGAGTAGGCAGATAAATCAAATCAAATCAAATGGCAATTATGTCTACACCTAAGAAACAAACACTATTGTGAGTTAAACAGATACCACTGCCCCATAATTTTATATTTCGACTTGCTTTAGGATTAAAAAAAAAATGTCTTGACTTTAGCATGTGATTCATGCATATTTCATGAAATAAAGAAATAATTGCCTTTATAATTTTTAGTCAGAATACAGAATTACCAACTGGTCATTTCTAGATTTGTATCATGCATTACAGAATAGCAGGGAATGTTAATTGTTTAGGAAGTTTTATTTCATTAGGTTATGACAAAGATAAATTCTTAAATTTTTAATTTTAAAAAACAAATATTCAATAGAAATGATAGAAAAATACCTGGTATCTCTATAGAAATATATTCTCTTAAGGTAACTATTACCATTGTCACAGTAATTATATTTAAGACAGGATCATAAGATTAGAAAAATAAGCACAAAAATTCAGTAGTTTCAAAAGGATATTGATAATAAAAGTAGAGTTTAAGAAACATTTTTAACCTCTATGGATATAACGTCAATCATTCTCAAGTCTTTAAATCCTCTGTAAGTAGTAGTTACTAAACATTATTTTTCTGCCAAGTTTCCTTATTTCACCATTTAGATAGCCTATGCATTAATACTACTATCTTGTTATGTTGGTATTGGATGGCCAATCTTATTAAAATTTATAACAAAGAACAGAGATAATAAAAAGAAAAGATATGCCCCAGGGGGGCTAATTATATCCAATCCTTTTTATTGTCATTATTGTTTCTGACTGTTCAGTCTATAATTACAAAGCATCTATTTACCTTTAATGAGGCACTTTTTAATTTGTATTAAATTCATTTCACAATCATATTACAATAAAAAATTCATTTCAAAAAGTATTTTTTTTTTTAATGATTAAGAAAGACATTTCTAAAATAGAGTAGACTGAAATTGAAAATAAAAGATTTACATTTTGGAACATTAACAATTGCCCTATCGTAAAACAAGATTACACTATACCTTTAGTTTCTGGAATAATTTAGTTGCTGATAAATGTTTCTTAATTAAATTAGCAGAAAATCTGGAGCTACATATATTTTCACAAGTAGTTTCAATAGCAGCATAGATGCTTCATGATATCCTTGTTGAAAATAACCACCGCTCTACTAAGAAGGGAGACATTCCAATTTTCGTGAACATACTGGTTTTACCCCATTTGATCTATCCATTCATTCAGTGCGTTGGGGTTCATTAGGAAGCTGTTTAAATGGGAGGACTTTCCTAGAAAATATTTAATGGACACTATGGCATGTTCAAACTAGTGTCAACAAGAAGATTCACTCGTTAACATCAAGAGATGTCACATCTTGTCTTCTTTGGCTTGGCTTTTGACAGCAGATTGACACAAGCAATTTCGAGGGAAATTTGATGCCCTTTGCCTATAGAAGACGGTATTTAAAAAATTAATTTCCCCACTTCTCAGATGTACTGATTTTTTCACTTTGTTCTTTCATCCAATTTCATAAATTTAGCATCCTTGGATCAATTATACACATTTGACTAATTCAATGCCAATCGCATCTGAATGCGTTGCTTTTCATTCCACAGTTTACATGGCAAGCATATTAAAACATGACTATCCAGTTCTACTGTCCCCTCTGTGGCTTTATGCTTGATCTAGAAATCTGGCATGTTATCATAATAGACACTTGCCCCTTAAGCTATTTCCTGATGGGAGGGAATGATCTGTCAAGAGCGTTTAAAGGCCCTATGTGTAATCCTGCCAAGAAGAGGCAAGTAAATGAGTCGCTTTATGGAGAGCATCCTAACCTTTCCAGGTCACAAGAGAGTATTTCAGAAAAGCTTCTCTTGGAGCATTAAATTGCACCCTAGTGTTTTCCAAACCTATGACTGGGAAAGTTAATCACCTACCAAGAAAAAGCAATTCTCTCTTGTTTTTAATATGTTCAGGGTCATTATTTTTATAGTTCTACCACTCAAATTTCAAGAAATTTTGTGCACATACATGTAAAATGTACAAAATCTGTTTGTAGATTAAAACAAAACAAAACAAAAACCTTTAGAGGGTTAAATTTCTTTCTTCTTGAGATGGTCTCCATTGAGTTTATTTTGCCATGTTGACCCTCAGCATATTATAAGCACCCTCACTGTTGCAAGAAAAATATGAGAAGAAATAACATTTGGAGGAGCTCCCAAGGAAATGCTTAGATCACAACTCTGTTCATTTTTAAGCCTAGGAGTTGAACTATGTTTGAAATGTCCACTACAAGATTCATCTACATTCCTTTCTTCAAAAGAGTACGTGCATGATTTAGTGTGAATTATTTCATATGAGGGGAATAAACCCCACACATCTGGCATCAGAGTATTGAGAATAGAAGAAACAGTTTTCCCACAGTTGTGGAGACCAGAGTTATACATTTAAGAGAGCACATAGAACTGAAATTTAGGATCAGATCAAACCCCCAGGGTTTATGCTTTTCAACCAACTTTAGTACACACTGAATAGACAATTGAGATCTGCGGACCTGAGAGCAAAGAAAGGCCAGAGATTGTTTGGTCTTGTATGTCTTCAATTCTTGATCAGTTGAGCAGTGAGACATACGGAAGCTCTTAAGGAGGAACAGGGATATTAATGCAACCCAGAAGGCAAGCCCACAGAGTTGAGGAAGAAATCGTAAACAAAAGATGTTTTAAAATATCACAGACCTTTGGAAAGATGTCAAATAGTCTGATCATCTGACAAACAACTCTGACATATTCTTGATTTCTTGAGAGTTACAGTAATATGCTTTAATTTTGCATATTTATACTTAGATTTTGGCATTTTTTGCTTTATATACCCACTAATTGGCTACTATGTTCAAGTGGTATTTATAGGAACATTTGTCTTTTAACTTCACTGTCTCATATTCTCCCTAACCAGTGTCATACCCTACTAGACACATTAATATGAGGAAACTCAAGATAAAAACTTATAAAAATCCTACAAAACTTAGGAACTTTAAATAATCAATGTAAGAGTGGGACAAAATGACAGAAAGTCTGTGGAACCCAAGTGTGATCATGTGTGCATGTGTGCATGTTTCTAGGGAGACCTTGTTGCTAGCTGTTCTACAGGGCAGATACATGTAATAAAAGACAATTAACTACAGGATTATTAAACAATGTGCTATGCATTTGCTGAGAAAAGGAAATACTTATGCTTTCATTTTTTAAGGACATAATAAAAATAGATATCAACATATATATGTACATGTAACCTTGGCAGGAATGAAATATGTCATATGGGTGCTTATATGTATTGACAGTATCTGATGATGAGGCATTTTGTCTTTGAAGAGAGTGACTAAGTGAGGACTCTAGCATGGAGAGAATCAGGGTGATAAATATGGACTCACAGGCACAGGGCAGCCTTCAAGCTAATGCTTTTCCTATACTTAATTTTCTATTCAATGTAATTCAATTAAAAACAGAAAACACTAGTGTCTCTGGTTACAAACTACTTGCTGGTCTAAATTTAGTAAGATCTGTCTATTGAGCTTGGTAAAGAAACAAAGTAAGGTATAGAGGTAACACTGAGGTTTTACTGAAATAGCATGCAAATCACTGAGCACAGTTTATACAATTTTGTTCAATAAATGTTAATTCTCTTATTTTTTTCTATCTACCCATTGTTAGTTACTGGGTCTGTCCTGCAAAGTTCTCAAGTTAATCAAAGTATCCACATGTGCTCACCAATTTAACCATCCCAATTGAAAATCAATGAATGATGATTCAGTCAACAATAAATGCACAGAGTATAGGATAATTATTTATATCTTAAAAGATGATTTTCAACCTTTCACTATTTTTAAAGTCTATTCTGATCAGCTTTACAGAATTTTGATTATATTGAAAACTTGAAAGTATAATGTCTTAAATATCTTAGTATTCATCTCTCAATGCTTGCACATACTAAGAGCTGAGCAAAAACCATTTGTAACATATACCATCCATTAAAGTGCTGTAGATGTATCATATATACCTTGGAGATATATACTACCTACATATATTCTATAAATGCTTCATATTTCTTTTGTGACAAAAGTGATTATTAGAAAATAAAGGGCTGTTAAGGAGAAGGGCAGTTAGCAATATCACATAAAAACTGAAATAGACAAGTTTATCACCTCAATTTATTTTTGCTTCAGAAAACATAATTAACCCAACATTCAAGTTGGATAAAGATTGATTTAGTTGGAAGCAAAATCCCCTACTGGCTAAAAATTGATTTAGTCGAATTTTCTCATACCAGAACTAACTTGCCTTCCACAAAACACCTCTTAATGGTGGTTTTATTTTTCTCTGATGACTGCTGCTTCTTACTGAACATTTATTGCTCTGTTGCTAGAATGTGTCAACTAGCATTGAGCAAAATCCCAACTTGAGGACAAAATCCTGATCCTTAATTAAAAGTCTCACAAATTAGTGTTTTACCAAAGATTTCTCTGAAGAAATTTTTAGGAATCTCAGGAAAATTTAACATTTGGTTGAACTATTTAGAAATAGAAGGAACAACAGTAAGAGCACATAAGTAGCTATAGAGGCAAATATTTCCTAATTCTCACTTTCACACAGACAGTATTTAAAAGTTGAAGTTAGGACAACAATTATGATATCCTCTGATGGAATATTTAGACTAAGTTAAATCTTAGAATTACAAAGAAAGGTCTGATTATTTATCCTTCATCTTTAAAACATTTCAAATTTTACTAATTAGGTGCTCTAAGCTTTTCCAGACCTAAGTCTACCATGGAAAGTTTGTTTTAAATAAAAATTCATAGTCAAACTATGGTTTATTGTACAGGACTCCACTTACATCTAATTTCTTTTCAGATTATGGAGCATGTTGACAAGTGAGGCAATATCAGCATCTTCTCTCCATTTATGAAAAAGATTCATGGTCATTATAAGAAAGAAGGCTCACAGACCATTAAGTCATATTTCATGAGGTGATGAGTACTTGAATATGAACTTTGATACAGTAAGAAGATGGAAGCACAGGACTTAACTGTTTGACAAGTGATGGTAGTTAATACTTAAGGTTGGTATCTTAGAGGCCTCTAAGAATCATGGAAGTTAATAATATGTGCTATAATTTTGGAGGCACATTTAATTTGTCTGGAAGAAAGAAATATAATTACATGATTTTTCAAATAAAATTTTAGGAAGGTGAAAAATTTAAAGAGATTAACTCTTTGAAGACTGTCCTTGAACAGTTAAGAGTTTACCCTAAGTGCAAAGACACGTCCATATTCTATTTTTATTGCTGGGGAAAATAAGACTGCCTTAACTATTGTGATACTGCAAGTATTTATTTAAGTTACGTAAATATATAAAATATTTGACTCTAAATATGATGCAAGCAATGTACTTGCAGGTTGGCCATTCATGGTCTCTGTCAGTAGGCATGTAATTAAAAAGGAAAGTCAGAGCATAGAGCCTACAGACCAGAGACTCAAGAATGAAATTCATAGTTGAGTCAAGAAATTTCAGCTGCATGAAAATATCCTCCCAGGAGACTTCCAAGCTTTGTTTAAAAATATAGATAAAAGTATGCATTTAACTTAAGCTTCAAAGAGACTGTGAAAACAATCTACCATATTGTTTTAGAATCCTGTATCTGTGAAGTCTGGGACTAGACAGTAGAATTTGGTCATAGTTAAAGGAACAATCATTCTGAAGGTACTATCAGACAGAGAACTTACAGAAACAACAATTTCATGAATTAATTTCCTTACATGTAACATTTACTAAATACTTCATATTTTCCAAACACTGAGTTAAGAATAAGAGAGATCTCAGAAATATTTATTTGTGGCTCCAGTATAAGAGGCAGCCTTCCTCGGATAACATCTGAGAAGTTCTGGATTTACGTCCTGTAATAGCAACATGTAAAAGTCCTCAAGAAGGGGTTAAGGATTTTCTCAAAATTTCCCAAGTGCAGATCTAAGTGCAATAGTAAGTTACACATAAACATTTAAACAAAACACTTAAAGATAGCAATGTAACAAAATATGCAGTCTTATGAATCCTCAGGCCCATTTTTTACTACATGGGAGAGTTTTATGCATTTTGGAGGTAAGAATTCAACAGGAATCCTTGGATCAATCAAAATAAAATAGTCCTTCCTAACCCAGTTTTGAATTGCCATTTCAAAAAAACATGCCTGATTACACGGCCACTCCTTATGATGTCTGATGAGACTGAATTGAAAAATTTGAAAAGTGATTTGTTGTGACTCCATTCAGTCTGCATCTTATTTTAGGTCTTGATCACTTAGAAAGATCTGACTTCAGAGACTGTCCTTTTAGCTGGAACACTTCAGTAAATGTCATCTATTAAAATTCTGGTCTCAATCCCCACCACCCTGCCCTTTTCCAGCAATTGATCCCCAAAAGCATGTCCTGAAGAAAAAGAGGAACCAAGGAATTTTTCTTTTTCTGCAGAGATAAACAAAATTTTACTGAGCAGTGCTAGCACAGAGATTTATTTTCTGAATGGAAAATGAAAATGCTAATGTGAATATTCCTTTTCAAAAGCTTTTTGTCATGAGAGGAAGCATGGCCTAAAGAAAAAGCCTGCAGTGATCAACTGTGAGTCACAATCCTCCCTGTCCCTTGCCAGCAGAGTCACCCTGGACCAGCCACTCAATCT
Organism: Solenodon paradoxus; assembly: GCA_004363575.1. Classification (NCBI taxonomy): domain Eukaryota; kingdom Metazoa; phylum Chordata; class Mammalia; order Eulipotyphla; family Solenodontidae; genus Solenodon; species Solenodon paradoxus. Next base: position 160,443 of record RJWH01002330.1, read on the forward strand.
CAGTGACGTCATCAACAGAACAGGGTCCATACTATCTTGATATTTGGAAGATCACCAGGAAATCTTTTATGCTTCCACACAGCATTGTGTGCTATAACTTCGGCACTGAAAAAATATAAAATGGTGAGAATCAGTGCCACTGGGAGCCTTTTTTAAATTTATTACATAATTTAAACGGAGAATGCTATTTGCAGTCAAGATTGAGTAAAGTATCAAATTTATCCTCCCCACTGAAACTGCCTTCAAAGGAACACAGTTTATGAACAATGTTTCCGTGAGATAACAGATGTCAGGTATAGGACAATGACCCCAAGATAGGGGAGACAAATGAGGTGATCTTAAAAGTTTCCAGACAGGAAACCCAGGCAGAGCCTGATGTACTCTTGGGTTGAGAATATGGAGTAAGACTCTGCAGAGATCAGTGCAGCTAGAGTTCACAGGCAGCATACTGGAAAGGAAGGATTAGCTCAGAGAGAGAACCACAGATTTGCAGATAGTTCATTGTGAGAAAGTAGCTGAGTGATAACAGGCTCACAAATGCAAAAAAAAAAAATCAAAATCCTGAGGCCACAGGAGGTTAAAAAAAAAAGTATTCAAAAGGATCAGTTCAAGTAGCATCAGGGATATTACCTATTCTATTATCCAGATGGGAAAATTCAACATTCCTGGTAAATTACTCAAAAATCTTTTATCAGTAGCGGAAAATAACTAGCCAGAGATAACAGTTGTTCTGATCTCAACTAACAGATCACAAACTATTTCCAAGTAATTTAACTATAACCTTCAACAAAAGCTCAGGAATATTTATAGGTATACAAAAATAGCAAGCACTCAACAAGGTAAAATTCACAAGGTAAAATTTAATCCAATTAAAAAATTACTAGGCATGAAATGCTACAGGAAAATACTTCATATAATGGAAAAATAGACACATATCAGAAGTAGCAACCAAGGACATTAAAAGTTAATATATATGTAAACATACCTCATAGGTTCAAAAGGTTAAGATAAAGACTATATCTTAAAAAAAACCCAACAAAAACCCAGGTTGAATGTCTAGATATGAAAACTACAATGTATGAGATGAAAAGTACATCAAAAGACATTTTAAGTATTTTGGGTAGAAGGAAAATGATTCCAGAGGGAGCTATACAAGAAGTAAGAAACACTAGAAATTTGAACTACATGTGTAAATACATCATTTTTCTTATTCAAAATTTTCTAAAAATCATTAACTGTTTAAAGAAATACAGCAGTATAGTATAGAAAAAGAATGACAGCTAAAAGACTAGGAGGGGGAAATGGAAATACTTTATAGGAATATTCTATGCTATAAAAGTGGTCTAATTATTATCTGAACGAGTATGATATATAAATGATAGAAGAATGTAAAATGGTATGACATCATTTGAACTGGTATCATTGTGAACAGTTAAAAATGTTTTCTATAAATCTTACAGCAACAAAAATAAAATAAGGCGTGTATCTCAAAAATGCAGCAAAGGAGATGAAAAAAAAAAATCATTAAAAAAAAAAAAAATTAGTCTAAAAGGGGACCAAAAAAGAAAACAGCAGGAAAAAAGAACTGATGGGACAAATAGAAAATAAACAGCAAGGTGAAGTGTGCCCTGGTAGCTTAGAGGATAAGGCCACCAGATGCAGTCAACATACACCTCAAGGACCCAGGCTGGAGATCTGAAGCTGGGGGAAGCAACCAAGATGAACAGCTAAATAAAATAAATAAATGAAATAAAAAAACCAAGGTGATAGATTTAGACATAAACAAATCAATAATGTCATTACATGGAATATTCTTCCTAAATAATAAGCAAGACTCAACTATGTGCTACTGACAACAAATATACTTCAAATAGAAAGACAAATGGATTAAAAGTACAAGGATGAAAAAGAATAAACTATGCTAATATTAATCAAAAGAAAGCGGGAGTATCTTTAGACAAAGTGGATTTCAGAGCAAAACAAATTACCAGGGTCATTTCATAATTATAAGGTTATGCACCTAAAACCAGAGTTTCAAATATACAAAGCCTAACCCGATAACAGTTCATGAGAAATAGACCAATCCATAAGCAGAGCAGGAAACAAATAGACATAATATACACAAAGTGAATTCTCTCATATAGCCTCATTGAGGAAATCTATGCTTACACTTGTTGGGAAGCCTTTCTGGGCAGTTTAATAGCTGAAAACCACAAAGGAGCCTCCTTGCTAGTCATGACTGATTAGGATTTTCTCCTAGAGAAAATAAGTCCTCTGTTCTTGAGCAGAAAGTGTTTTGAGTTCTCATTCTGTTTGGTCCACTAAAATTCCTTGTAACTCTGCCTTATAAAATTCCTTATAACTCTTAACTCGTTTTGACTTCAGTTACATCACTTACATGAAGAAGAGAAAGAACTAGTTTACTTATAATTTCTTTTGAGTTCCTAGGGTTCCTGACTTCAATTCTATTATGAGTTTTAGAACCTCAGGAATAGCAAATCAAGTCAAGTTTTGCACTCAAAATCCCTAAGAATCCTCTCTGACTCTTCTGTGGAAAGGCCTGAGACAATTTAGCGGAGGCAGTGGTCAGTGACCCTTTAATCTTTAAGATGAGGAACAATGCTCTCAAGATTTCTCCAGATTTCTTGCTTATGGCCTTCAGTCCCCATTGCCCCTACGCCTACTGTCTGTGCTGTGTCCTGAAGTGAGTTGGGAAGGGAAGCACTGAAAGGCCTACCCGAGGGGGCACAGCCTGCAGGGCTGTGATATAATTCTCCAGAGCCTGGCGACGGCGGTCGTTGAGCATGGCTTCCACTCTGGCCATGTGTGTCTCCACCAGCTGCTGCCTCTCATTGGCTGCTTCCTGTTCCAGAGACTCCACTTTCTCCTGGAAATGCTACCATTACAAACAGACACAAGTGTTAATCAGGATCTGAAAAGCAGGATGTTAATACACATCTTTAAGAAGGGTATCATGCTCTGCTTTATTCATTCCATGATTTCATACTCATTCCAAGAATATGACTAAATCAGAATGTTTAATGGTCACCTCCCTTTTCTGTATTCCTCTCCTCAAACCTAATTTCTCACTGAAATTATGATTTTTATACTGTCCCTAAAGACTAACAACAAAGGATAACTTTCTATATTTTTGAATCTCTACATTGCATATTAAAAAATAATTCCTTCTCAAAGAAATAAAAACAAAACAAACTCTTAAGTCCAAGAGCTCAAGTTTAGCTACATCAATTACAGAGAGAGAACAAAATGGTGGTCATCAGAATGGAAAGGGGGAAAAAGGGTAGGTAAATTGGTCAAAGGGTGGTGGAAGGAAACTGGATTTTTGATGGTGATCATAATGTAGTAAATACAGGTTTCAAATTATAATGTTACCCCTCTGAAATCTTAAGCAAATGTCAGTTTAATAAAAAATTAAAAACAAATTGCCTACCCCAAGATCATGAGGATGAAAAAGAAAACGATTATGATAATCTGTTTACTGGAGGTAATTGTGTGAGATTTCAGTCAAAAATTCAAATTCTCCTATAATTTTTTTTGCCAGGGGAAGAAGTAACAGAAGATAAAAAAGGCAAATCAAAAGATAGAGTAATGATGAAAAGTAGACTGCATGTAACAACATGAATTTTATAGAACTAAATTATAATTTGAGCTAATTGGGAGCTAATATAACATAATATAATGCTAGGGTTAAGCAATCCAATTACTGGACAATGATTAGGAATATCCAACTGGATGGGAAGATGAATACACATGAGGTTTCAACAGATACTGGAAAACTTGCAGCACCAACAGAGTAAGGGTTGCTGGCTGCACTTTGTGGGGAGTGCACCCAGATTCTACCTGGATAACTGCTTTCTTGTCAGCTTTAGGCAGGTTCTTTGCTTGATGTTCCGCCTCTTCCCATTCTCTCATGACCTACAAAGTGAGAAAACATTTGAATTTAAGTCATCAGTTTGTCTTCCAAATATAAATAGAATGAGACAGACTACCGTATTTTTCTCCTATTTTAGAATCCAAGAGTATACAATGGAAAGAAAAAGCTCTTCAATAAACGGTCTTAGGAAAACTGGGCAGTCACATACCAAAAATAAAATAAAATGAAAGAAATTGAAAAAGCTAGACCACTATTAAACACAATACACAACACATAGAGGACAAGAGACTTGAATGTAAGGTCTGAAACCATAAACTACATAGAAGAAAGCATATCTGTTGTATATTCCCTGACACTGATTTCAGAGAGGTTTCTGGGGATTCAACTTCAGTGGCAGGTGAAACAAAGAACACACAAACCTATGGGACTATTTCAAACTAAAAAGCTTCTGAACAGCAAAAGAAACCTCCACGAAAATGAAAAGCATTTTCGAAAATTGGGAAATTAATTTGTTTATCATACATAAAACAAGGGGTTAATAGCCACAGAGTATAAAGAAGTCATATACTTCGACAACAAAAAACCAAGTAATCCTCTCAATAAATGGGCAGAAGACCCAAACACTCTCCAAAGACATACAAGTGGCCAAAACAGATATTACCAGAAAGACTAGACACAAGAGTTGACAACATTGTGGAGAAAAAGGAGTCCTCATACACTGTTGGTGGGAACGTAAATTAGTGCAGCCTCTATCGAACAGTATGGAGATTGCTCAAAAAGCTGAAAATAAAAATATCTTAAGATCCAGAAATTCCACTCCAAAGGATTTATCCAAATTATATAAAAAAAAGTAATCCAAAAGTATATATGGACCCCTATGTTCACAGCACAGCAGCACAATTCACAACAGCCAAGACATGGAATCAAGCTAAGTGCTCACCGATGGATGACTGAATCAAGATGTGACATATATACTCAATGGAATACTACTGAGATATCAAGATGAAATTTTTCTTTTTGCAACTATTTGGATGGCACTTTGATGTGATTACGCTAAGCGAAAATATGTCACAGAAAGAAAAATACTGGATGGTTTCACACAGGTAGAATATAAAGAAGCCAATGAACTAACTGAAATAACCAAAAATACTCAGACTCTGAGATCAAAGTGGTAATGAGACAGGGTGAGGAGGACACAAGGAGAGAACCACAGGTGGAGGGGGTAAAACTGACAGCAGTGAGTGGTACTAGAACTCCGGTGGTGGGTATGGTGACATTGATCTAGGTGTGATTTACTCTCTTAAAACTTATGTAGTATTGCAAACCAATGGTATGTTAATAAAATATCTTTGTAAATTTTCAGAATTTACAAAATTTATCATGTTCCATTCCTCTCAGTATTTGAATTCCCACTAGGATTGACGACTCTTTCATCGTAGTATATAAAGCACTAATGTTCATTTGCTGCAGAAATAGTGTTCTTTGAAACAAAGGTGGTCTTTTTCTTTGCTTAAGAAAAGGCTAAAAGTCATTTTAATTGATATACGAACGTCAATGATTCATAAGGTGCTTATGTTTCCTGAATAAGGTTTTCCAGTATTAAATTGAACACACTAGTTTTAGTCTTTGGTGAAAGCAAGCTATAAAATTTCAAACTGTACATCTGGTAAACAATATGGAGGCTGGGGAAAGCATAGACAACCTTTTATGCATGTGTACAAATGCTATGAACACAGTACCAAAGAGAAGCACAGAATGGAGGAAATGAACACCTCTGTGACCAGAAATCCTAAGATCCACAGCTCCCACTGAAGAACTAATGGCACTTAGTTTTGCTTTTCATGAACAGAAAGCAGCAAAGAATACTCTAATTTCCTCCCAGAAATTCCAAGAGAGTACACTTCAGATGTTCCAAATAAAGGAAAAACAAGTATTCTTGGCAAGTAATGTTAATTTTGTAACTGAGCCAATCTGTTCTGTAGGAAAACAACTTTTCCTCCTCTTGCCCTTGATACTCACCCTGAGACAAATTCCTGCAATGATCTGAATGCACAGAGGGAAAGTCTGCAACTACGCAAAGTTGTTGAAAGAAAACCACATTAGATTCTTACCATCTACAGCTGCCTTTCTTTCCCTTTCAAGTGTACTACCCACTGTCAAGCAGTTTTTTAAAAGTGTAACTCACACCTGAGCTAGGCACAATAAAGAAAAGGAGAACAAAATAACATCATGTGGACAGATGTGTACTTGCATACTTGTAACTCTACAAAGTGTGAGGAATCTTGATTTCTCTACTATAGGAAACTTAGTCATTCCTAGGTACTTATCCTTAAGGAACTGATTTTTCTGACATCTCTCAAGATTGCAAAAAAATAATAATAATAATAATAATAATGAAGCTTAGACAGAATAAATAGCTAATTGATAGGATCTTCTCTGAGATAATAACACATCAAATCACCATGAGGGTTTTTAATTAGATATCTGAATGTCCTTTAGCATGAACTGGTTGTATGAAAGACTAGCTTCCCAGTGTTGTTTTCCTGAAATTATGGAGCAAATAGGATGGAATGAATTTTCTTTTATAATGAACTGCATATAAAAAAAATAACCTGAAAAGTTCACAGAAAAATTGGGACAAATATCCCACTGCTACGAATGAGAACAGAACCCACAAGAAAAGAAAACTGTCCCAGATGCTTTGATGGACATGTCGCAGAGTTAATGAAGAGTACCTGTGGGGAGGGGGCCATGGCAGAAGACTGTTGCTTTATAGATGAGATAAGCCTCCCAATTAGAATACTTCAATTTCCTGTTTGAGAACATTCACATGGGGTTACTCTCCCATGAATTCTTTAGGCAAGAAATCCCCAAATTAGCAAGAGAGAAGTCAGAGAGGTCTTACTATAATCTGAAAACTGTTCACGTGACATTTATATTTTTTTCCATTTCACCTTGCACTTTCAGAACCTGGGCTTTCTAATGTGAGCAAGGGGGTCCAATTGATAATTAGGAAATTTTATTTAGCCAGTGAACTGAAAATAAGCATTGCTATACAAATGAAATTGAATGTTGCGTTTCAGAGCAATTTAATAACATTCTATACCCTCATAAATAAAACCGTTTACCTAAACCATCATCCAAAGCATGCTTATTGCAAAGTAACACACCTCTATCTTGAACAATGACTTCCACTGATGTATGTTGATGAAACATTCCCTGCTGACCTGCTACATACGAGACCCTGCGTAAGTGCTTAAAATCTATCTTTCTGAATTGATTGTTCACTGCAGTCTGTGAGGTTAGGCATGGTTACCCTCCGTTTTGGACCAAGTTATGTGACCTAACCAAGATCGAGCAGGAAACAAATGGAGAAAAGGATATATACCAAGATCTTTGTGGTCCCAAAGAGCATGCTGTTGTCCCCTATGGCTTAAATCATTATTATAAAATGGTAAGTCCAGCAGGCGAGCTAAGCGGTTTGGTAAAAGGGAAAAGGACTACTCCTAAAATGCTAGTGCTTATCCCCAAAATAATCAATTTTGAGAAAGGTCAGTTTCATTTTGAAGAACCTTAAGTACATATCAAAACTGCTAAAGTATAAGAACACTTACACATCGCTTGGATTCTTACATGTGCTAGATACTATTCATAACATAATCGTAACATATATCAACAGAAATTTGTAAATTTTTATAGTTATGAGGAGCCACTACACCAAAAGCCCTTAATACCAAAAAGAAAACAAACCCCTCTGTCAGAAAACAAATAATAACAAATACTACAATAAAAATAATTTTAAGGACTAAAAACATTTAATTAAAAATTCCTAGTATCTGGACTTCATGGTTGAACTATGTATTTCTTACAAAGCAATATTCTACTTCATGTGCAAAAAGATAGTCTGGGATTTAAGGATCCTGAAAGACCTGTCTGTTTCATGTGGAGAAAATGACAACTAACACATAGAGGTTTCAGAGGCAGGTAAGTTGAAAGTCAAACAGTCCCCAGAAGTGAGTACCAAAAAGATTAACGGTGATCTCAGACATCTCTGTTTCTTATGACAACTGGAATTTAGCAGACAGCATTTCCTGCTTCAGGGTACTATCTCTTGGGTTAACTGATAATGACTAAAAGAGGAAAATCTATCAAAACATATATGAACTAAGTCATGGGTTAAACAGATGTGCTAAAATAAAATTAAGTTACTATCTTAGGAGAGACTTATATTAGTAGATAATCTGAAATCAGTTTTCTTTAAAGGATTAAAATGACCAAGATATAATGGAAAGAATTAGAATTGGGATTTTTTTTCTCCAATAATAACTATTTCAGTGAATTCAAGAAAGAAAATGTAAGGTTAGTAGGTATCTTATATAAACTTAAAGGGACTAAAAAATTTTAATTCAGCTAAAAGACAAGATGTGGACATTTTGAAAAATCAGTAAGGGGTGCCCGGTGGCTCAGGTATTAAGCCTGTACCTGGAGTAAAGTTCACATACAGCCCATAGATTCAGATTTACAGACTGGGGCTGGGGGAATAGGGGGAAAAAATGAACAAACGAACACATAAACATGCCTCTTCCTCCTCTTTCTTCCTTCCTACCTGCAGCCTGCCTGCCTTCATTACTGTTTGCCTTTTTTCCTCTTAAAATCAATAATACAATGAGGAGTGGATACCTGGAGCTGAATGGATGATTGTGCCATTTCAAGCTCCATGTTAGGTATAACAAATGGGTGAGATGTGCCAATATGATACAGAGTGGAAGGGCATTTCCACAAGTCAAAGCTGAGATCCAGGGGAAGACGAGGTTGATCAGAGACTGAGTGGAGGAGCCTAAACAAACAGCAGTTGGACGCTGCTGATAAAATGATGAGAGCACCTGAGGTGGGAGAGGAAGTAAGAAGACTGAAGTCAGGTGCAGGGGGCTGCGGCATCTGGGTAAACACTGAAAATGCCAAGCTGAACAGTTAGTGCTTATTTTTAACTTTTTTGGAGGAGAGGATTACATTTTCCTCTAATTGGATTGGGAGGGCAGCGGGGTGCCTCTGGAAGCCTCAGAAATAAGATATGAGACAGAATTTAAGTTTAAAGTTTATTCTGTGGCAGTAAGTAGGATTCAGTCACCATCTTATGCTTTCTTAACAATGACTGTTTATCAGCTTGTGTTTTTCCAAGTGAAAGATGCTATTTTTTAAAAAGCAGTGGCTTTAGATGACCTCAATATTCTGTTCTAGTAGCTTTCTTGTTTCAATTCACTTTAGATTCTCATCATGGCTAACTACTAGAAGTACACATTTATTATTCCAGAGCCAAAAGTATTATGACTATATTTTTTTCCCATCTTCATGCTATTCCAAAGTAGACCCAATTATTGTGTCCACTCATCATTAAAAAAAAAAAAAATTGTGCTGTGCCTCTCTAGATATACTAGTAGTTCAATTTTGTAAATGTAAGTTCCATTATTATTAAGGTATGATAAGACCAATAGTTTAGAAGATGGTCATTACTTCCCAAGAGGTGGTACAATATAGTTAGATTGGGGGTACTCATGAGGAAGAAGCAGGGTGGGTCAGGAGGCAGAGGGAGCTGAGGGAAAAGGGATAGGAGTCTTTATTGTGGATTTTTAGTGAAGGAATGGGCAAGGCTGGATAAACAGGCTAAGAGGGTTGAAGACTGGTTTGTTTGAATAGTTTTGGTGGTCTTAGGGGTACATGGGCTGCCCCTAGTTGTCAAGTTCTCGCCATGGGGTGAGTTAAGCAGGTGAATGGTGAGTCAAATTTTAAGAATCTGGAAAAGAAGATAGTTGGGGATGGGGAGGTATGGGCATTGGATTGGGGGGACTATAAATGAAAGGCATACTGTAGGCCAATCATTTACTGCTTCTAGGAGTTAGCTAACTATGTAAGGGGCAGTCTCCCTAGGATTAGTAAGGACCCAGATATTAAGTAATCAGAAAATAGAAAAAGGAACAGTTAATACAGTCTTTACTGAAGACTTCACATAAGCTTAGAAAATACATGGCAGACTCATGAATCCTGTTTAATGTTTACCATGAAGCCTGCTAATAAGTATTTGTGTGAAATAAAACCAAAGTTAGTCAGACCTTCTGATATTTACCACAGAACATTAACACCAAAAGTCAATGGTTAACTGTGAGCTCTTTCTTCGTCACTCATTTGTTTTTCTTAAAACTGACTTTTCCTATAGTTTTTTTCATGTTCACTATTAAGTGGAGAGACTGCATCTTAGGTCAATGACTAGCATGTAAGTGCTGAATATATATTTGTTGAAAGAATGAAGAATCTGAGAGGGGCCTAAAATTCTCCAATATCTAACTTTCAGACAATATCAGCACCCAGTAGTAGGTATTGCTTAAATTGCAGTAGGTATCATTATATGTAAGTTACCTATGTTTGAGATGAAAGTTATTTTTGTTTGTTTCATAAAAAATGTTTAAAAATAGGGTTTGCAGTAAAATGTAGGGAAGAGGACACTGTATTACCAGCAAATAAAGTTTGGGTTCCAAATGTCATCTGTTTAACTTATATTGCTTTGTTTTAGAATGGGAAGCCAATTTCTGAAACTTCTATTGCATTATCTATCACTTCTAGAACTAGATGAAATGACCATTAGGTTATATTTCAGTTTTAAATGCCTATAATCCTAATAGATTAGCTTCATAAGAAATAAAAGGCCTAATGTTATAATAATCTGGTATTTACTACAAAAATTTTCTTCATCTTTACTAAATAACATTTTAAGGGACTCTAATTTGTAACATGATAGTTGCAGGTACTAAATATACACAAAATAGTAAAACCATAGGGAATGCTGTAGACAATATATTTGTGCTTACAAAGTCCTACCATACTTACTATTCCTGGATCTTTCTTATGTAGCGTGCTCAAGGAGAGTTTGAAACCACTTTCCTCCCACCCCTCCTCCACCTAAAAAAACAGTACCCTGGGGAGACCAAGGAAATGACAGCTCCAGATTTCCCTTCTATCGCAGGACAGAAAGATAGAAGAATCACATTTACCTGGGACATTCTCTCACGGTGCTTGGCCTCTAGCCTCTCTTTGGCTTTCTGGAAATGGGCATGTTCATTCTCGTCTCCAGGTGTCTCAAGATACTTATCAACTGCATCAGGAGTGCTGGCTGCTGTTGTGGGAACTATAAAGCAAAAACGAAGAAAATTTGAGAAGAGAAAAAAAATTTCCAAGAATTTTAAAGAAAGTCATATTTTCCAGAACACAGAATTTAGTAAAGAAGCACATATAAAATGTTAATGCTGTTTAAGAGAACACCATGAGACATTTGGCAGCACCGGAAGAATATTTTACCTATTTCAAGTACAGAAGGAAGGAAAAAATGTAAAATAGCCCATGTAGTGTTTATAGTATATTCCAAATTCTTTGTAAAACATGCATGCATAGACAAATCAGTTGGTGTTTAATACAATCATGTTACCCCGAATCCTACTCTTTGCTAGAGTAACTGCTAGAGTAATCTTCAGAGTAATTGATGGTATCATGAATATTACACCTCAAGATTCCCACAGAAATCAAAGAAATCTCAAAATTAGCCTACAGCAGAAGTGCACCTCAGAGTAAAGGCAAATACCACGGCATGTATTCCAAATAGCCTGATTACAAAGTATTTGAACCATTACCAAAAAGCCCATTAAGGTCAACAAATGCATTTCTGAAATCACAAAAAGGGACCTATCTATTTCACAAATTGGCAATAGTTAGATAATTTATTATACTAATTGTCAAAAAGAAAGTGTTTTCTATTTCAAATTTAACTAACACTGCTAAGTAATATCACTGAATTGCAACATACACTTTTATATTATGTGGAAACATAAATACTCATAAAATTGAAGCGTACTATAAAAAAAAATGTCTTCACTCATGAATTCAGTGAATTATAATGCCTATAACAAGTGGTTTCCCAAAAGATTAGTATCAACTAGTGAGAAATAGGTGTCTTTATAAGCATATATATATGCAAATAGACACAAAACATGAAAAGAAATATATTTTGATTTAAAGAAAACACATTCAACCTAAAAATGAGATTAGGTGTTTTCACTATGTTCTTAGGTTTATGAATCTAGGTGACTCCCCCTTGGATAGTTTCATTTTATGTCCATGACCAACTGAATGCTCTCTTTCAGGCATTTAATCAAAACCAGTCCTGTAATTTTTGACCCATTCACCCCTATGATATCTGCAGGAGAACAAAAACACCTGGGGGCATAAATCCAGGATATTTGCCTCAGTGAGTTTAATCTTTCATTTGATTAAAAGGTAAGATAAACATATACCACAGGAAAGATTGTGTGGATACTGCCTTAGCCAAATCCTGACCACCAGCTCCCCAGCATCAAGGACCCCATCTGTAATAAGTTACTATCATATGTGCCTGTCTTATTCTTTGTACTTAGATTACCTTATCAGTTTGAGGAAACATTCCTTCCCGCAGCTAGACATCAGGTCAAATCAATTCAAGTATTTATCCAAAAGATTATTCAAGTATTACAAGTGCTTTAAGTATTCTTTTTCACTATCCTCTAAATTACCTGACTATTATATTGGGAATATAATATCTGAAAAGAGGACTTGAATGAGACAACTTCATGGCTCAGTCCTTTTGAACCTAAACTCTTAAGTTAAAATGCCTTTTATACAGGCTTTAGGAAAACATCTCAAATGTTAACAATTGAAAAGCTCCAACATTTTAATCAAAAGCAGGCTTTTTTTATTACCTGAGTAAATAAGAACTTTTAAAAATAAATATTTGCTCTGATTTTTTTCCTTCTCCTTCAGTCACCATTTTAATAACCATTTTTTAAAAAGTAACAGTTTAGATATCTATCCAGACACTGCTTTTAAGCCGAAGTAAGTGATAATGTTAAGGAGCTAGTTAGCCATGAGCACGGGGTGAGGAGCCATAATGGACAAAGACCATCTTACTAAAGAACACCTGCTAGATATGAGAACCAGGTGGGAGTCCCTAATTAACTGGGGCTATCCCATTAAGAAAAACCCTCTCTCAAGGACAGGGACTCTAAAAAAGAGATCTATCCATCTGCTCTGAGAGATTCCCTCAAAGTCAGAAACAGCTTTCAAGCTCTGGGTCTTTCCCAAGCACCTGAGCATGCAGAGACTTGCATTACTGTAAACCATAGCAAACTATGAAGGTAATTAGTAGAAAATAGTATTCACTTAGGGGGCCATGGGAAAGTGCATGTATGTGCAATAAGAGTTTGGTTATATAACTCTACCTGTCAATCAACATGAAAGACAGGAGCAGATCCACCTAGGGAAGGCTTAAGGGAAGACAAGGTGGGAATATAAACCCCAGGAAGGAATACACCTATGTAGAACCCACTTGGGGTAGCCCATCCTCTCTGAGGATATACTAACTCTTTAATAAAACTGCACTGCTTTTGCTTGAAATCTTTTGCAATAAATCTTCTTTTACATATCTGTGCCTCACCTGAATTCTTTCCTATGGGGACACACGGACCCGAGGCCTAGAAATTCAATGCAGATTACTCAAGAATCTGGAGAAAACAAACCATAACAAACCTGCTAATAGAAGGGAATATCACCAGGACTGTTTTTCAAAATACTGGTGTGATGTCCAGCCCCACTGTCCCCCACAACACACTCAGGGAATTTGATTTAATTGGTATGGGGTTGGCACAAGACAAATACATTAAGATATATTCCTGGGTGGCAAATACAGCTGCGCCCTCATATACTCATTTTCTATGTAGTAGATCTGAGAGTTGTATTTCAGCAGCAATAGGGAAAAAGAACATGGGATTTGCAATTAGCATGCCTTGATTTGAATCTCTGTTCTTTCTTAGAGGGGCTTGTGACCCAGAGCAGTTCACTGAAGCACTATATGTTTCACTTTCTTCTAGCAAGTGGTCGTTAACAGGCTGACTGCTAGGAGTGAGGAAAAAATGAGATGTCAAGCCCAGTGTTTGTCATCCTGCAAGAAGGGTGGTACACCAGGAATTTCGGATTAACTCCCTTCCCTCCCCCCTTCGTTTCTTTCATCCTATTCAAAATCAGAGCTTATGCTAACCACTGGAAATACCAGCTACTTTTATTTCACATCCTCTGAAAACAAATCTTACATAGGTCCATGAAAGAACCATCTATTGGAAAAGCAATATGCATTTTTCTAAAATATCTAAGTCTGACCCCCATAAAAGGCTGCCGTTATTAAAAATGAGTCCTTAATTTGTAAGACTGAAAAGAACTTTAAATTTAAAATCCTTTGTCACAACAACAAAAAAACGAAAGGTAAATGTTTTCCACATAAACTCAAGCAAATCGATATGTAATTCTATTTAATAATTTCTTCATCTTGAAATGGAAGTGGTATTTAGCATTTCAAATGTGGCTCAGGGTTTTAATCATATCTACCGGTACAGCTTAAATGAAAACAAGTTAAAGTTCTTTTGCACAGTACAATCTGGCAGAATGACATAATTGGGTAGAACGTATTTTACATTTTGAACAAATGAAAATGCAGTATAAATGCTTGGGTTTATGCACACTGATCAAGACAGCCATCTGATTCTAAGTGTTATAACCATAACATGCACTGTGCTCTTTGGAAAAATGCAATTATAAAAGCAACTAAGTAGGAAAGTTCTTCAACTCCTGGTAGGCAAATTTCATGATCTCAAACTCTTATGATTTAAAAATATTGTCTGTGTTATGGAAAGGAGATAAACAATAAACTCTGAGTCAGCGTAATTTCATTAGCATAACTTGAGATGTGGCTTAGCAATTAAAAAAGGGAAATAAGCATTTGAGGTGTGTTTAACAGGATTAAGATTATTTCAAGAATTAAATCATTTTTAGACATACGGAAATAAATACAAATACTGTATGATAGTTATTCCTTTAATCAGGAAATATTCTCTTCGATTAAATCTTTGATAGTGTTCCCTAGTCTTCCTTAAATTGAGGTCCTTTAGAGATGCTGTATCTCTTTTAATCCTTAAACTTTTTAGCCATTCATACTAACCATTCATCTCAATTAGTATGAGAAATTTTCCTGCATTCATACCAAACAGCAAAACAGATCACTGTCCAGTGAAGGGAAGCAGAAAGGTGGTACATCACAGTATTTCAAATGACTTAGGTATTTTATTATCACTACCCTACAGCTGGTGACCAGAACTTTTTTTAAAGGAAGGGTGCAGACAGAAATGAAGGTGAGCAGGCAGGCAGGCAGGCAGGAAGAGAGAAAGAGAAGCACTTCATTTTATTTAGCAGTTTTTATACTCTGGTTCCAGGTCTTGAACCAGGGACTTTGGGATGTTTGTGGAATACACCTCAATGGATTAGCCCACTAGGCCACTAGGGTGTGCCAACAGAGAATATTTTAAGGAGGAGTTTGCATCGGCAGCTCAGCTTCCTCTTCTCTAATATTCCCAGCTCCTAAACACAGAATCATACAAGGACTCGGTACCAATTTGTAATAAAGTACAGGGTAAGCCAGAGACATGATAACAAGGATGGTGGGCAGGGCACGAAAGTTGTGTTCTGTGTCTCCATCCTTTCAAAATGCTTCCCTGGGGGACATGAACCATTTGTGGAATGTCAGGGTGTGCTCCAAGACACAACGGAACAGAGAGCTATTATCTCACAGGGCACTTAAAACATAGGTCACATTTCGCCTCGTAGAAAAAGTGGAGACAGACAGTCTTCAGGAGGGTTTAATTTTTGTTGCTTTTTCAACTACCGAAGGCAGTTTATCCTATTCAGAGACCACAGAGGTTCCTTAGACACTGTGGTATGGTCTCAGATTTTCAAGTTGGCCAAATATTACTAGTGTTCATCAACTAGTGATTACTGTGCTAGGCACTTTAAAGGTGTTTTCATTTAATATGTGGGGAGAGGGAAAATTATCTTAATATATTTATCATGTGGAGGAGAAATTCTATAGTTTAACATCTCCAGACACATACAAATAAGACTAAATTCATGATTAGGCAAACTATGAAACTCTAGAGCAGTAAAAGGCTAATCCATTGACATGTCTGAGGCACTAGAATGAATTTAGCTTGTTAATGAACAACAGGAATTGGCAAAAAAGTATGTTTTGTTACACTATCAGTTGGTCTGTTTTCTGCCAAACAGCTGCTCCTGCCCTGACTACTGTCCGGTCATGACCTCTACCGGCACTCAGCACAAGTAGGTTATGAAATGGGTCAGGCCCCATAGAACACGAATATGAATGATCTTTAGCCTTAGACCTCTGTTCATTCATGCT
This sequence comes from Solenodon paradoxus, assembly GCA_004363575.1. Classification (NCBI taxonomy): domain Eukaryota; kingdom Metazoa; phylum Chordata; class Mammalia; order Eulipotyphla; family Solenodontidae; genus Solenodon; species Solenodon paradoxus. Next base: position 176,654 of record RJWH01002330.1, read on the forward strand.
TCTGCAGGCAAGTCTGCTGGTGTCCACCATTCCACACAAAAGGAGGCTGAAAATCAAGGTTAAACGATGTCAGCTCTAGGTTTTGATTCTTCACACTTGCAGCACACTCTCACCATTGTATACATGGGCTTTTAACTTTTTTGATGACTTTTTTTTTTTACTTTGCGTATGACTGACAACCCCCACAGTCAAGCTATGAACAAGTTTATCACAAAGATCCCTCCTGCTACTTTTTTCTAGACAGAGCCCCATCCTCCTTCCTTGCCCTCTACAACCACTAATCTGTTCTCCATCTCCACAATGCTGTGCTTTTTGAGATGGTCCTTCTTCCATTCAGCATGGATTTCTTGAGATCCATTCAAGGTGATACTTGCTTCTATCAATACGTTGTTGCTTTTTATTACCAGGCTGATCATAAACCCATTTTAAACAGGGAAGTACCATTTATTTTATATCTCCCAACTGTCCTGTTGTTTTAATATAAATGCCAATTCTGACCCATTTTTAATAAGCCAGGATGTCTTTAATGTGGGGCAAAAGAGGCAGTTGAGTTGCTACAGGCCCAGTCTGTTAAGGGGGTCCAAAAGTAGCTTCCCCTTTCACCCTGGCTTAAAGATGGTCCTTGCCCACACTTATAGGATCCTTGTGGGATGAGGATTCTCCCCCACCAGGTGTTTGCTTGTTTCTTCACAGGGAAAAGAACACTACAGTGTGGTGGAGCTGCAGGCAAGCATTATGGGGGCTACCTCTGGCACTGGGCCTTCTATTAGGCATTTCCGGCACTGGGATGATTAAAGTGGCATGTGTTTTAGGCAAGACATTTAAAGTGGGGCTCACAGGGGCACCAAATTTAATTTTTGCCTAAGATGCCAAAATTCCTTGCCATTTGCATGAAGATTTTTTTCTTAAATGAGCAAAAAATGCCCTAACTTTCAAGACTTTTGTAATATTGGAGCTCTTATTTACCTTCCAGGAAGTACAGTACCTGTGAAGAGAATACTTTCTGTTATGAACAGTATGTGGTCAAAGGAGAAATCTAGATTAAGTGCTGAAAAAATGAGGGTTTGTGAGTTGTAAAACAAAATTGTGTCATGGAGTGACAAGTTTTAAAAGGTATTAAAAGACTGAAATTTGTCATGTAAAATTACTTCATCGAAGAAATGTTCAACATAGCACGATTGTAGTGAAATAATCCCCCTTTATGTCTACCTAAAGTTTCATGAGTTCTGTCATTGAAGAATATTTGTTAGCTCAATATGTTCATGCAATAAAATTCTTGTTGCCATCTGACTTTTTCATGAATATGGAATATTAATTACATAACCCTGTCCCATTTTTGCCATCCCAATGTTCCATTTTTGTCTCAAGGAAATATGGTCAGCCTGTTTATTACTGAGTAGTATTCCAGTCACTCAATTTTGAGCTTCAATTTTCTCATCTGCAAAAATGGAATGGGATCATAGGACTTGCTGCTCTAAAGGGCTCAGAAAATTTGTTTGAACAAATACTTAATGCTTTTGAAAAAAAAATGCTGCCCAACCCCAAAGAGCCAATAAATCTTGCAGCTATAAATCTTGGGTAGATATGCTACCTGAACATGATCCCACTCACATAACAGTCACTTTCAAATACAAAGGATGAAGAGTAACAGTTTTACTGAAGTGTCTAAAGGAGGTGCCTTGTTAGTATGATTCCTCAGGTAAACTTGTGAGGATGCTAATTCTCATCTCTCTCAAAAACATGTTTTAAATATAATTAAGGTTTCTCTGTTGAAAGGGCTATGTCCAGGCTGGGTGTTTTTTTGGCTTTTTGGTTTTTTTTTTACTTACACTTCTATTTATTTTCTTATTTTAGTCTCATGGTGGTGTTGTAGAATCTGGTCAGAAACAGAACAATTGAAAGTTGATACTTGCATTTGATACTTGATACACAATACCAAGTGAAAAAAATGCGACAGGAAAGCAGTTCAAATTCAAGCACATTACTGTCACAAGATGAATATTCTGCTTCCAAAAACGCAGAGGCATTCTGGTAAGTAATGCTTTTTATGTAAGCCTGAACCTTGGGTCTCTGAGAAGCAGCATAGCAGTCTGGATCTAAGTATGCTGCCGTGAACATGCTTGTCTATTCCAATATTCCTCCCTTTATTCCATATTACAGGTCTTACTACATGTGAGGCACATGACAGAAAACAAGAAATGATAAAGGCCCTTGTTCTTATGCAATTATACTCCAGTGGGTGATACAACCAGCTTAAAAAAAATAGACAGCGTGTCGTATTTTTAGGAAGTGATTTGTATTATGGAGGAACAAATAAGAATAGAACAGGGTTCAGAAGAATGGAGAGTGCTAGGAGAGAGGCAGCAGGAAGAGGTGGCTGGGATCACTGAACTGAGAAAGTGATGTTCATACAAGGAGCTAAGGTCCCATTGCCCAGTTGTCTTCTGGAAGAACATGGCCACATATGTGATGTGTCTAGAAAGGATCAATCTGTTTGCTGAGAGACAAAGCAGAAGGAAGAGCTTTTAAGAGCAAAAGGTATGTACAAGGTGGTTAGGAAAAGCAGTAGGGAGGAGGTTAGGAGATCTTACAGAAGATACACACGTACACATGCACACAGAGGGCTTGAGAAGGAGTAATAGTCACTTCATTTTGTCATCAGGAAATGCTGTTACCTAAACCAAAGTAAAACCAAATATTTAGGAGAAATTGTTTTCACATGCATGTGTGAGCTCATGTCAGCATCCATCTGCCCATCCACTTACTATTCTACTTTTAGCAAAGTTTCAGATTTATAAAACACTGACATGGTAGCATAGAGAACTCTGGTTTTATAATGATGCTCTCATGCCACAGTACCTGCCCGAGTTCTACCTTCTAGGGGGGATTGGACGGTAGGAAGCAGAAGGAAACCTGGAGCTGCACCCAGTGTTCCTGTCACAAAATGCACCACTACCACTGGGAACACAATGCCAGGGACACACTTCCATTCCAGTGTTTATCGTGAGAAAACTTCAAAATTTTAACAAAGTTTCTTTAAGCCAGAGCAAACATGGCTTTATCTTCACAATGTGGTAGAAATCACTCTGTGCATCCAGAGGACCTCTGTATCAGAGACACCATCAAATTCAACCGCAAACATCACGAATTACCCAGTCCAGTTTGGATTTTGTAACGACCGCATATTACTCTACATCATAGTCACATGAAAGATAGCAAGGGGTGGAGCCAAAGCTAGAGATGTTGTACAAAATTGCCCCTATCATTCTGATAATTCATTTGCTTTCTCAATCTCCAGGCTGATAGGTACACAAGGAGAAATACCCTTCCTTCAAACAGCAACAACCATCACTACTTACCCCCGGCCAGGGGTGTAATATTTTCCTAGAGAGGCCCGTACGTGACATTCCGTCCATACACTAATGTTAGATTCTAACAGGAAAACCTGGTTAGTCTCCTTTTGTGAGCAGAAAGGTGATTTATTTCTCCAGCATTGACAAGTGAAGATGAAAGTAAATTAAGACCTGTACAAGTCATTGCCTTCTCATTGAAAATGCTATTTTATACAGAGCAAGCAAGGATGTCACTTGAAATAGTTATGATTTATATGAGAGGTGGTAATGAGGATAATTTATATGTAGGCGAAATATAAACCTATAAAGAAAGCCTATGTGAAAATTTAACCTCAAAGCCTGACAAAGATTACAAACCATCACCTCAAGCTTTTTTAAAACAAAGGTCTCTCCCATTTCTCCAAATGCAAAATAACAAAATCCCTAACACAACCTAAACGCAAGGATTTATCACCCCTACAAATCCAAGTTAGAGAAATCATTTACAACGTGTAAATGAAGTTTGTGATCCTTACATGGGGTACCAGACTCTCTCAAAAAAGAACAAAGGCACTTTTTCCCCGACATCTCCTTACATCCACTTACTTTATAGCCAGTGCAGTCATGGTCGGCAGACCACCCATGTGTTCTGAGCATATCAGGTAATAAAAATGTAATCTGTTGTGTTTACTCCAGCAGTCAAGCTACATTTCTTTTTTATGTCTCACAGGCATGTACCGATGTGGGAATTTTGTCAAATATGTGACAGGAACATCAAAGAATAAACATTGGTGTTATTTCTATTAATATCTATATCCTACTTAACACACTGTCCCCACATTTCAAACAACTTGAATCTGAATCAAAAAGTACATGTGAAGCAACAGTGAGGATAAGTGGCAATGAGAGTATCTTACCCTCGGTTACTGTTTTTTGTCGATTTGTCAGAAGCTATTTTCAGCTGCATTAATGGTGAACCAGAAAGGGATGACCTGTTGCAGCTGCTCAGGCCTCAAGAGATGAGCTCAAAAAGTCAAAATCTTCAAAACTGTCTACTTCCCTAGAAATTGTAGCAATAAAGGCCACACAGACCTGTTAACCCCTCTGGGGGTCTTGAGAATAAAACCAATTTCATTTTATTTTGGTCTTCCACAGCAATCTTTCCTGACACGTGTACATTTTACATTAGATTGTTATTTAATTCCATAACATACTTGAGTCTCCTCGTGTCAGTAAAACTGTCAAGTCACTGGAAACAGGGAACTCAGTTATTTCTTTGCTGGTGTCCTTCAAAACACTGCGCTTAGTAACCACTGAAAAGTTAACAGCTTTCTCAAAGCAGGGGTTGGCCCCAGTCTCTTTCTGTAAATAACGTTTTATTGGAGCACAGCTGTATCTATTTGTTTACCACTGTCTGTGGCTGTTTTCACACCACAAGTGCCAAGTATTTAGGAAGCAAAACCTGAAATAGTGATTGACCTTTTCATGAAAATTTTTTGTCAACCACTTTTATTAAACTATCAATTTACTCCTTTGGAAGGAGCTGAATACAGCATCTCTATAACAAGGATTTTTTTTTACTGCTCTGATGTTCTGAGTAAATGAGCTTTTTTTTTTTTTCATGCTAGCTTTCATCACAAGTCAATTCTTCTCAATCTTAAAGTTTCTCACTCTGATAGCTTTGAGGAAAAAGCCATTCTTCTTAGTTTGATCATTTCTGGATCTCAAAGATGTGACTTCTCATACTTATCAATCTAATAAACTTCACCGGCACTGATGTGACATGCAATTTAATGCACCACCACATCTTTTACTGCTTTTAATTAGTTTCAATAATGCTCAGTAGCTCTGCGAAAATAATCGTTCCATTCATATTAGAGAATGTGCTAACAGGAACTAATATTTGCTATTTCACAATCCAAAGAACAAGTACAAATGTGATTAAAAACAATGGTCCACGTCTGGTCAAAGACTAAATGGCCTTGGAGTTACAACAGAATACAACTCAAGGGTTACCGGCAACCGTTCACTTAAAGGTCACAGAGCGGGTTTTCTACAGTTTGCAAACTGAGGGGCTGTGGCAACCTGTGAACTTGGGGATGTGATTTGGCCTGAACTAACATGTTTCAATTCTTTCTATATTCTTCAGAAGTGTACTAGTCTATTCTGTTAAGTCTGGGCCAATTAGATGAGAGCAAGCTAACTGTTAGCCATTCCTCAATGGTGCAAGAGGGCACAACTCTATAGAGACTCTAAGGCCATAAATATGATACCAGCATATATCCTAGATGCCAAGTAAACTGGGTAGCAAGACTATCTCTACAGAAAGATTTGCTAGCATATGCTGGCACTGTATGAAACAGAGAGAGGAAGACAGGTGGCCTGGGTGAAAGATGTACTTTCAACCTAGGAGTCTGTTGGTTGATCCTTGGCGTCTCTGGCAGCACTTACCTTAGAGGACAACATCTACAAGACCTCTTTAACAAATGGGACAGAATAACTAACAGCAACTTTTCCCTTCACTTGCAAATATTGAGAACTAGGACAGTGCCCTAACAAATTCAACCTCACAAACGTCTGTTGAGAATTGGAAGCTTCTAACATTCCAGCATTTTAACAGGCCCTCAAGTTCTTGGAAAGTGTCTCGGTTAATACCAGGCTGGTTATACCTCTGAATCAGATATGGACATATTATTAGTCTAGGCCAGCTGTTCTCAAAGAGGGGTGACTTTGCCCTCTGGGGCACATTTGGCAAAGTCCAGAGACATTCTGAGATTTCACAATGGAGACAGTGCTACTGTCATCTGCTGGCAAGAGCAAGGGGCCCTGTAGGGATTCTGTCTCAACAATGCACAAGAGAACCCACAACTTATCCATCCCAATTGTCAGTAGTGTGGAGGACAAGACGCCCTGGTGTCGATGCTGTCTGCACAGCTCACTGCAATCAAAGGAGTCAAAGATGTTTAACTGTCATTCTCTTTTCTCTGACCCTTTGGTTTTGTCAGCTGGCTAAAAACTGCTGTGATGCTCTTTGTGAGATTAAATGGCACTAAGTAGTTGATCTGTTTTGTCTTTTGAGATGCAATTTTATGGGGAGACCATTAGAACAAAAATAATCATCCTTTCATATTTGAAACAAACTTATCATTCAAGATTTGTCATATTTTACCCTTCATATACATGGCACTGGTCAGATTAAACGTAAAACTTTTGCATTGTCCTAAACCCAAATGGGCAGACATGAAATTAACGGCAGAAATAAGATTCTTTATACCATATGGGAAAGGAATTTTTTTTTTTAAAGAATCCAAATCGATAAGCTTATGAGTAAAAAGGAAAACCTTTGGCTTCACATGGCTATTCTGCCTGTGGATTACATTCCTATCTAGGATAACAATGCTCACAATCAGTTTTTCTAATAAATATTTCATATACAGAAAGTGTCTGATTATAATGTTTTGACAGAATAATGACTGAATTTATAATGCTGACCATCACGCATTTTCTCCTTATGTACAATCTTAGAACTGCTTAACTGAAGAGATTTTTCTATTTCATTTCTTATTGACCTAAAAATAACTTGGAGAAAACAGAAAAAGCAATCACTTTTGTGAAGAGAGATCCTACAATTAGGCTGAATTTGGTGTGGGGGCCAAGTATAAGGTCAAGCTGCCAAATCAGGTGGGCTTGCTCACCTGGGGAGCGACTCATTTTTCCTGACTATAGTGTGTTATCCGCATTTGACCTCCAGATGACAGTGACTTTTCCAACTCAAATATGCAGCTTTGCTATAAATAAGATAGCATAGCTATACAGACTATAAATAACCAGAAATTATATGCTTTCTCCAGTCTGTTTGTACTAGCACTGAAAAACCCTTCACTTGCTGTGATTGAATAGTTTCTGCAGGTAGTCAAGAAAACAGAGCTGTTGAAAATCACTTCACACTTTTAGAAAGGAAAGGTGTCAGGATCCCCTATAGTAGATGGAGAAAATTACTGGGGGAGAGGAAATGACAACATTGAGATTTCCAATGTCTGTTTGGAAGAACTGGGGAAACAAGTATTTCAATAAAAATTAATATATCAGATGACAATGTTCATTTTCATCCATTAATAAAAATGGAAATAGTATAGTTCTTTTATATGTTAATATAATGAAACAAAGTAAAAATAATTTATTTTGTAAAAGGAGGGAAAGACATTTATTGATGTATTCTGTATTCGTGATAGTCAAGAAACATTTTTAATATTCTTCGTCTGCTTTCCGCTATTTTCTGTACCTAATAATATGCTTTGAATCTTAAATGTAATTTTTATAACCTAGAAAATAATATCAAAACTTTGTCATTTAGAATGTGGAGGAAGACTATACTGTCATGTAGGTTTCACCTGGTTCTGTCACATTTGATGGCTTGGGCAAGTCTTTAAGTCTCAATTTTTTCAGATATACAAAGGAAATGAGGAAAATATCTAAACATTCCTGAGAACAATTGATGACCTGTGAAAATGTCTGGTAAAATGCCATGCAGATCAACCTATTATCAATCCTAGAGTGTAATATCTGCAGCTTTTTCTCATTCCCTGTGTCAACTCACTCGCCATACTGTTAAAAGTTCTGAGAAAAAAGGCTTGCTCATAATCTTAGGAAATAAGTTTATTGTGATAGTAAAAAACCATACCCTTTAAAAATTACACTATTTTGAGTGAATGTGGATCTTTATGAAGTCATTAAAATGCAGTGACTCATGAAGAAATCTTATCAATTATACCATCTCCAACTATAATTTATCAGTTTTATAAAAAGAATTTCATCAATTTTCAAACTAGATTTTTTTCAGGAAAATAAAGATAAAAGCTAATTTTGTTTCATCTGCACACAACTGCAATTGCTTCTCTTCTTCCAATAATCACAAGAACCAAAAGCATAGATCATATCTAACCTAATACTGGACAAAGCTATTTCTGAATATAACCCAAATTTATAACTCAAAGAGTACTTGCGCATTTGACACCAAATCAAGCTACATTGATATGTCAATTGAATTATCAGTAATAATAATTTACATATATTCAACAGAATTACTCTAAATAAAAAATAAATTGATCCGATAGTTTAGTAAATGTCTTAACCCCATAGCTGAAGCTGTCTAGACAAAATTAGACATAATTATTAGTGAGGTAGCACAAATAAACACTTCATAAAAGACAGGTATTCAAGAAGCAAAATCATGCAAAGAAGTTGATGACGCTGAAGTTATAATTCAGCCATGCACAAGACTCCTTTCCCTCCACCCTTCCCTCACGTCAATTACAACATACGTTTAACAGGATCTTGGGGAAGAGGTTCCTGGGTTTTCTTGAGTAAACTTTGGGACACTATGGAGAAAATAAAAAAATAAAATGACTGAAAACAAAAATAGAAACATGGGAATGATGGCTGAGACCTATTCACATGATTCCAGTGACCAAAGGCACAATCAAACAAAAATTGAATTGAAAACAAAAATCAAATAAATATCCTGAGGTTTGGCCCCACCATGGAACTACAGTACACATAAACATAAGATATATTTCCACAATTCAGTCTTAGACTGCTTGATATTTTGTCTCTGAGAGTCCAGCCTAGTACCTTGTGAGAGGTATCTATGCTCCCTTTTTGAAAATCAAGCATCAACAATTCTCATGGTCATCTCCATTGATCTAATCCATTCACAGTGCAGACTCTGGCTACTGGTTGAGGCTCTACTCTTCACTTTTGTAGGTCAATTCTTCTAACTGGCTCTGATAATTTTAGTTTCTCAACTTTGCTCTCTTGAAAAATTGTTCCACCTTCCCGGTAACGAAGTACTACATAGCCTGTCCGTTACATCTTTATTGGGAGCATTTACCTTTTACAAAATCTCTCAACAAAGTCTGTGCCATCAACGGTACCTCCAAAGGGAGGCTCCATGTGTGCAGGAAGAGGGGGTACCAGATTTTTTTTGGGGGGAATAGGATAATTTCTAACTCCAGGCAAATTATCACTTCATCTCTGCTAATAATTTTGCAAAACTCTTTCTCTCTCTCTCTCTCTGTCTTTCTGTCTCTCTCTCTCTCTCTCTCTCTCACACACAAAATCTTTACAATCAAAAAAAAAAAAAAGAAAATCCAACTCAGGGAAAGGGGAAAAATGTTGGAAATTTTCCCCTGCAGTTAAACCAGTTAGAATCACTATAACAAAAGCCCTTTGTTCAAAAGGCTTCAGGCAACAGAATCCTCCATTGTATTCCTTCTTACCTGACCTAATTAACGTCTTTGTTTGAAACTGAAGAAAGGAGCCCTTTCAGCCAGGAGCTGCAATCACCCAGTCAGAGACAGAAAAGAATCCCTTGGGGTTACCATTTCCTATACCAGGTCTCACACAGTATAGAAGTGGAGTCATTTTATACACAGGAGACCAACAGGAACTTCTCCATTAGATTCCACTTTAATACTGGGTTTCACAATAGTGAAACTACTACTGCACTAAAGGTGCAATAGTACAGGCCTTTTGTTATGTGTAATCCTATGACCACACATGGAAACTATTTACATAATCCTCTGGAATCTCAAGTAGGAAATGGAAGCTGTCTCATTTACAAAGACAAAGGAGAAAAGGCAGGAGTGTCTCAAAAAATGAAAAGTACACAAATTTTTATTTATCCAGGAGTATTTCTGGAGCAGTTCAAACTTCCTACTTGTGAACAAAAAAAAACAAAAAAAAACAAAAAAAAAAAAAAGAAAAGAAAATAGATGATTAACATGGAAGGCTTTTTAACAAGAAAAGAAGTCACATAAGTTTGGTGCATAACTTTCTGAGCACTACGTCCATGGTAACAGCTATAACTTGAATTTAAGACATATTTATCCCCCAGAGTTATAATAAGGTTCAAGGTCAGGAGAAAATGCATTGAAAACTATTCCCTGAGCCTTATGTCATTGAATATTCAAATCTTAAGTCAAAAGTTTTCTTCGTTCATCTCCAAGAGAAGACATGAACATCTGACACTGCAAACGTTCATGTGTGCGGTCAGGGACCATGGCATTTCCATTCTCAGACATGCGAAGTACATGTGTCCAGTTCTATCAATACCACAATAAAAAGACACATGCTAGGAACCATCTTAAGGCGCTCATTACAGCAATCTTCTTACCAATTCAACTAAAGTGTCATCAGTCGGGCTTCCAAGGAAGGGTCTTATTTGCACATTTAGTGCACAAACATAGACCCAAACAAATATGTACATGGACACACACGTTAAATATGCATTTGCAGAAAAAGTTGAGAAGACAAAAGAGCAACTCCAGCTTGGCTTAAAGAGAAGCACTCGAAAGTCCGATGGCAAGACATAGGCACCCCAGGTAATAGAAGGACACACCCATGGCCATGCTTTACTAGAGAAAGATGGAGATATGCACTCATGACTGAACATACTGCAGGAGACGCTGGGCGATTAGAGTGGGTGGCAGAGACGTTGTTAGTGGTAGCAACAGACCCATTCCCAAGAACCAGGAAAACCAATCTGCTACAAAGAACAAAGTCAGTGGTGAGAAAGACGAAAGGTGGCCAGGCTTGAGGAAGGTCCACTTACTGACGCTGCCACACACGGCCATGCAGTACTCCTCTGTGTCAAAGTTGTTTCGGTTGCCGCCACATCCGCCGTAAAAGAAAGGGGCGCACTTCCCTTCAGTCACATCAAAGTACCAGCGGGAGATCATTGCTCGGCATGGCCCCGTCTCAGCTTGTTCAGAGCACACCTCTAATCAGAGGAGACGTGGGGAACCACATTTAGCATGAAAAGGTACTGGCTTACTCTTCATGTACACACAGTCACTTGTCTTATTTATTAGTCCTCCCACTGGCAACTCAGACAGTGTGTATTAGGCATCCTCCACCCAACATTGTGTGAGAAATTGAATTACCTACCAGGATTTAAAAATTACTTCTAAAACCAAGCAGTGCATTCTCATCTGGGTTACTGAGCAGAGCTCTCAACAGTCACAAAAGGTAGAATTGAGCCGATCTTGGGGTTGATTTTAGATTAACAGTAAATGCCTAAACCTGTCTGTACATTCACACATTTCTTCGATATAAAAAATAAACTTAAAAATAAATGTCAAATCAACTTTCAAGGTAAAAGGATTGTTATCTGATTAGGAGGCAAAATATTTAAACTTTCACAAATAATGATTATTTTCCTTAATACACAACAGCCTCAAGTCGAAGTATAAAATAAAACCACATATGTTGAATGTGATCCAGTGCTCAGAGTGAGCTGTCCTGCCCACTGACTGTATTTGAAGGCATATGTAGTATCTGTAAATGTGACATACAGCTACATTAACTCTAATGAAAGATAGTTTTTATTTGTATATTTATGTCCCTTGAATAATAATGCTCCAAACCATAGAAAATAGTCCACCAACTCTAATTTGCTAATATATATACCACATGTTGTTTTACATTAAAAACACCACTGACCTGTGAGTATGCTTTGCCATCCTGAAATCAGTTTCATAACCCTTCATAGTGTAGTAACCTAATTCCATTGATAACATCATCATGATTAGAATTAGAACTCTATCTCCCAGGTACATTTCATTTTTGTTAGAAGTTCAGTAATTTTCCTTCTCGGTTTGTGCCCTGCTCTAGCTAGACTTACAAAGCTACTGATGCTCTAATGTACACAGATATCTTGCTAATTCTTAATTTTACAAAGAGGTGATACCCTTCTTCTAAAAGATAAATGCCACACATAACTCAGAGATTCCAAAGTAAGAAGTTTAACAGAATCGTCCTAACCAATCACTCAAAGACAAAGGTCCCCAATGTTGCTGTAAAAGGGAAGCATTACTTTACTTCCCTAGACACATCATTCATTGCTCTCCCCAATGGAGGCAAAGACGTGATGGTGTACCAGAAGCTGCTGCCACCATGACACAGGAGTGGGGACAGCAGCCATTCAACCCAAAAGGTGAATGTCAGACACCCTGCAGGAGACATGGCCTGTGTAACATATCCATGATCCTGGTTCTCTTTGGATGGTTTCAGGTGGAAACATCTGTTTCCAGGAGCCTCAAGCTCAATGTTACCTGTCATTAAACTCATTAAGGTCATCTCATTCAATGATAAAGCTTTGCAAGTTCATGGGCACCGAGCCACCATGTGATTTTAACTGGCTTTCTGCATAGAATTCTCCTGCATGATGAAAGTCTTCCAAGCTGTAGACAAGGATCCCATCCACTTGGCATTTTGATTTATCCCCCGAAATTAAGGGACTAGCATTCAAATGTACAGAAGTTCGATAGTTTTGCAGTTAAAACAAAGTTATTTCTGAGCTGCAGAGTAAAAATGTCGAGTCCCAGATGTGCAATCACCGTCCTCAGTTTTTCTTCTTTCTCTCTCTGTCTGTTGTGATAAACACCTGCAGGTTGTGGCTCCCCCCTCATTCTCTGATCTCCCCCACCAATCTGTACATGTCCCTGTGATGTGTTCTCCTTGTTACTAATGCACGAGCAGACTCCTCATTAATTTCTTCCTTGGACTGTGAAGCCCAAGAAGATTTCCAGGAAATAGTCTTCTGAGTCTACACTTGTATTGAATTGCACTGGCGTTGGAATTAGTCCCTGCTACCAACGAAGGCAAAAACACCTTCACCCCATAGGTATTGAGAAGTATACAGGAGAGGGCCAATGACTTGAGAAGGAACAAATACTTGGGATAAAGAAGTGTTAAATGGTCAATGACTACTTCAAGGCTGTGACACTGTACAGCAGGTAGGGAAACTTCGGGGGAGACTCTACAGGTAGCTATGTATTAATTCTTTCACTGCATATGAATCTAAAATTCTCTCTGAAAAATGCATTTAAAAATCCCACATTATAAAACATTTAAGAGAAATGTTGGCTAGTTCAGTTTGGCTTAGAATTGTAATCTTGACTCTTTCCTGGAGTCTCTTCTTGCTTCAGAGTAATTCCCCACAAAGGGCTACACATCTCAATTTGAGAAACTTTCCTTCAAATTCCTTTCTAGCAACAACAAATAACTAGAAACCTATCCAATTAGGATTCTAACCAAGTAGAAGAGTTTAAGGGCATTGAGTCCTAAACTGTATCATTTATAAGCTGTAGGACAAGATTTAGAGAAAAAAGAAATCAAGAGAGATTTAGAATTTTTATGTTTAGCATTATTTTTCTGAATAGAAATAATCCTAATCTTCTCAAATAAAAACTTCAGTGAAAAATGTGTTTCATATTAATGACTATAATCACTCAGTGGAAACTTGTTTACAATATCATCCACTAAACGTAAAGCATGTAATATTAGACTGTATATAATTGTAAAACCAAACAGAATTCATCTGAAAATAAAAACTGCATGCATGCTTCTTTTCTCATCTTCATTCTTTTCTCAAAATCTAAAACAATAATGAAAAGACATTATAAAAGTATTAAATTTCAGTCACCTTCATTTCTATTCAAAATAAATGTTACATAAAAAAATAGTGGAGAAAGTTGCCCAGAATAGAAACTGATATTTCTCAAAGAGAATGTTTAAAGTTAAGATAGAATATTAGGTACAGATTTAAACATGTAAGAGAAGGTAGTCCCTGTTTATTCCTATTCAATCTTAAACTTTTATGATTACACATGAGTTTCCTAATATTCATCTAGCTGAATTCTGCTGGCAGGGAAGGCTTATCTCTTCTTTTACAACAGCTCCAGTCATCCTTCAAGACAAAAGGCCATTTAATAAAGTGACATGCTAGTGTACATAGAGCAGTATGAAAGCATTTATATGTCTAAAAACAAGCTCTATGCATTTTATATCTTCATAAGGTAGGCCCTTGCTGAGATTTGTGCTTGTTTCAACACTAAATTCCATTTTCTAAAAATCAATATTATACAATCATAAGACAGAAGCAAAGCTGGAGCTCTCTGCATTATATAAAATTATGCAATTCACTGTTCAAAATATAATGCTTAACCACAAAAAATAGAATAAAACCAAATTAGAGCAAATTTTTCATTAGCAACCAAATTCAAGCTAATTTTATACTTTTAAAACAATTCATGTAGAATGAAGACTATTCTGAAACAGGTAGCTAAGATGAGAAAATCTACAATTTCAAATACTTGATAATGCTAATGGCTTCTGTTGTTTTTGTTTTTGTTTTAAGGAAAGGTGCAGGCAGGAATGAAGGCAGGCAGAGGAGGAAGAAGTATGTTCATTTTATTTTTATCCCGTTCATACTGGTTGCTCCCCCTCCCCACTCCTAACTCCCTGCCTGGCTCCCCTGGGTCCTGGGACTCAAATCCAGGGGTATGTGGCTTGCTCCTTTGGAGGTGACTGACCTAACCAGTGCTCCACAAAGACAATTTGACTTTGTAATAAATCACCCTTTAATGTCAAAAGTAAAATAAAATGAAAACGAAGACAACCGCATTAAAATCTACTAAACTTGCTTATCATCTAATTTGATATTTCAAATGAATGTTGATTTATATGCCTAATCAGTCAATCCACTAATAATGAAAATGGCTGATCTCAAGGCTGTTTAAAACAACTTTACTTTTCAGCCTGATTAAATTATTGTTGCAACTTTAAATATTAAATATAGCAGGTGAGACTTCATGTTGAAGAAAAGGTAAATAAACCTGTGATCATTATAGACAAAAATTTTTAGAAATCAACATACTAAAAAATAGCTATTTAAATAAAGTGTATTTTACAACAATAGATATACTTTTGTAAATGGAAAATATAATTCATAATATGCTTGCAAATAAAAGAAGTAGTAATAAAAAAAGGTCCAGAAGAAAATTACTGTGATTAGGGCAATAAATGATCAGGTATTTATTATCTAGTAATCATATTTTACCAAATAGAGGCATGTAAAATTAGGCAAGCAGGCTTGAACTACAGTCTTATGATGAATCTCACTTAAGCCCCAAATAGGAGTTGAAATAGATAAACAAATGATGGGAACAGCTGTGCCTGGTAATGAAATCACTGACTCAGTATGGAATGATGGGAGCTCATTTGTCATGGAAATCTCTAGAAGATATCTGTAGTTGGCTAGCCTTTTATTGAATTGTGTTGATTCTCTAAGGCTATCCAGTACATCTGTCACTTCAGTTACACCTGACCTGATTCTCACATCTCTCCATGATGAAAAATTACTTACAAAATGCCACCTAAGGAGGTCTACTTGTAAAGTATTTAGATTGATCAGTACCCTCATGTTAGTGTAGTTAGTAGCAAGTATTCACAAAAGGCCACTATGGCTTCCCCAGATACCTTTGTTTCCTGCTTTATTGTGGGAATAAATTTGTTTTTCACTAAGTTGTGTGATTAGTGGGAAGAAGACAAGGTATCACGTCCTTTGTTGGAAATAGGAGGCAGTGCTTTTTCTTACGTACTGAAGGCTGGACTATTCTGGGAAACTGGCTGTCTCCAAAAAAACACAAAAAATTAAAACACTCTGATTTAGAGTGTTTGCTGATTTCTGTGGTATAAATACTCCCAACACTGATAGTTCAAGCTACCAATGCCTGAGGCTCACTCAGTTCCTCTATACTTTAATAATCAGCTTTTACTGGCTCACAGCAGTTGGCTAATAGAAGACCTGAGGGCATAAGTAAAACTGATAAAATTATACAAGGAAATTAAAACAGGTTTCTAACTGGCTTGTTTGGGTTTTTTTTAAACATTTTATTTAGTTTTTCATCTGTCCCAGGAACCCCAGGACTCGAACCTGGGACCTTGGGATGTATGTGAACTCTGCCCAACTGCTGCTCTACCAGGGAGCATCTGTTTGGTCTTGAAAATTCTGTTTTTTCAAAATTGCCCAGTAAGTAGACATACCAGAATTCACAATTGGTAAAAACTGATAATATATAAAGAACAAAGACATATTAGGTAGGGATGGCTTTTCCTTTCAGTTTGTTATTCTCTGTCTCAATCTCCTCACTCATCATGAGGGACAGAATCTGCTATTCCTTCAACTGTGGTTCATGCGTCAACACCTGTGATTCAGTTGCTACCACCTCAGACTTATTGTCTCAGAGCCTTTGATTAACTAGCTTCTCTGGTGACTTTAATGGACATTAGTGTTTGAGCAGCAACATGATCAAGTGTAGTTTGAATGTCAAAATTATATTTATGTAAGATTCACTCACTTTCCAAAGGACCAGTGGTAAAAGGTTAGTAAAAATATTCCACAGGTTTCAGTTTATTAAAAGAAGTTCATACATATTTGGGAAAAGAGGCATATAGCATATTTTAGAAATGTTGTAAGATTCAAATATAGCCAATGCTATGATAATGACCTTTGCTCCCTCTCTCCCTCCCACCCTCCTTCTTTCCTTCTTTTAAAGAGGAAGGCAGGCAGGCAGGCAGGCAGCAGGCAGGAAGAGAGGGGAAGAGGGAAGAAGCATTTTATTTTTTTAGTTCTCCCAGTCCTGGGACTCTATGCAGATGCTCCCCTGGCATGGGTTTAACCCTTGAGCCACCAGGGGGATAAAAATTTTCTTACTCATATATAAGCCTATAAACTCAGATTTCTCAGAAATTCAAATTCACACATTATTATTATCCTTACAAAAAAGACAGAACATTAGAAATAGCAAAACTGTATATTTATTTGGATAAATAATAAAGAAAGAGGAAAGAAAAATCAAGGAAAGATCCCTGGTTTTAGAATTTACTCTTTTTGAAGAACTTCTCTGTGAAGAAAGAATTACATGGTATGTCTGTTCTGGCAAAAAAAGGATGTTGTCCGATGTGAGAGTCAGAGATGGGAAGGACGGTCCTGCTCTTTCTCGCTGTTGTCTGAAGGAGCCAGAGCATGGCTCCTCGCTGTGTTAGCCCGCCTCTCGTACTGGGAGAAGCCAGCAGGAAAGAATGGACAGTTTCCACCTGAGAACATCAGTATTCCTAGCTGCTATGTGGGTGCTAACCACCATTTGCTGTTTCATAACAGTGTACCCGGGAGGCTGAATTTCTTTTGAAATGAAACAAAGCAAAAAAACCTAGGAAGGCAGTTTTTCTCCATCCCTTACTGCCTACATGGCAAATATGCAAATAAAATATTCAAAAAGTAAAAATTCAATGCTCACTTGTTTATAAAAATATAAGCTCTGAAACTATACATCTCTTATTAAATATTTGTTTTTACCTTACTAAATGAGTATTTATTGACTTTTGTTTTAGCGTTAGGGTTTTTTTACTTAGGGTTCACAAATTTAAAAATGTTCACTGACTAAAATATTCGAGGCATTGAGTAAGAGGTTACAGCTGACATTTAAAATGAGATAGAATATTGTAGACACTATTTCTCTGCTCATATATTTAGAGCTGACATCACTGAAAATTTCAATATTACAGCCCAGTGATTTGCAGCTAGAGGTTTTGCGTCCACTCCTTCCCAGAGGACATCTAGTGATGACTAGAAATATTTTTGATTTGTCACAACTGGGGTGGGGGGCGGGGGTGGGTGTGCAAACTGTGGCATCTCGTAGGTAGAGGCCAGGGATGCTGCTAAACATCCTACAATGAACAAGGACAATCCCCCACAACAAAGAATTATCTGATCCCAAACACTGATAATGGTGAACCTGAGAAACCCTGCATGGCCCAAGAAAACCCCATAAGGATTCATGATGCATCATAGTAATAGTGCTCACTATGAGATCACAGCCATGAGAAGCAGTCAGGAACATTTCAGAAACTCTGGATAACAAATGCTATTGAATTCCAGAACATACATAATTATGAGAATTGGCCAGCTAAGTCCTTCTTTGCTTGCATCATAAACCTCAAGAGCTTAGTCACAGGCAAGCAACATGAAATTTCTATTCATGTTGTGTATTACCTTTGTACTGTTGCAGAAATTATATACAAAAACATATAGAGATAGCCTCGGCCTCATAGCTGAACACCTGATCATTTTTAACTTTATTAACTAAAGGTTTCACAATTCTATTCTAAACTCTTTTTACCCTTTCAAGTGTCTCCTAATTTTTAATTTTGTGCTGTTGTCTTGAAGGCAGATGGGTTTTCTTAAACATCTGTTTTATGTGAGATTCGGTCAGTCTTGTCTCCACTGGATTGTGCATTCTTCTACTAATAGAATCACTAAAGAGCACATGTGTTGGAAGAGGTGACTGGAAACCAAAGATAAAGTTTTAGGAGAACAAATGGTTAAAGGTTGGAAGAAACAGATGTTTATG
The DNA here is from genome assembly GCA_004363575.1 of Solenodon paradoxus. NCBI lineage: Eukaryota > Metazoa > Chordata > Mammalia > Eulipotyphla > Solenodontidae > Solenodon > Solenodon paradoxus. Next base: position 195,240 of record RJWH01002330.1, read on the forward strand.
CTATAGTTCACCCTGTTTACAAATTCCGGACAGCATTTTTCTACCAAAGAATTATAGATTTGCTTTAAAACTCACGACTCTGCTATCTGCCCAAGGAATCTGAATCTCTATTCAACAGGACACATGATTTAGTTAAAAAGGTACACCTCCTACTAAAATTACATACAGGTTTCAGTGTACTCTTAGTTGCTGGGCTTCTTTTATTGGGTTTGAATTTTTTCTTAATTGAAAACTCCATTGCATAGATACATATAATTGTTTCTGAGGCATATTTGTTTGAACAGCAACAGATGTGGGGAAAAATCATGAAAAAGATTAGCATTTTTATAAGAATTTAGTTTGTGGCCTTTAATTGACGTGGATTAAAATGTTTATTTTTAATAAACTCAGACAAAAAAATTGTGTTAAAACTAGGAAGACAGTTTTAACACCTTTAGCTGACTATTTTCATTATTCTAAGCTGAATTAAAGAACACTGACACAAATAAAACGATGTAGAAATGTAAAGTGGAAAATAATTACTCCTAGTCAGGTAAAATGTCAAGCAAAATCAAGTTCAAAAATAGATTTACTATGTAACAATGCAGATCCTTGTGAATCTACTAAACCAATGAATTTCACTCTATGGCATGAAAATTCTAACAATAAATCTGTAGCTTAAGAAAACAGAAAAACATTTATGTAAAAACACTTAAATTTTCTGTTCCTCATTTTTACATGTTAAGCAACCTATTATGAGCTCTCTAAATTAGGACCATTAAATCATGTGGATAGCAGTGTCAATGTCAAGTTTACTCTGCTTCTAAGGAAGGATCTAGCAGATACTTCAAAACCAATGGCCTCCATGTCAGAGGGCTCAAGTAACAGGCTGCCTGCTACCCCCACCTCATCAGATCAAGGCCTGGTGCTGATATGAGTTCTCTTGGCATCATTAGAAAGGATGCTCTATCCTGGTCCACAAACAAGAATGATCTTACTCACATTTCATTCCCACACAGAGGTAAAGCCTTATTTGAGAGGGAGGAGCCATTCTCCCTTTGTCCTGTTCTTAAACTGATACATCATGGAGCATTAACTTCATTTTGGGGCCTCCAACAAAAATTCGTGAGACCATGTCCCTGTTTTCAGGAAGTCAAGTTCAGTTTGCTCCCAAACTTTAACAAAACTTAAATAGGAATGATAAGCAAGAATCCTATTAATGAAGTACAAGATCTCTTCTAAGTGTCACACCCATTAAAGACAGTAAGAAGGGAGATGGGAGAATTAGCTAAGCTTTGTTTCTTTTGCCCTTGAAATCAAGGCAAGCAGTCTAATTTATTTGTGCAACTCTTCAATTCAATCTTTTTTGGTGCTGACAAACTCCTAGCATCCTTTAAACAAATCACTCAAATGCTAACGCCTGAGCTGAAACTTCTCTTTCCAGGATGAGCACTTGCCCTTTTTACTAGGCTGCCAAAGTTCCTTCCAGCCAGGTCAGAAACACTTGTCACTCCCTAGGACTGAATGTGCAGGTGTCGCTAAAGCAACTGCCATTTCATTCATATGGTTGTAAGTCCCAGGCAACCACAGTCACGTCCCACACCCAGGAGAACCTGGTCAAGGTGGGAAAGGACTGCAGTAAACCCAAGGGAGTTCTCCCAGATTCACAGTCACCAGAAGAAGAGCAATTATTCAACTCTGCAGAGCTCAGTCATCTAGTCCCAGGTAAGCAACATTTAGATCATAATTTCCAGCTTCTTCATCATATGCAATGGTCCAAGAGTCATCTCTATCAGTGTCTCTGTCCATTTAATAGAAACAATTCCAAGAGCTTAAAATACCTGTAAAAAATGAAACTATCTCAAACTGCAGTGGCATTTACTACTATCTTGTTCAATTTTCAGCGATATAAAATTTAACTGCAGATTTTTAATATTCCATATATATTTCCAGAATTTTAATCCAGAAACTGATTTTAAGCTGTTTTTAATTCTTAAGAGAGGTCTAAAATTATCGGCTGTATTATACCATTAAATATGGATACATCCCATTAATGCTTTTTACAGTTAAAACATAATCTGTTAGCTTACCTTTGATATTCCTAATTAGTAGTAAACAGTTCTCTGGAGGATCAGAATCATGCTTATAACCATGACAACTGTAACACATTAGGCTAATAGAGCACTTACTGTCTACAGGAACTGGACTTTTCCCCAGGGATTACTTTATTTAATCCTTACAAAATGAGATATGTGAAATCTCATTTTACAAAGGCAAGTAATGAGGCTTAAAAGTTATCGGATTGATAAAAATGTACAGCTAGTAGGTTGTAGAGGATTCAACCCCGGGCAGCCTGTATTTGTAAGACAAATGGAACATTCAAAATACGTCAGACTGAATGTTTTATGAGCATAGTATAGTGTCCTATATTTTTCTTCTTTCTGACTACTTCTTTCCAATTTTAATGGGTTACAAAAGTACTGGTTTTTTTTTTTTTTTTTTTTTTTTAAATGAAACACATTAAGGACTTATATTCTTAGCATTATGTTAGTAACAAAGAAATAATTTTCTTATTAAGTATGGCTGTAAATCACATTCTCTCTCAGGCATTGAAACATTAACATTGAAAATTAGATTGTAAGCCTCTCATCAGTATCTCGTCTTTGCAAGTCACTTCTAATTTATATTTTCAGCATAGGAGCAGACCACTGATAATTGGAGTTTTACAAAGTTAGTGATCAACTACAGCAGTGCCATTGTTTTTAAGCAGGGAAGAACTATAACTTGTCTTCTAATATGTAGCTGGCCCCTTCCATGTTATCATCTACAACTTCTTTATCGGAATTAGCTGGGAATATAAAAAACTGACATTCATACAACATTTATACCATACCATATTTATTCTGTTAGGTTTCTTTTCCCAAATAGACAAGTCTCAATTATAGCATTTGTTCATTTCAGGAGTCTTAGATGGGACAGATGAATTCCCATTTAAGGCTTTTCTATTTCTGGTATTAACAGTTGATACATTTAAATGACCTGGTATTTGTTTTTATAAGGTCACTTTAATTGTTTTTGACATCAATATTATTAACTTGTTATCTTTTAAGTTTAGTTTCTTTCTCTTTTCTTCTTTTTTTAATCTCTAGTCTGGAGAACTTGAAAAATATTATTAATAGTCTTTGTTTTCCTATAGGAAATACTATAACACTTATGTTCCTCTTTGTTCTGTCTTTATACATAATAATGCCACATGTGGAGAAAAAATGAAATAAAAAGAACTATATATATATATATATATAGTATTGTAAATTAAAAACATTTTAATAAAAAACTGGAACTATTCACAATATAACAACTATATTATGAAAAGAGAATTCTGTATTTGTCCTGGAATATGGACATAAGTTTGTATAATGGCTTCTCCTCATACTGCATAAATTATGTCACTCCCTCGTCACCTAGTCCCTCAAAAGCAATAATATCAAAGCAAATATCTTCACTGTTTCTACTAGAAAAAAATCCCCAGCACACAGTAGGTGCTGAACTGATCGCCCTCAGTTAACATACATACACACTTGACCATCTGGCAATGAAACCTCTACATTTTAGTCCCACTAATTTCTTATAATTCTCTAAGACATTTGCTCTAGTTTACACTGGACTGACCCTGTCTCCCAAGCATGTGATGTGCTTTTACATGGCACCATATTGGTTTTGCCATTCCTACCAATTTTAACATATATTTTAACATAATGAAATCCATCCCATCAATAAACCAACTCCTTTTCTTCCAATTACACTTAAAATCCCGTCTCCTCCACAGACTCATCTCTTTTCAATCAATTATTCTTTGAATTAGGCTCCGGACTTGTACATTTTGCAACACAGATGACTATTTATTTGCATGTCTGCATGAAATAACCAAACAATGGAAAGATAAAGCAAATCATTCAAGTTAAATTTCCCAGCAAAGATAACATAATAGTTACTAATTCCCCCTTTTTAATGAAATCTAATCACAACTACTCATTCAACTAAGATTTATTAAAAACTTTATGAAAGACACTCTGCATGATCTAAGTAGAATCCAGTCTTTATCCCCAAGAAGCTAAAAAATGTAGGTGGTGACCAAAGCAGTAGAGTGAAATAAATACCCACTGCCGGGGTCTACCAGGGAGGTCTCCTGACTCAGCCTCTGTCAAATGAGAAAACTCCCGGTTAGGTCACATTTTGCAGAACAAGTTGGATTTGCCAAGTTGAATACATTTTAGCACAAAAGAAACTATAATTACTTTCACATTATTCGAAATATATCACTGGACTGCTTATTAAACCAAAAAAAAAGGTTCCATTAGTCCAAGAAGATGTGCTATTGTGAATTTCTATGTTTGAAAGCAAGGCAGTGTTGGTAGAGTAGACAGAAATTTTAATCTCTGACGCGATGCTGTCTTTTCCCAGAGAAATAAAAAGAAAATTCCAGCAAATAGGGGATTACCTCGGACCACCTCTTCCACAGACTCCGTGGTGGTGGTAGTGGTCGTGGCAATGCTGGTGGTTCTCTCTGTGGCCTCTTCGTAGGGTTCCTCAACCTCTACGTCTATCTCCTGACCATCCTCGTCATCCTCGTCATCCTCAGCTTCTTCTTCCTCCACATCAGCCACTTCCTCCTCCTCTGTTACTTCTACGACTTTGTCTTCACTGGAGCAGGAAACAGAAATAACAGTAGTAGTCATTTCAACAACTTTAAGGAAAGAAAAAAAATGGTAAGGAATTTTGGTCATCTGAGAGGGTGGGACAGGCATGGTATACAACAAAAACATGCACATGGCTTGACATCCTTAGAGCAAAGCAGGAATCACAGTTCAGTAAGTCTGCAACTATTTGTCCTTGGGCACAATTCTTCTTAGCATATGTAACTGCAAAAAGGGGACTACCATGATCTTGACTATAAAACATTCTGGAAAACTCAAAATAACGGTGACTGTAAGAAGTTCCGTAGTTGCCAGGAGTTCAGAGTGAGACAGGGATGGATGAATAGGAGGCAAGAGCCCAGGGGACTCCGAGGTCAGTGAGATTATTTTGTGCGGTGCTCAGAGCAGATCCACTACATTTTGTATTTGTCAAAGCCCGTAGAACTGTACAAGACAAAAAAGAATATTCTAATGTATAAACTATGAAATGTACTTTATCATAATGTAGTTTATCAATAGTAGTTCAAATGTGCCAAACTGAGGCAGAATATTAATAACTGGAGCAAGGGATAAGGGGACAGGGAGGAGGCAGAAGGCAAATATGCTTTCTATAAAGTCCAAACTGCTCTAAAAAGTAAAGTCTACTAAAAAGAAGGGGAAGGGGTAGGGAAGAAGATACCAACAGGAGTCTACTATATTATGGGGATGACTTCTCATAATGTAAAAGAAAATACACAGAGCATGTAGACTAGATACTCAGTAAGTATAGGATATTGCTTTAACTCTTGCTATTGAACATTTATACTAGAAATGGATGGAGAGAAGAAACTGACTTATGTAAATCTAATACCCAGTCACTGGTCAGGGTGGTCACTGAAATAAGTAGCTATGCTCCCTACTCTAGCTGACTGTGTAGCTTTGTAGAATATCTGATATTTTAGTGGTTCTCAAATTTTATCAAAAATCAGAATCACTTGTAAGACTTAGGAAAACACAGAACACCCAGTACACCTTACCCCAGTTTTCTGATTCAGTGGTCTGAGAAGGGGCCTGAGAATTTGCATTTCTAATAAGTTCTCGGGTGATGCTGATGCTGATGGTTGGGAGATAATAGTTCTGAGAACCACTGAAATATGCAATACTGAGAATAACAGTAAAAGACAGTAATTCACAGTATAATAGGAGAGGGGAATCAAAACAATTTGTGGTATTAAATATATATTTATGTAGCATGATGAATACATTTCGATGGTAAAGACGGGCAGGCTGAAACAAACTTAGAAAGTCCTAGCAATAAATTCTTATAAAAAGCCATGGCCCTGCCAGTGTGGATATGGTCAAGAGTACCTGAAAGATGGTACATAAAGATAACAATGTTAGTGTTAAACAGTGAAAGTATATCATTGCCATCTGGTCAGATAACAGATAGATGTTCCTTTCTTGATCAGACACAAAACCAGCAGAGGAAAGCAATCTAGCTGTGGGGAAGGATTTCACTTATCAGAACTTCTGCTGCAAGTCATTTACCAAGAAGCTCCAAAATAATAGGATTAAATGCCATGTTGACATTTAAATTTAAATTGACATTTCAATTTACCCAGAAAAAGAGACAGCAGAGGGGAATTCTTAGCCCAGAGCTGATTCTGTCCGAAAGATGTTTCTTTAGGGAGAACTGGAGAGTTTGTGTCAGCCACAACCAGAAGTCTTGTGATAGTGGTGAGGGCCGCACTGCCGAGGAAATCAGACCTCTAGTCTGCGAGGGGAAGAGCACAGCAGGCTGCATGCTTCATTCTTACAGAAAAATGGTCACAGACTTTCACAATGCATGTCTGACAGAACAGTCACAGCCATTTTGCTAAAAATAAAACTGGGAAAGTTAACTAAAGAGATGGATAAAGTACAAGAAGAAATTCCCTAACTTAGAATTTGAACGACTTTCATAAAAGTTCTATAGAAATGTGTATGACATTTAATGGAATGCCTTTCTAATTTGGATTCATGATGCAAGGACAAAAAAAAAAAAAAAAAAGGAAAGAAAGACCAAGAAAGCTGATGGGTGTGGGTAGAGGAATAAGGAGAGACTGAAGCAGAATAATATGAATAATAACTTCTTAGTTTACTAATAAATGAAGTATTTATACAGAGAAGATCCTAACTAGTTATTTTACTATTTCTACAAGGCCATGAAGAAATAGGGCAAACGAAACTTCAGCACTGATAGTCAGATGACATGAGTCTTCATTTGAGAAGAGATAAACAGAGTGAAAACATTGACTGAGTGAGGGAATTCCTGCAAAAAGTCTACCATTTGAGGAAATACTTCAAAAAGAATCTGAAACTTAACAGTTGCTCACATGCCTCAAATTTTACCCATCATATTGCCTCTTTTGCTATAGAAATCTATAGGCTATACTCCCGGTGAATAAAATAAAGATGACCACAGGTATGTTATAAGGCAATTTAGCGTGTTGGAGTGATCTTCTGTATTGAACCAAATCATAGCCGCAATACTACTTAGCTCTCCAAATTAAGTGGAAAATTCAGGTAAAGTCAAGGAGAAAGATCAATTGAAATCAATAATCTCTTTGCACTATGAAATCGAGACATGAATGAGGAGACAGGAACCAAATATGTGATGCTGGGTTAAGACAATATGGTGCACTGAAAGTGGAATGTAAAAATATGACCCTGGGCATCCCCAGGAAACTCCAACTTTCTCTGTTTTGACTTTGAATTCTGCACTTAAAACTTCAAACAGAAAAAATGTTTATGAAGACAGCCGTGTTGAAAATAATCTGCATTCTGGTCTGTGTCTAGTTCTGAAAAACAGTAAAATATATGCCTATCATCCATCACTGTATCTGCTTGAGCAATTTACTGGCATAATAACAAGGAACAGAGACGCATAACAGTTCAACTGGCTGAGGAATTAAATTACTTGGCCTAAGAAAATGAGGGTCCAGTTTTTATCACCATAGCTTTGATTTCTAGAATTAAATTTAGACATCTATAAATTCAATTAACTATGTGAACACTGTTAAAACAGCAGCACACAGTTTTAATGATGTTGCATCATCTCAAAGAGTACCAAACATGCCAACATTACAACTTCTAATCACAGTTTCCTAAATAACAGGAAACATAGAAAGGGGGGAAATTACTTTTTCACCTTCTCATTAACTGCCTGGCAGCTTTGTTCTGTGATGTGACCACGGTGGTTTTGGGAAGTCAACTGCACTGTCAGAATACACACGGAGGCGTCAATTTATGGAAACATGAGGCTGAGCATCATAAAGCAATTTTCTTATCAACCATCACACAACAAATCAGGATAAAATAGCCTGTGGTTAACACAGTGGAATATTCATATCACATTCACACATTTTAGTGCCTGTCAATTAGCAGCAGACAACTTTCAAATTCCAATAATGAGAAACACTTCTAAAGAGCGAGGAGGAGACAATCTGAAAATGCTGATCATCTCAGGAGTATCTGAATTTAATAAGGTCAAAGGGTCATTGCTAGGAGGAAATAAATCACTGATGATACAATTTTCTGTGTCAGCAAGCAAGATAACACTTTGGTGAAAGATACATCATGAAGGTGCCTCTCGCTGTATTTCTACATAAAAGCTGACCTTGATAGAATTCTACATGCGGCTACCTCCTTGATATTCCCTTTAGATAGAGCAAGATTTTGAGTCACACACCAGTTTTAATTCCTTTTTGTTTAAGTCATGCAAAACAATTCACCATCTTCATTCTCAAAAAGTTTTATTTATTCTTTCCTAGTCTCTCTTAACACTGACTTTTTTCTTCCCTTTTGTAGGACAAAAGCAAGGAAATGGCAGGCAGCTCTGATTCCCATGGCTGATGTGAATTGACAATCATTGAGACCTGAATTACTGCACTGAGGAGGAGAGATTAACAACATAACAGCTGTCAGTTTCCAAAATGTAAGGACCAACCAGGGGCCAGAGGGCCACATCTCAACAGGAAGATACTCAGACAAGTCTGTTGACCTCGAGTGAGAAAGAAGAGTCTCCAAAAGTCTATACTAGAGATAAAGCAAAGCAGTAAACAGACAATTCTTCCCCTACATGGTCTGTTTTTAATGCTGCCAGTTTAACCCGGGAGATACAGTGGCTGGAGAAGTCAGTTTGTCCCGAAGCAAAGTGGTATCGGACTTACTGCTGATATATTAGGAAAATTTGAATTTACCAGAAAAAAGTGAGAACATTTGTAGAAAAGAAGAAAAGCTTATTCTCTGTGATACTGAGTAAATGTTTTGGGAGGTGGGGAGGATTAAGTAAGAAAAAGACAGTATCTCTCCCAGCTACAGGCTCTGATAGAAGTCACACGCACAAGAGGACATACTGACTTCGTTTATATAAACTATAAAAACAGGCAATCGTCCATGCTGTTAGGATGCAGAGGTGATGCTACGCTTTGGCACTGGGAAGGTTGGTGGCTGGGAGGGAACAGGATAGAGTCTGCAGGGAGCCTGGCAAGGATGTGTTTTGATCTGAGAATTGGCGATTCAGTTACATTCAGTTCTGAAAATTCATGGAGCTGTTTACCTGTGTTATGTGCACTTTTCTTTATGTACATAGTAAAAAGGATGAAAAGAGAGAGGATACTGCTAGTCTGCTAGTGCAGCATCTCACATTTCTTAAAAACTCTCATGGGCTGATCTAGAGTAAGAGATCTTAATAAAATGCTATTTTCACGGGCTCCAAATCTGAAAAACAAAACAAAACGAAAGAAAAAGCCCTCCACTCTAAATTCCCAAGGCCAGAAGGGCACAAATTATGAGAGAAAAAAAAAATGTATGGTCTGCACATGCTTGTGTATACACATCACACACACACTCTCCCGTCTCTAGGAGTCTTTACCCCTCAGTCACTAGATTGACTTAGTAGCCAATTCTCTAAATTAATTCATTTACTAGTTCAAATATTTTATAAATGAATTTGATACTCAAAGGATTCGATGTTTCTACTGTTTTGATGATTACTGAAAGAAAGGCAGCTATATTTAATATACAATTAGCATGTCTGAATCACCTGAAAAAATGGACCCGCCACAGACTTTTTAGCAGGCTCCTAAATTTCAATACAGTAGTTTTGATGTCATTATTTAGGTAGTGGGTATCATTAATTTTTTAGTTGAAGGCTTGAGAATTTGATTAACATTCTCTCCTGAAAAATGCTGGCAGGAGAAATTTTAAGTTTCCCTACAGCCATTCCCAACTCTTGTTCCTTCTTAGACCAGAGAAAGTAAGAAGTCAAGCACTCAAGTCCTGCCTCCTGCAAATATCCCCCTCAAGCCTCATGACTGACAGATTTTGGCAGAACCAGTTGCCAGAGGTACGGTACCTGCTGGGAATTCAAGGTGGGACTTCTGGTAAGGTTTTTACTTTCCAGATGAGAAGTTTCAAAATGAATGATTAAAAGCCTTAGGTTCCTTAATTCTTTACTGTTCTACTTTCTCCCCAAATAGGAGGGTAATAGTCATATATCAACAGTTAGGAGATAAATGTTAGGATGCAGAAAATGATGCAAACAGTCTAGAGGAAAGATACAAAATGGGGCATCTTTGTACCAGTCCAGGGCTCTCTACATGCGTGGCTGGATTTTCTGTTATTTGGAGCTAAATACATTCCTTGCAGATGGTTTACTAGTTGATCCTGGGACTGAATTAATGACTCCTACTTTTAAAAGGACAGAAATGAGACACTAAAAAGTCATGATTCTGGCATTAAGGATAAGATATAGGTCACAACCTTAATCTGAAATTGAGATGTATCATCATCCTTATACATTTAACAAATGTCTATTCTGAGTGAGACTCTACTAATTACCCCACGAGTAACAGACAGTACTAAGTACTAAATGGGAACACCATTCAGGTGGGCTTGAGGTGTCTGAGTGGGTAGGATGTGAACACTGGGTACGAGGAGGTGGCAGGATGTCCATATAACACCCAAACAGGAATAATATGTGCATAAGCTTGACTACAATAGTTCACATGGCACTGAATTTTTATGTGAGGTACGCTAAGTTTCAGAGACCCGATATTCAGGTACTTTTTCTGCAGGCATGAATAGTCAAGTATTGAGTTGAAAAGAACAGTGTGTATGTATGTATGTATGTATGTATGTATGTATGTATGTATGTATGTATGTAGGTGTGTGCGCTAGAGGTGACATTTCAAATACAGTAGTCAGAGAAGGCAACCAGAAAGGGTTCTGGAAACCAAGATGAAATGCTGAAAAAGCCAGACTGATTAAAAAAAGGGTGGGTGGGTGGTCAAAGGCAAGAATAAGAGTAAGTGTACATGTCCTGGCAAAGTTAGCATGATCATGAAAAAACTCAACAAAGATCCAATGAGCTTAGCTTGTTCGGAAGGAAGGGAGAGGAAAAAGCTAAAGGGTGAAGACAGACAGACAGATAGATAGGGAGTGACTCAGTAAGACCAGAGAGGGTAAAGGAAGAAATAGATGTATGCTTATGGGCAAGGGGAATGATTCAATCAGATTCAAGTTTTAATGATGACTGGTTACTGGGTGGAGAGAGGATTGCAGGGGGCAAGAGTAGAAGCTGAGATACTTATCAGGAACATTATGCCAGGGAGCAAGGGGACAAGGGTAGATCACAGGGCAAATAGCCAAAAGGACAGATAATACATCATCACCCATACAGACATAGCCCAATTATGCTCCAGTCAAGGATGGGTCACTTCTAGGACAGTGGTACCAACAGACTAGAGCATACAGCGTAAGTGTGTAGTAGGTTATACCATAGAGGTCTGTGCAATTATATCCTATGTCAGTTGCACAAAAATATCACTTAGTTGATGCATTTTTACAATGAATCCCCATCCTCAAGGGATGTACCTCTGTAATGCTAACTGATTACTCTGATAAAAATTATGAATGGCTAGTAAATGCAAAAGAATGATATCTGACCAAATCTGGGATGTAGAGCAAGGCACTCAGAGAAAGGATATTGAAATGTGATCTAACAAAGGCCCAAAGTTAAAGGACCTAAAGATTGTGCTTCATCAGGCAGAGTAGTAGAACATGTGCAAAGGTCCTGTGGTAGCAGGGAGATAGACTTGAATACCTGAAATAAACTAGTAGACAAGAACACAAAGTGCAATGAGCAATAGCACAGGGAAGGGGTTGGCAAACTATGGCCCATGACTTGCTCTTGGATGTCCCATGAGCTAAGAGCGGTTTCTACATTTTTAAAGGCCTATGAAAACAAAAGGTAAAAAGGTTTGTAACAGAGACAGAATACGGCCTATAGAGCCTCAAATGTTTATTATCTGACCCTTTATAGGAAGTTTGCTGACTCAGCATAGATGGTGGACTATGGCTGGGGTGGGTATTAGAAATCAGAAACTCTACTATGTCCTGATGTTAAACTAAAGAGAAACAATGAAACAAAGTGAGAGGTACCCAGAATATCCAAGTTCCAAAATACTAGCATAGAAACCATAATGCTGTCTCCTCCCCTCTTCAAAATGAACAGAATGCAACCTCCAGGGAGGCAGGAAAACATGGTGGAAGTGTTCAAAGCACGAACTCTGGGGCCACAGACTGGAATCCTGACTCTGTGATCTTAAACAATTTACTTAAGCTCCCTGTGCCTCCTTATCCTGATTTGTTAATGGCGAAATTATAAAGAGTGCCTATTTTCATAGGGGTATGATGGGAAACAAATAGATTAATATTTGTAATCCACTGTAACAGTGCCTAACCTAAAATGAGTTCTATCTAAGAAATAATAAAACAAAGGTATCATACATAGTACTTCAGAATAGCGACTGGCAGAGTTGATGATAGAAAGGGGGAAGGGGTTAATTTAATGAATGACATTATGAGTAAATAGCACTGAATGAATGAATACCACCAAACCATCAAACGAATGGTGCCATGACTAAATTCCCCCAGAATATTCATAGGTGTTATGTTCTATAACAAGTAAACACACTAACCATTTTTATGATAAACTATAAGAGTTACATGTTATTCACTGCTACAAAAGATGTGAGAACAACCCACATAACCTTTAAAGAAAAACAAAACAAATTCTCCCTATATTAGATTAGATTTTCAAAATTCTAGCACATGACACAATATTAATAGAATATAGGCTCTACTATTAAATTTATGTGCATATGAGCTACTAATATTCTTGCCACCTCCAAGAATAAAATTAACTGTATTCGCCAAAAGGTACAAGACATGAAAGACAATTACAAAATTGCAATTAAAATTATGAAATTGATAGTACAGTATAAAAATCAACTTCTTTTTCTATTGGCTTAAAAATGCTGCCTGGCTGAATTTAGTAAATATCTGTAACATAAGAGTGAAATAAGCAAAGGGATAGGAAAAGCATTAGATCAAAATTTGGTATCAACTAGTAGTATCTGGGTTGACAATGTGGAAAAAAAAATTCTTTTTATCTGATAGCTAGTATCAGAGTGAGAAAAGTATCACAGTAACAGAGAAACATTCTAACTAGCACCCCAGGGATGTGAGACAATTTGAAGAATCAGCAGCTTGTAGGACAACTGGAACAAGCTTCTTTTGCATTTGGAGTCATGATATAAAACAGTGTTCTGAATCCTGAGCGGTAGAGATATTGGATGCCAGGCTTAGTCCTCTGTGGCCTCTCGTGGGGAAAAAGGCATAAAGGTCATTCGTGGAATTCTGGGGACATAAGCCTATGGATTTGGTATCTGGTGATATTAAAAACATTATTGCTAATTTTGTGGGTAAGATGTGTCATTTGGGTGCTGCAGAAAATGTTATGATTTTAGAGACAGAGAACTGAAGTATTTGGTATATGTGATGTCTGAACTTTACTTTTATGATAAAAAAGCAAGTTGAAAGGGAGAAAATGATATTCTGGCAAGACCGAAGAAATATTAAGTTTGGAATATAATTACATTAAAAAGCCAAAGTAATTGCTCTTTTAAACTATCTTGGAGGCAAGAAAAATCATATATAATCAAAAGCAGGTTCTTATTTCTGACAGTTTTATGAACCAACTAGGATTAAGGAGAAGCACCCAAGGTGATAAAAAGTTTCAGACTCATTTAAAAACTTTATATATGAAGTAAAATTTTGGTTCATCAGATGTTATAATGGAAAAATTTGAATTGTTCATATTCAAAGACTTGGCTGCTGTCAAGTTGAGGTCATTTGTACACATTTTGGATGGGGAGTTAGAAACGTATGCTCTTTAACCAATTAAAAATATATAATGGGAGCAGGAAGCTAGAAGAGATATAGCAGAGAGGGGAGTGGAGGGAGGGACTGTCAGAATTTCAAGCAGAGCTGTAAGATGTCTTACAAAAACTGTGTGTCTAATATCCTTTCCCACAACGTCTATATACATGGGGACTAAAAGAAAGTTTCAGATGGTCTGAGGACAAAAATGGCTACTAATTTCTCTAGAAAAGCATGAAAGATACCAGCCTAAACTTTCCTTGGGGGACACCTTGTGTTGGACGTATTCCTTAAAAGAGGAGGAGCTGCCTGCTCCTGAGAGCTACTCTCACACCTCTCTTGTGAAAAAACCTTGGTTCTACTTGGGAAGCAACTACAAATTCTGCTCCTTCAAGCTCACTGCAGACACCCTGCCTGCCTCAGATTCTCAATGGGACCCGAGTACCAGAAGAAACAGGTACACGGCTATGCCCTAGTGGGCTCATGGATAAGGTCAGTCAGTGTAGTTCACATACATCCCCAGGACCCAGGTTCCAGACCTGGGACAGGAGGGAAACCAAGATAAACAACTCAATAAAACAAACATTTATTCCTGCTCTCTCCTCCTGCCTGCTTGCCTAATCAACTTCATTCCTGCCTGAACCTTTCCTCAAAAAAAAAAAAAAAAAAAAAAAGGTAGATATCCCCATGCTCAGGTAGTTCGAAATACCATGTATCCCTATGGAGAAACAACCCCAAGGTTCCCCTGCTGCTCTGTTCTGAGGGTTTAAAATATGTATAGAAGTCACTGTCCTCTATGCTCAGATACGTTCCCAAACCCTCAGGGGATGCCTGAAACTACCAGTAGTGTCTAACAAATCCCACATAGACCTTTTTCCCTAAATACACATACCTATGATAAAACCTAATTTATAAATTCAGCATGGTACAAGATGAACAAGAGTTAACCAGAAAATAGAACAATGATAACATTTACTGTAATGAAAGTTATATGAACATGTTATCAAGGAACACTTTCAGAAGCCACCTACCAGTCTAGCGTAGCCATGGGAAAATGACTTTCCCTGTCATGATGTTGCTTCTTCATCTTTTAGATGGCATGATCACATTACCTAACCCTCAGGAGATGCTGTGAGCATGAATGTACGTCAAGTGCTTAGAAGCGCATAAGGTAAGAGCTAAATCCTGTACACCTTTGTTATCAGATTATGGTCTAATATGTATATGACATATTTTCTTTTTCTTTATAATGTTGTCAGGTTTTGAAAAATGGTATAAATAAAAGTATATTTCTTTTCACTATGTACATTTGGGATTTATGCTCTCTAAAAAAAAATCTATGAAGATCTATTTTATGGTAGGCCTCATGCATAGGAAAGTGTCAGGTGATGAAAGGCGTGGAGTCCTGCAGAGATGGACATGTAAACGTGCAGAGAGCAATGTCGTGAGACGTGCCCTTTAACAGTAATGTACTGAAAAAAGAAAGTCTCTTCACAGTATCTGGAAGGGGTAGGTACAGGAGTGAATCGTGGAGGAGGTAACAGGTAAGCAGTAAACAGCAGCAAATGTACACTGAAAGAGAACAGCATCTTAATCCATGAAGTGCCTGCTGGAGTTAAAATCATCTTGGGATGGAGAAAGTTCGGCATGTGTGGTGAGAATGAGCAGGAAGGAGAGGCCCATAGGGCCTTGCAGAAGTAGAGGCGATGGGTCAAATGACTTAACACCTGAAAAGAACGTAGAGGAGTCTTGGCCACAAAGTGCATGTTTGGTAATTGTTATCTGTTTAATGTTTAACGTCATCCTCAGCATTCCAACAAAAGGCTTCATTGTTTTTTCTCTGTTTTTTAAGAGTACTGGAGAGCTAGAGAGACATTTCAGAGTTCCACAATCAACATGTAGAGAATGACTTAAGGATGTGTGAGTGTGAGTGAGTGTGTGTGTATGTGTGTGTGTGTAAAGAAATGGAAGAAAGGAGAGGAGGGAAGAGAAGCTAAGGAAGAGAAAGGGTGGATGTATAACACAGAAATGATGCGAGAAGAAATTAGAAGGATACTGTAATATAACTCCAGCAAATAATTATTTCTCAACATGCATGTTGGTAAGTTGAGTCTCACATGTACCATCTCTGTCTCAAATACTCCATTCAGACCATCTCTGATCTTTGTGATTATGCAAGTTAGGGTCATACTGGAAAGGACAGAAGTGCATGGATTCAAGTGACAGGATTGTGAAAAGAACAAGATGAGTCCAGAGTGTTAGCAGTAATTCTTAAAAGAGTGTGACATCATCACTGAGACAAAAAGGGTGCAAATTAAGAACTTTCTTTGGACCTGTTAGTCTGGATTAGATAAATAAACCCTAGACTACTTGACTTGCAAGTTTAGTGTGCAGATTTCAGCAACCAGAAAGAAAGGGCCTGTGGGGACATGATAGAATGATCCAAAAGAGATAACTAGAGTCAGGAATTTACTAAGATATTTCCCTTTTAATATTTACTAAGGTAACTTTGATTTACAAAGTAACATAAGTCCATTGTGCAGATTCACCATTCCTTGAATATATGACAACACACCCTGCCCACCACAAATTCCCCAAACTGCTTCACCCCTGTCCACTGGACCCCAGGACCACTTGCTCCTGCTTCCCACCCGCTTCATGCTGGTAACCTCAGATCTACTGTCAGTGCCCAAGAGCTGGCTTTTGAGGATATAGAGAAAAGGAAGCCCTTTTGCACTATCAATAGGAAGGTAAATTGGTACAATCTTTGGGGAAAGCAGTATGGAGATTCCTCAAAATATTGAGAATTAAATTCCCATACGATCCCATCATCTCATTCTGAATATTTACTCAAAAAACACTAATACGCAGAGGGATACATGCACCCCAGTGTTTAGTGCAGCATTATTTACAATAGCCAAGAACTGGAAACTAAGTACCCACTGTCAGATAAATGGATAAAAAAGATGTGATATATATAATGGAATATTACAATGAATAACACTTTTTAAAACAAAAACAAAAGATACATTCATGTCAGGATAGTTGAAAACAAAAGAACAACAAAAACCACAAAATCTCCAAAATCTTATGCAAAAGAAAGACAGGTTGGGAATTACAATGACAGACAAGTTATTTAAGAAAAAGGGCTTCTGAGATACAGCAAAGAGAATCGGTTCTAAGGGTTTATTAACCTTAAGTTGTTTTCCAGGGAAATGTCTGTCCTGTGAATGACTAGATGCCTGAGCCCAGAGTCATCTGGGCCTGTCTGTACTGGTAGTCTGACTCAGCAGACAAACAGGCTACAAGGAAAGGCAGCACTTTACTCGCCTGTGAGCTAGTACAAATGACAGCACAAAAGCATCGTTCGGTCCCACTTAAAGAGTCATGACCAAAGATGACAGTCAAAATACAGTATTTGAGATGGGACACAAAGGATCAATTTATCAACAAGCAAGCTGGGAAAGAACATTCCCAAATGGAAGGAAGGTAGAAAGGCTGTCTTGCGGTGGAATGGTCTTGTGCGTAAGTGTCGGTGAGTGTGTTCTGGCACCAACAGTGAGCTGTAGATGAAGGTGCACTCGGAGCAGACTCTACACTCTGGTTCTACCATTAATAAATGACTTTACATGCAAAGTTTCTATCTTGTGACTAACTTGCAGGCATATTTTCATAAAACCAAAGTACCATATTTTGACATATGTAATGAATACCTATTAGCCCAAATTTGTGAAGGAAAAATAAGGATGTGAATTATACTTGGGTAGTACTCATTATGAGGAATCTCAATGTTTTTAATTATTTTACTTATGCTTATGAGTTAAAAGCATAAATCTAGAAATCAATAATAATACCCTGGAATATGATAATCGATTTTGTTGAACTTAAAACGAACTTGCAATGAAAACAATTTCAGTCAATGATGAATGAAATGAAATGAAGAGCAACATATTCTTGAGTAAGTGACTCTGACTTGATAAGACAGGTGATGCTGACTTTATTACCACAGGGTGAATAGTGTGACATTTCTTTTCTTACACTTCAGGTGGGAGCTAGCAGTCTAGCTGATGTTTTTACAAAGATACAGAAACTGCAAGCTTTTAGGCAGCAGTTATTAAACACGCTAAAGAGCATGGCACCGGAGCTGCCGAGAGACACTCTGGGCCTCCTCCCACAGGCAGTGCTGTCAGATCGTGGAGACAATGAAAGAAAAACTTCTTGGCCCATGTATCTCTTCTTGTGTTTTCAAATTATTTGTGACATAAAATTTCTTGTACCATAAGTTGTTAAAAAAAAATAAATGCTAAAACGCCATTATAATACAAAAAACAAGTATCTAAATATAAACAAAAATTTAAATTACAAAATTAAAATGAAACATTTTTTTCTGAAAATTTAGGCCCAAAACATGGGTGCACGTTATACACGGGCGTGCATCATACATGGTAGAACAGGACACTGCACTGTCTCCTTGACATGTGTATGACTCCTTGGCTCCAATTTCCCAAAAACAGTAACTATGATTTCTCCTGAGAGCCACCCGAGGCTACTGCATTAACATTCAAAATATGTACAAACATTTAAAGAAAAAGGAATGACCAACATATTTCTGGAAGCAAAAGATGACAACTTTACAATAGAGTGTGTTACTTACCAGTAGTTGCTTCTGAAATATAATTTAAATATAAAATTGAAGATGAAATACAGAACTTATAAGTAGAATGACTTTATTCTTATTTGAATATCTACTGAATTTGTATTTGAAATGTCCAAGAGAGTTGAAATCCTTTTCAATAACTTTTTTTGTTTCGCTTTTGCTTTCTACTCCCCACCCAGGCCTGGGTCTGCAACCCAGGTCCTTGGGCTTTACAGGACCTGCTCCTTAGGCCCTGAGCCATAAGGGCGTGCCTCCACATTATGTTTTACAGCCATTTTCTAACCCTAGGAAATCATATTTTCTAATGTGTTTGCTTCCCTATAATTTAAGAAAAAAACTCCTACATATTTAAATTCATAAAATAAGATTACCATTAGTTGTTTACTAGCAAAACCTATTTTCATAATGTTCTCAGCCTCATCTGGGACAGAGAGTGCTTAAGAACTCATTATCTATTATTATTGATTATAATAATTATAAGCCCTACAATACTTTTAAAAAGACCTAATTAAAAGGGAACATATTACAATAACCATGATTATCAAACCAGAGGTGGGAGATTAGTCACAGTGCCCTAAGAGGAGCTTTTCTATTCAATAATGTGGGACAATGGGTGGGATTGTGATTTGACTAAAATATCAGTCCCCTATTGGCCTTCCCTCAAGACGCCAATCTATGCATGACAAACAAGTCTATTACCTCAGTTCTGAAGGCAAATAATTTACTGCCATTTTCCCCATTAGAGGTGAAAAGACAGACTCAAGAAAATTTCTTTATGATCAAGGCACATTTTAAATCTTTGAAGACATTTCTGAAACAAAGACCATCTTATTTACATTCAAGTCTTTTCTTTTCTCAACTACTTGAATGCATCTACAACACTGGATCTGTTCTCACAAAACGTATTTTTATGCAGATTCGTTCTAGCATCATTATCATTGCAATACTGTTCCTTTCTTCAGAATGAAAATTCTCAGTTCCAGTTTCATACCTAACACATGACAGCAATCACAGTTAATATCCCAGCAGACTGGTAGGAGGTTATTAAGCGTAAAGCTTTGGAAAAGCAAACTTATCCAAGTAAACAATGGTCTGAAATGAAGAAGGAAACTTCAGGCATCTTCGACAAGGAGATACTTAGAACAGCAAATAATTTATATAGTTTGAATTCCTGCTGCTCTAAATGAAATGTGGCTATCCTATAAACATATTCTTCAAGTACCACACTTTCACTTTTAAATACTCCTAGCCAATGCATTCCAGAGTTACATATTATACTTTACTAAAACAATTCAGTCAATACAAGAATATTATAGCCTATCATGTGCTCAATATTTGGTTTTCTTTATAATTACTTATATGGTACATGTTTGATGTAAAACCGAACAGACCATCCATCCATCCACTGTAGCTCTAATATGTGACAATAAAATAACCAGATAAGTGGCCTATGTGTCCTTTACTTATTTTTTATACTGATGACAAATTAATAGAGAACAATAAAACAAATTCAAAGAACCCCTACTACTAGGATTATTTCAAAACCTACAAAAATTAATTTTCACTTTAGCTACCTTCAAGAAGTTTATGAAGATATTACTTAATAATACAATACTGGTCTATGTAGAGACTTAGAAAATTAGGAAAAA
Source organism: Solenodon paradoxus (assembly GCA_004363575.1). Lineage (NCBI taxonomy): Eukaryota > Metazoa > Chordata > Mammalia > Eulipotyphla > Solenodontidae > Solenodon > Solenodon paradoxus. The sequence goes on from RJWH01002330.1 coordinate 215,465, forward strand.
ATGGTTGGGTAGCAATAGAATTTTATATGTATAATATTTTTCTTTACTATAACAAACTGACTAAAGATAATCATAAAATCTAGTGTAAACAAATTCATATCCATTTAATGTTTCTTAAATGCTACCAGCAATAGTTTTTAAAAAAGACCAAAAATGTATGTCTTTACATGGTGTGTGTGTGTATGTGTGTGTGTATGAGAGTGTAAGTAAACAATATCATCTCCATTTATTATAGCAATTACTGAGAGAGGCTGTTGAAATACCTTTCTCCTTTTATTTTGGAGAGTTTCTATTGGCATATATCCATCATATTTACATCTTTAAAAATATTTTCTTCTGAAATATCTAGTCTGCTGCTAATGCACTCCAGCATATGTACGCATCAGACATTGTCGTTTTCATCCAGAGAAGTTCAGTTTTAATCTGGTTTATATGTTCCATGTCTCTGTAAAATTTTCTGAATGATGGAATGCAGTCCATATATGCATATATATTAGAATGTCTTTATTAGTTCTAATATTTGAGTTTTTTTTACTTTGATAATTTTATCTCATTACTTACCTATTTTCCTTCTCTTTTGTATGACTAGTAACTTTTTAAAAATTAATTTTATTGAAGGAGCATTGCATCATAAAATTATATAGGTTTAAGGTATGTATTGTAATAAATCTACCTATGTATAAAATACATTAAGTCCACCACTATTTCATTATACAATTACTCCCTTACACCCAGTTTGCCTGTATCCTCTCCCCCATGCCCCACTTCTTCCAACAATCACTAATTTGCTTTTTTAGCTAAAAGTAGTTTGACTTAGTTTGTTAAGAGATTAATTTTATTTATTTCATTTCTTTGCTTGGTATCTCTATACCCCAAATATAAGTGATACCATGTAATGTCTGTCTTCCTCCTGGCTTATCTCACTAAGCATAATTCCTTCTAGGTCCAACAATGTTCCTGTCTTTAGGAGGATTTCATCTCTTTTTTAAAAAAATGAGTAATATTCCATTATGCATCTGTATCACATCTTCTTTATCCACTCAGTGTCGATGGGCACTTAGGTTTATTACAGCTCTTGTTTATTATAAATAAAGCTGCAATGAATACAGTGGTGCAGCTTCCTGTGAACTGGTATTGTGTTTTTTTGGTAAATACCCAAAACTGGAATGGGTTTTTACACAAAAAAATACAATAACACTAATTCAAACATTCATTTGAGCTACTGTATTTATTTGCTAGTAATAAACTTATTTCTTTAAATATTTTCATTCGTGGATAGGCCCTGGTGGAGCAGTGATTACGTTAATCACTCTCGGAGGAGTGCGGGCCACGTATCCCTGGGTTCGAGTGCATGTCCTCTCTCTTCCCACCTGTCTTACTGTAACTCCTGCTTGCATCTTTCCCTTTAAATATATATAAACATTCTAACTAAGGTTGTTCATTTCATGTCTCACTCCATACAGAAAGTTTTCTGTAGCTCAAGTGAGGAAATAATTTCACTTTCAAGTAAGTGAAAATATTCTTGAAGGAAAGAACACACACTATTCCTTAAGGGGCATTCCAAAACACGTGAAACATCAAAGGATCATGAAGACAGGACACGTGTGCGTGTACACACACACACACCCCCTTATGGTGAACAGCTTGATCTAAGTAGAATAATTCCACTCTCTACAATGTTCCATATAAACACTGAAGATGTTACTGGTAAACTGGCACCCTCTAAGAAATGGCTTTGAGGATCTCCAAATTATTTCTATAGACATCCTTCCCAAACAAAGACAGACTTATTAAAATGTAGTGTTGGTAGACTGAGATATTGGGATATCATATAATACCACTCTGACTTCTATTTTTGGACTCCTAGAAACCAAATGATATATGACTAACTTCCAAATAAAGTTTCAGAATTCAATCTATTGTTCCCAAAGAGTTGATGAGGCGCAGGTAAAAGAAACCTCATAGGGCAGACTATGCTTACATGTAGATGTGGAGGCCAACAGAAACAGAGAAACACAAAAATAATCACTGCAAGGGCCACCAAGCCACCAACAACAGTGAGTCCCACCTAAATGAGGGTTTTAATATTGCCGGTAACAACACCCAGTCATTGGTTCCAACAAGGAATAAGTCTTTGTTTGAGGTGCTGACAGAAACCAGATAAATAATAAGAATGTGTATTTTCTTCCTATTCCTAATATTTTCTACTTCAGGATATTTGAATGGCTTAATGAAAAAAAGGGTGATATCTGGTGATACAGAACTTCCACGCCTCCATGGAATAAAATCCTTGGCACTGAATAATCTAATCTTCCAGATAACTCCTACAAATGCTTCGGGTGATGACCCCATACTCTCACCCAGCAGTCACTGGGTCCTATCAAGCAGTGGTCCCTGCAGATGCAACCAGATGGCAGTAACCCGATCCCATAAATCAAAGAGGTGGGACTTTGCAGTCATCACCAGCTCAGAAACCAAAACAAATCTCTGGCTTGGCCACACATCTGTAATCTGGTTAAGGCTAGAAAAGTGTTTTGTTATTCTTCTGGACATGCACATGGTCCAATCTTATTAAATACAGAAATTCAGTTTTTTTAATAAGACCTCAGAGCTGGCAGCCAGTTTCCCCCAGAGAAAAAGCAAGCTTCTGTTACTCTCCAATTCATCATTTTCGAGTAAGTTCTCTTACTTCAGTACAAGAGCCAAGAAGTGATACAGTTACAGCCTCAAATGTGCTAGAAGCTGCCAGTATTGTGGCGAGACTTCTCAAAGCCAGAGGCCGCTTCATCAAATCCGTTCTTACTTGACTCCATCACTGGCAAAGACTTGGGCTTTAATTGATTGTACGATGCTTTGTGACCCTCTAAATTTATTAAGATTTTCACTCCCTGAGTCCTTTAATACCACTTTCTCAGAATGCAAGACAGAAAAGCAGCATTCAAATTTTAACTCCAGAGATCCAAATAAGATACACAGTCAAAGAAAGCCCCTCTTTCAGAGCCAATTTTCAAGACAGAAGAGTAGTAGCCCACTAATACTTCTCATGATAGCCCAGATCAGATGTGCCCATGAAACTTTCCACATCTTGGACAAAGTAAAAGACTTGTGTGTGGAACTTATTACACATGACTGAATTTTAAGTTTTCAGAAACTACAAATCATGTATGTGTCAAATGCACCCTCCCTTCTATCATCTGGTGATTATTTGAGGGAAAGTTCTTGAAGCAGACAGACATAGCTAAATTGGTTTTCAACTATACCTAACACTGTGCAACACACAAATGGAACCTTAACAATTTAGAGCTCTCGTACTACTTGCAATAATAATCATGATCAAGATTGAACCCCTGATGGTGAGTATCAGCTTGTGTGGGTCTTTGCTCAAGGTTCTGGCAAGTGACCAGAAATGTATTCAGTGTCTGTGTTTCTGGAACAGCGGAAAGGGCAATGCTAACAAAGCAAAAAAAAAAAAAAAAAAAAAAAAATCATCCAGTATTAGTCAGTGACAAAATAAATCCATCCACAGATGATTCCTCACTATAAATAGATATGAACAAATTAAGTGTTGCTGAAAGATTTGTCTTTTACTCTGAATTATATTTTTGGAAACCTATCTTAAAGCAATTATTACAAAATTTTTGAGGAAAATCTAGTAAAGGAAATAAAAGGTTTCTATAATAGCAAAAAAGGAAGCAAAATATCTATAGTGATGACATTGATGAACAAATTTTGAAGGTTTCATGTACCTAATTAAAGGGATAAATATGAAAATGAAAAATGTGTAATAGTCATTTGAAAAGTTTATACTTGAACCACAACTACCATAGAAATATATACATAATGGGGGATGAGGTGTGGGGGACAGAAACACCAACATTACAATAAAGTAAAACTATAGGCTATTTTCCCTGACCAAGACCCTTCTACAAATGTATTATACTTGAATCATTTTCTAATTAATATTATTTCTAATATTTTAAGTTCAGAGAATATTTCATTGCTCTACACCAAAACTTCAAAACCATGATCAATCTGTCCCTCAAAATAAGCAAATGTTTATTGCAGTCAAATCTGAGAGTAGTAATGCTGATCAGAAATATTTGACAGAGGTGTGCCATGGTGGACCAGAGGTTAGATCAATAACCTCCGAAGAAGCAAGTCACATACCCTTGGGGTTTGAGTCCCAGGTCTGGGGGGAAACTAATGTGAACTACTAAATAAAAATTGAAAAAAATAAAATGCTTCTTCCTATTCTCTTTACCTACCTACTTGTCTCAACTTCATTCCGGTCTGCACTTTTCCTTTAAAAAAATAAAACTAAAAAATAAATTTGACCTAATGATTAGATTTAATGAAGTAATTGGGGGCAAATACAAAGCCTCCATAATCTATTGTATTGGAACATGTTTTATTAATAGTATTTTAAGATATGGATGGATGTATGGTTAGGTTTGTTTTAATTGCAAACATTTTTGTCTGGGTAAAAATTGTATTCAAAAGGCATAATCTGGATTGTCTGCTTTTCTGTCCATAAGGGATCAGGATGAGCTAAAAGTTCAGATGGAATGTTAAAAAACTGTTTTTCCCCAGCTTTGTCCCAGTGCTAAAGAAACTTCTGGTTTCTCAATACCAATACTACAGACATTTGTTTGTTACAGGGCTGTCTTGCAGGTTGTGGGATTTGGCATTCTACCAAATGTCAGTAGCACACACACCCTTAACTTGTGACCGTTGAAAATCTCTGCAAACATCTTCAAAGGTCCCTTGCTTGGAAAATCACCCCAAGTTGAGAACCACTGTTTTTAAAAAATGTTTATTTTTTTTAATATTGCACAATATTTGCCAATAAATAATAGAGCTAAACTAGTCTTCATGACTACAAATTGCATTTGTGAAAATTCCTACAGTTATTTTTACTAAAGAACTCCAATTTGACTAGGAACAGAAAAAGCTTGCTGGTTCAAATGAAAAAGACATTATAAAAATGGACTTTTGTCTAGAAGCTCAAGTAGAGATGAATCTTACCTTCATTTGTAACTGTAATTTCATTTCATTTTATTTCACTTTTATATGCAACGAAGATATTAAAATAATAACTACAATTAAAATGCTTAGTTTGTTATAAATATCTCCAAGGCCCAGTTTTTTATTCTTCAACATTTCTAGCTTTAGAAACTCCTGATGCAATTATTGCATGTCCTGAATGATTACTTAGTTTTTTGAAAGCCCAATTAGTTTAACAGTAATATCTGTGTATGTTATTTGACGTGAATGCCAGTTCAATTTAAATCAAATAGCTGTTGATCAATAACTTATATAAAACTATGCCAAGTGTTTTAATGTATACAGTTGTGCATGCCTTCAAAAACAACAAACAAAAAAAACCTCACTCCTGGATAGTAGGTTAGGATAACTTTGGAATAACATCTGGGTCTAATGGACATAATTTTACCATTTGAGTTTTATTTTAAGCAGGTCTCTCTATATCAAAGGGTTGATAATACTGACTTTCATAATTCCTTAGAGAATTTTTATTTTTATAAAAATTAGAATAGAAAGAATTCCATCTTGTAATTACCATATATGTTCACTAGGACTTTATATAGCCGTTATTTGGAGAGGTTGGTGCAACATTTTTCTGTTTTTATAATCCAGAGAATTTCATCATTTCTTAACACTATTGTCAAGTATTCTAAGGAAGACCAAACAATATGAAAATGAAATAAAGGGATTTTCTAGAAGAATGATGCAATAGGAAAATTATTCCTGTGTTTCCAAAATGTTGCATGTTCTAACAAGTTATAAAAGGAGACTTTTGTGGCATTGAAGATATTGAAGATAAAAAAAAATTATCATTAACCATATCTGCAAATAGGAGAAAAGTGACAAGTTCTTTGACAAATTTTAAACAAAACCAAAGAAGAAATTGGTCAAATAAGTAAAACCTCAGACCATGAGTCTTCAAATGATGATATCCTAGATGAATTTGCTCCAGTTCCAGAATGGGTGCGCCATCTATTTCCACAGAAAGGAAACTTAATATTCTCAGTCACTTAATATTTCAACAGCAAGGGCAGTATCATTCCACAGTTTGGGGAAAATCATGAACTACCTATTGCTAAAAAGATACAAGAGTACTTTTTCCTCTTTTATGATGGTTGTACAACAAGAAGAAAAAAATTCAATACAGTTCAGAAGCAAATACCAAAGGCAGGAGTGTCTTTAAATGTGATTAGGAATAAAGAATCAGTGTTGAAAGGGGGGGGACAAATGAACAGATTGATGATTCTAGTAGATATTTATTAATCCAAACTGCAAAATCTTTTGCATTTATAGACAGAAGATGTCTGCTTTTTCTTCCACATAATTATGAACTCCCAAAGTTTTAAAGTACTGATTTTTTTAAATTATGAAACGAAATTTGAAGTGCAAAAAAGACCAAGAAGCACACAAGGCCAGAGTGCAGAGAGATGCATTGGAAATATGGCCTCTGTACTTATGAGATGGACATATTCCAAGGCCACACACAGCAGGTGAAGAGCAGTTAGTGCATTCATAGGATACAGCTCATTAATAAAATTCATACTTTCAAAACTAGGAAAACAGGCCCTCCAAATCTGGATTTACTACATTTCAATTTCCTTAAATTAAAATATTTACTGTATTAATTTTCATTAAAATTTTGAAAGGATGCTATTTCTTACTCTCTCTTTATCCTTTTTCTGTAAATAATTTGTAAAATCATTTAAAATACTATTTAAAACAACGATAATAGTAATAATAATTATTATTATTTAAGGTACTCAACATACCCAGTCAAGAATGCTTGGCTAGCTTTTCTGGAAAAGCAAGAGGCAAGAAAATCAACAGAATCATTCAGCATTGTAAGGTTTTGAGTGAGTCTGTGTGTGTACAAGTGAATACACCTGTGAACACATACATGCACATAAACTATTAAGGAAACTGTAATCAACTACTGAAAACTCTCCTGAACTACAGACTTTAGCCTTGGGCTTGGTAAGATGCATTAAAAAGCAATCATTCCTCTGAATCTATTTTAAGGGTCTTTTTTTTTTTTTTAATTAAAAAGAAATCATTTCATTATCTAGGAAGATACAACAGGTTAGCTTTCAGCATGTCCTCACTAATGCTTGCAACCACAAAACAAGGAAATACGCTCATTTAAGATCCTGGTATGAAAAATTGTGAAGACCTACTCCTAAAAACAAAAGTGCTATTATGAAAGAATCAGGAGATTTTTCCCTTATGTCTTTTGTTCTACAAATTCAATCATCCCTGTCGTCTATGTGATTCTGAATGGATTCTGCATTTCCAAGTGGGGGAAAACTCACCCTGCAGATCCTCACTCCTAAAATTAGACTGGATATGGGGCTGAGTTTACAAGTTAGTTTTTCCAAATTAATTTTCCCATGGAAAAATTTGTACCTGTCACAGCTGAAATTTGTGCACTATTAACAGTGGTACATTACGGATAGCAAAGTAGGTATCTTGAGGTGGCCTGAGAACTTAATTACATGACATTGGAAAAATAAATATTGAGTTATTTACAAATGAATTTTGGGAACAATACCTGTTTTGTCTAGATTCAGTCTTTTAAAAGTCTTACCTCTTTTCAATGAGGTCAGAAAATGGCTCATCCCACAGAGAATGTTTTTTTTAAAATTTTTCATTAGCAATAGGAAAACAATCACCTCCTACCATAACAAGTCTCATGCCCTACCAACCAAAAAAGATTTTTAAACTGTGGATCCCATTTCCTTTCAGGAGGATCAGAGTTCCCCTTGCTTTTCCCCTTTTTAAAACTCCTCAGAGTGTCCCCTAAGGAGCTTTATGTTAAGATGTGTTAAATTCCTTATTGTGGTTCTGCATTTCAAGTTCCACATGGAGGGCTGGTTCTTGGAAGCAGGAAGCCACCAGCTGGCAGGAGCCTGCCTTATGTGTGGGCAGTGACGCAGTCCCTCTGGCTTTGCCCACCATGCTTCACCAGAAGAGTGTGAGGCATCTCACCCTCAGGGCAGAGAGAAACACACTATTGAAAGTGAAGTGATGCAAGTGACTTGATCTCCTAATTATAAGCTTAGTTATATTTTAAATCTTAAAACCAGGCACAGTTACAAAAATTAATATATTTTAAGTTCAAACTTAGACTATATTACTGGGCTGTATAAATCATGGGAAACAGAGATGCAAAGCTGGAGTGTTTAAGCCAGGCTGTTCACTGCCGCAGCCACTGTCCACCTGTGACTATTGAGCACTGAAATGTGGCTGCTTTGAAGCGAGATGTGCTGTGAGTGTGAAGTGTGCTCGGGATTTGAAGACCTAGTATGAAAGAAACAAGCAAAACAAAAACATGAACTATCTCAGTAACTTTTTCTCATTCGTCATCTGTTGAAATAATGATATTTTGAATAAATTAAATATAAGACATTCTTTAATTAAACTCATCAGTTTCTCTTACGGTTGTGAAAGTCGCTATAAGAGAATGTAAAACACATGAGTGGCTCACATATTAACCTCCTATTGGAAAGTTCTATTTATATGGACCATAAAGTCCTTCCCAAAGGCTATAAAACAAAAAACAAACAAAAAGCTTAAAAGCAAATGACTCAATATGGCTAATGTTTCTTAAAGATCTCTGTGGAAGACATGCCCAGTACCGCCCTGCTTTGTGGCTCCGGCAGATGAAGAGCAGGTGTGGAAGCTGTGGACTCGGGTTTGAGACCAGTGGTCAAGTGTGGCCAAAAAAAGGGGCAGGTAAACAGAGGTAAACAGAGATATGACTACAATTAATTGGGAAAGAAGTCACAGTAGGAATGAGAGTTGTAAGAAGCACAGAAAGGAAAAACCAGGGGTGTATAAGAACACAAATTATTCCCAGTAAAGATATCTTTTTGTGAATCTTGAAACATGTATAGAATTTTATAGGTCAAGATAAAATGCAGCACTTTAGAAGTGACAAGTATCTTTGTGGTGTGCTAATATCACTTGATGAAAAAACAAAATCACTTTCAGTAGAGCCAGAAACAAAAACCCAGAGAAAGAGAAGAGCCAGGGTTTTGGGATGTTCGTAGTTGGGGTGATACAACTGTGTAAGGCTGAAAATGCAGGCTGGAAATAAACCATGTTTTTCTGACAGCTCTGCTAGAGAATTTGAACTTTGCTTTATTCTATGATATGTGATATAACTGTACAGATACACTACAGGAACCATCAAATATGTCCCATTGAGAGTTCAACTGGTTCAGGAACATACAACGGAAGAGTACTAAGATGGGGAGAATAATTATCTGGTAAGACGATTAGCAGAGATCTATGAGGAAGGCAGAGTGGATTCCAGACCATTCCATGCTGGAACAGAAGTCAAAATACAAATGAGACCTATAAGAATACTTTACAAAATTGAATCAAACCATAATGACTTTTAGCCAATAAAAAACAAATCAATGGTTGTAGGAAAAGAGAAGAGAGAGGGTGAGAGGGCAAAAGGGTTAAATGCACAGTGATCAAAGGTACAATGAAGGAAAAACTGAAATAGTGGTGAACATGACATTATATACCGATGTCAATTTACTGTCTATACACCTGAAACCTATTTAATGCTATAATGCAATGTTCCTTCAATAAAGTTAATTTTTAAAAAGAATACAAAAAGTACAAGGGTGACAGAAGAAAGAATTAAGAAACTAGTCTAGTAAAAAGTAAATGATCTGAATTCAGGGAGTGGCAGGTCAGGAAAAAGTAGGTAGAGGTGAATGAGCAAATGATGAGAGAGATTGAAATGACAAGAGAGAATATGTGGGTGGTAAACAAGCATATGAAAAGATGCTCCATATCATATGTTATCAGGGAAGCACAAAAAAGGGTCAAAACCGAGTTTATTTTATACAGATGTTGATGATGCACACTTTAAACCTAAAAGGTTTTTTTGATTGATAAAATAGCACTACACATCTATTAGAATGACTTAAATCCAAGACATTGATGCCATCAAATGCTCTGACGACGTGGAACAACAGGAATTCTCACTCACTGCTGGTTGGAATGCAAAATGGTACAGATACATTGGAAGACAGCTTGGTGGTTTCTTACAAAGCAAAACGGTCTTACCATAAGACCCAGCAATGAGGCTCCTTGGTATTTACCCAAAGCATCTAAAAACATGCCTGCACAAAAATCTGCACATGGCTGTTTATAGTAGCTTTATTCATAATGGTTAAAACTTGGAAGCAACCAAGATACTCTTCAGCATGTAAATGAATAAAGAAACTGTCGTACATCCAGACAATAGAATATTACTCAGCCTTACAAAGAAAAAAAGCTACCAAGTCATGAAAAGTGAGGGAAAAATTATAAATCCCACTATTAACTGAGAGAAACCAATTTGAAGGGACTACATACTGTGTGTTTCCAATTAAATGATATTCTGGAAAAGGTAAAATTATGGAGACAATGAAAGCATCCATTGTTGACAGGGTTTTGGAGAATTGGAAAGATAAGCAGGTAGAGAATAGAATATTTTTAGAAAAAAATATATTGAAAATACTCTGCATGACAATATAATGATGGTTGTGTATGTATCTAATCCCATAGAATGTACAACACCAGGAGTGACCGTGTAATGTCAACTATGGACTTGGGATAATAATGATGTGTCAGTGAAGGTTCATAAGTTGCAACAAATGTATCACTTATGGGGGTGGCTGTTAATGGGAGAGGCCATGAGTACAGGGTAAGAGGCTGTATATGAAAAAGTACTGCACTTTCTCCTCAATTTTGCTGTAAACCTAAAATTACTCTTAAATTAAAAAAATAAGACGAATAAATTTTAAAAATCCAAGAATGCAAATAGAAATAATCAGGAGCTCAGAATATAAAGATAAAAAGGAAGTTAGGAAGCAAAGAGATGGAAGAAGGTATGGAGACAGTCTGAGGTAGAGTTAAAAAAATTCATTAATAATTTATTCAACAAATATGTATCAAGCATCTGCCAAATTCCAGGTACCAGAGTGCAGAAATTCACAGGGGTCATCTACAGGGCATGAAGGAGAGTGATGCAGGAACCCAAGCAGAATTGAGTGGGCTTGGATCTACTGCTATATGGAAGGTGAAGGTCCTCGAATAGTGATGATTAGGTGCATCAAGTAACATTATGATCCCAATTGATGTTACAGCATGAATAAAACATGGATTTTACTAGTAGGTTTATATGAAGTGATACATCAACTTTAGAAAACTCAGAAGCAATTAAGGAAAGAAATTAATTATTCCTAGATATGGAAGGCTGAAAAAATATGGTTAGGAAATATAAAATGGATCAATGAGTCCAGGATTTCAAATAAGTATGTAGATATAGACATACATTAAGTACATCATGGCTAGAAAAGACCTTTCTCCCCTCAAAAAAGAAGATAACTAAAAACCTGAATTGGGGAGATAATTATAGGTGGGGGTGTGAAATTCAGAAGGAACTGTTAAGTGTTTTAGGTATAAGATCAAAAGATCTTGGTCAGAGAGAAATGTCAATGCCAGAACACCATGGGTGTGATATTTCTAAGTGACGGAAAGAGTCCACGGGATGACTTTATCACAAATAACAGGAATAGGTATCAATAAAAATGACTACAAAGGAGCTGGTGAGCAATGCAATTGGATATCACCAACTAGCTAGTGATAACTCAAGACAGAAATAGACAGGTGGAACACATGACCTGGCTTCTGTAAGTCCCTTAGTTTATGCCTATGGATCTAGTTATCAAATCTGGTTTGGATAGTAAATTATATAGCTACACCAGTAGTCACTAGTACTGCAAATTAAAAGAAAAATATGCATTAATGAATGTCATATTAGCATCCTATAGTTTGTTGATTATTACAAAGAGGACAGAAATACATAATATGACTAGAGATGCATATTAAAGTACATGTTAAAGTTTAAAGGTAACATTACTGACAGTTAAGATAAGGGATTCAAGACCAGAACAAGAGGTCCTGTGAACCTATTTCCAGGACTAGTAAGAAGAGGTTTAGGAAAAGAAAAGGCCTCTGTGAGGTCTTCGTAAGATATGTTAGTAATCTTTCAATTCAGTAAGCTGGAAGGGGTGTAGAAGGGAAAGATCAGGACACACTGAAATCTAAGTCTAATACAAAGGAAGTTCTAAGACATAAAAAAAAGTGTCAAATGAGAAAGAAGCCTGGTCAAATCTTTCACATTCAGGATAAAGCAAAAATACTCCATTTTAATTACAAAAGTCACCTGGTAGATGAAAGCTCATAATGGTAGCCACCAACTAGTTACTTAGACTTGAACACTAGTCATGGAACTTTCTGGGTTCATTTGTCATTATCTGGGTGGTTTATTCAGTACACAGTCTATTCAGTAATGGGAAATTTCATCAGATCATGTACCCAACAGCCCAGGCACAAAGAAAATGGCTGTTCAAGCTTCAAGTTTCCCTCTTTGCTAAGGGAAGCACTGGCATCTTATAGGCTCTCCAAGACCTGGCGCCTAACAGGTGACTTTTTCCACAAAGTCACTCTGAAAACTTCAAATTTAGACACAATGACCAAGGAATATAAAGAAGTTAGAAAATATAATATGAACTAGGAAATTCTAACTTGTAGACAAAGCAGCAATTAAATCCAAATCAGTGAGTATTTTTATATCTGGCACATGAAACACAGGTGTGGGCACCAGTCATAGCCCAGAACCCAACTAATTAATTCCATGGAAAAAATACAAGCTTTCTCATTGCCAAGTCCTACTCTCACTGATGTTTCCTGCCCTGGGAGAGTTTAGTAACTTTCAAAACATTTACAGACAGAAAAATACTGTGACCATACTGTTGACTTTCTGCTTCCCTCTTTCTTTTTATTTGTTCAGCTTTATGCTCTTCTACACTGAACCCAATTTTTCTAAGTCTGGGAAAGAGGAAGAAGAAAAACAGCCCATGAAAACAAAACCAAAAAAAGTCCCCAATTAAATCTTTCTGAACAAACATTTGCACTGAACTAATGACTGACAAAATAATTCCAAAATAGTGTTTAAATTACAGACCAAAGAGAATGTGATGTCAATTGCTCAGATTGCAATTCTTTATTAGAACTAGCAGTGACTTCTTATAATATCAGTAGAATTTTGATGCCAACTCTTCAGATTAAAATAATTAACTGAGTGATGTTTGATGAATTATATTAAAATTAAACAGTAGCCCCAAAGCATAACAGGATTTCATGGTTAGATTTTTCCCCATAAGTGTAGTAGTAGTGCTAGTAGGCCTAGCAGATAAGACCACCAGACATAGTTGACATATTTCCCAAGTTTGAGACAGGGAACCAAGGGAGAAGAACCAAGATGAGCAACTACAATAAAATAATGGTTCTTCTTTGTCTCTTTTCCTGCCTGCACCTTTCCTTTAAACAAAACAAAACAAAAAAGGTAAACTTTCATGGGAATAGGCAGAGAAATAGAAAGATGTGTTTGGAGAATAAAACTGGATGCTTGGAATCTACAAGACACCGAGCAGAGATGACACCACTTACCTCCCATCCATATAGTCTGTATCTGCGCCACCCCACCAGACATCTGAGTCATCCTCCTCTGCATCTGCTGAATCAATGTTGTCATTCTCTTCAGCCAGGGGACAGCACACAAACTCCACCCCTCGGAACTTGTCAATCCCACAGGGCAGCAACATGCCATAGTCGTGCAGGTTGGTACTCTTCTCACTGCAGGTCTGCAGAGAAAGAAGAGAACAGGGTGGTTGAGTAAATAGGTTTCATTCTAAGAAAATCTCAAGTGCAATTACATGCAGACCCAAGATATCAAGATCCAATTTCTCAATGGCTTTTTGAGTGGATTTACGTACAAGAGAGTTTTTTAAAGCACAGGCTACTTTGGTATCCTTATTCTCAAGTACTATTACTTATTTAATAAGGATGTGTTGTTCTTCAATAGAAGTTTACAAACACAACAGGAATGAAAACCAGTTGTGAACTAAGATGCAGAAGAAGCTGTGCTGGTAAACAGATAATAAAGAATTCAGGCTGTCTGGCTTCATAAGCATATCAAGAATTTATCAAGGCTCCATGCAGGTCAACCCCCAACTCACTTCCAAATCCATTATAAATGGAAGTTTCTCTCACTTGGACCTGTCTTATTCCAGAAATTCCTACACTCGCAGCTCACTTCCAGAATAACAACCTCAGAAGTGAGCAAATTACCCTCTGGTATGAATCAGGACTTATCCTCATTAGAGGTTTCTCCTTCTATCTTTTTGATTTTTCTGGAATTTGTTAGATTTGCACTGGATAACAAAGTTTTTAAAGCATTCACTGGTGACAGAAGATGAATAATTCAACACTTATAAGTGAAAATGAAACTACCACAGTAAATTTTGACCTTGTAGGAATTAGTCATGTTTTTTCTTAGTAATAAAGAATTTTTCTTCTAATCACTCAAAAAGAAATAAAAAATGACAATATCGGATGAGTAGCTGGACTTCAAATTATTTGGTCTATTTTTTTAAGGTCAATACATTTTTAAATCTCCAAAACACAGTTTTACACAAAGAACATTTTGTTTTACAATACTTTGAAAGACATTACTTTACTTTACCAAAGACAAAATAATGCTAAATTGTAAAAGGTTAGGATGAGCTAGGTCAGGGTTTCTTGACAGGCCTTACTGAATTTTGGACCAGATAACACTTGGTGGGAGGGAAGAATGCTGTCCTGATCACTGCAGATGTTTATGGGAACCTCTGGCACCAACCAACTAAATACAAGTACCAGTCCTGTCCCCTGCTATCCTGACAACCATGAATGTCTCATCATTGACTTAAGTTCCTGGGATACAATGGGGAGCAAAATGGACCTTGGATGAGAAGCACTGAGCTAGATAAGGAAGCTATTTCTAGGATAGTGATCTCATCACATACACACACACATGCAAACACACACACAAGTATGTGCGGGAGTGTGTGGGTGTGTGTGGGGGGCGGGTATGAGTGTGTTTGTGTGTGTTTTGTAGAAATCCTTGACAATATCTTCAAAACAGAGCAGTTCTTAAGGTAGAAATATCCAAAAGTAATCTTTTGTGCAAAATGTCTTATTTTTTAAATTAGCTTAGCCAAAAGCAAGGGCTAACAAAAGGCTAGGGTTGGTGCCAGAGACTCACTCATTCATGATGGAAAAATGAAGGTGACCCCCTGGCCTGGTGAACTTCGGTAAATTGTGTGGCACAACTTAGAACCTGAATTCAAACTAGTTTTTATGGTGATATTGGACAAGTTAATTCTTGTCCTTCCAGTATATTCCCCAACAGAAAATAGGGTAAAAGGTTAAAGAATAAAAACTGCACGTGACAAGCCAAAAGGTAAATAAAAAATAATTTTGGAATAGGGCATGCTTAAAGATTTATAGGAACTATAGGATCATAGCTTTTAATTTATAAAACTTGGCAGACGCATAAGGAATCTAGGTTGCATCTTTGACTCAAAAGTATTTCTGGATATTTTTTAAATGATGAAAAAAGGAGAGAGCAACACAGCTGTTGTCCCAAAATACCCTCTAAAATACCATTACCCTTGTCCTCAAGAAAGCTTCATTTTAACATGAGAATGCATGGCTGGTACCTCTTTGGCGACAGTGTGCCAGTGAAGGTGGGTTTCACAAACGTCCATCCTCTCCTGGTGCAGGAATTTGCACTTGTCAGGAACAAGGAGAGCATCACTGACAAACTCCCCAACTGCAAGAAAGCAAAACAGGTTCACGTCATCCCACTTGCATCACAGTGGTCCTACCAGAAAAATGGTATCAAGGAAAGATGGGCTAAAAATTATTACAGCTTTTTAAATGATGAAGTCTTCAGTCCAAGAAAGACAGGTACCTGTATAATGTGGGGTCCTGACTTCTTAAAAGTAGCCCCATCAATGTTGATGGTCAAAATAAATCTGTATGTGTTTTAAGTAAAATATGTATTCAACGAATATGAATCCTTTATTGAAAAGTTAAATATTTAAAAAATGCTGCTAAATTACAAAATCAATTACCAGTCAATTTCAACACAAGTAAAAATCAAATGACATTGCCAAGGTGATCATTTGAATAGACCAGATATACATCATTATTCATCCCTCTATATTCTATTTATAAACTAACAGAAATTCAACATTTTTCTACTTCCTACACAAACAAATCCGGATATGCACATGTTTATGAATTTAAAACATACATCTACACCCGCATTGCTGAATTCAATCAAATTAAGAAAATGCTCATTAGATCTTTTCGATATTTAAAGGAAATGTACATCATGCAATTATTTCTAGCACTGCTGATACTATAGATATATAGACATTAATAAAGTCCAACATGAATTCACAATCTAATTAGGGTGAAAGAGGAAGAAATATATAATCTATGAGCATAACTTTATTTATTTTTTGTTCATGGCAGTATCCTTAGCTTCTAACATAGGTTTCATACACAGTAGGCAACAAATATCTGATACCTGAAGAAGTTAAACACTTTTGTAGAGATGGCCCAACAAAGGGAACAAATCTGCTTGGGTTCATTGGGAAATCTCAAAGCAGAAAAAACAGAGATGAGTCTAAACGAATGAGCGGTTATCATGTAAAAAACAAACGAAAATTGCATTATATAGGGACAGTATCTGCCTTCTTTATCATTCTACGTAGACTCCAATCCCTGGCCCAGTTATGGCAAAAAGGACCATAGCGGATGGGCAGAGCAAAAGGCAATTCAGCATGAGGGATCCTCCTGTGTGAAGAGAGAATTAACAAGGGCAAAGCATACTTATAGAAGAGACAGAAGTTCACTGTGTCTGGAGCAGAAGGAAGATGTTTTAAAATAGGAATGACAAGCCCAAGTTTACTTTTCAGATAAACTCTTCAAACAGGCAAAGGATGAGCTGGAGTCATGGGACCATGAGAGCAGGACATGACTGAGTGCAATCCTTCAAGCAAGAACAGACTGAAACACCTCTAATGAGAAAGAAATACACAACCATACACCAACGAAGAAGAACGCTACATGACCTTTTCTGAAATGTAGCATGAAGAGTGATAAAGGCCCTAAGAAAGGAAAGAAAAAGGTCTTTTCATTTCTTTTACATATAAAAGGATTCTTTAAAACCCATTTTATAAGGACTCATTTTATAAGGACATTTAAAATACAGTGTTTCTAGCTCAAACGTGCAAGAGTTCTCATGCTCTTTAAGTATTTATTTTAATAATTAATATTTAGATTCAAATAAAACAAATCACAGAGGTATGGAAGTCTCTTATCCTGTTATTCCTCAAATCTTTAGGGTAGTTGATGATGCTCACAGCATGCTAGTGTGGGGTTGTGGGGTGCACTCTGTGGAGAAGAAGCGCTTGGGTACTGGGGACCTACTCCAGGCAGGAGCTGATTTTACTGCATCACTGCCTCTCAGGTCCACAACCTTCCTAGTGACCGATCTTCTATCAACTTCACTTCCCAAGAGAGAAATGACTTAAAGCTACCTACCCTCAGGAGATTACAACCTAGATCCAGAAATAAAAATGAAGGCAAAAATCATAAGGAAAGAAAAAAAAAAACATAATAATGTAAGTGAATCATAAGAAAAAGTATGCAAGTGATACCTACATTTTTATTTTACATAGAATATTGTAGACAAAAACAAACAAACGAAACAAAAAACCCAGATGAGATGGAGAATATCAAGTAAAGATAATCTCATTCAGACACAATACCCCCAGGTGGACACCTCAGGTTTCTGTGATCAAATGCAGTGAGTAGCAAGAATACCTGATATCTGAAGCATCGCAAGTTTCAAGGTTACCTGAGGCTAATGTGACCAATGTCCGGAAGATGCCTGATTTGTTTATTAGTTCTGAAAACTCAATCCAAATTGGCATATTTACAAATGTCAGAATTACTAAGTGATACTGTTTATTTTACAAGTAATTAATGGAAAGATGAAAAATCTGGCCCAAACCTATTAAATCAGCCCATAAAACAATCAGACTAGGTATCAGATACTCTCAACCTTGGCCTCAAAGTGTTACTGGAGCATAAACTGTATAATAGCTGTCAAACTACTGTCTAGTTTTACTTGCCGTTAGCTTAACCTGCAAGGACTAGATTTAGCTCAAAGCCAAAGTCACTGAAAGACACCTTTGCAACATCTAATGTTCATCCAAAGAACATGCACTGCACTCATTTATACAAGGATTTTTTTTTAATTTGCAAAATTACATTTATTTAGTATTATAAAGATGCTCTTAGATTTCTAATATTGCACAGAGTTGAGAAATACATGCCCCTTCCAATGAGACTGATTTTTAAAGGATTAATACTGATTATTTAATAAGCCCTCAGGACTAATGACAAAATAGAAAACTCATTGTACTCTAGCATTAAAAAAAATTAGCAATGAACTGTGGTTTTATAGTCCTACTTATATTACTTTCAAAATTGATGAAACATACTGGAATGTTACACAACAGAAATTTTAAGAAATTAAACCCCAAAAATCTGCTAGAAAAACTTCAGTAAGAATTAAAGAATGGTAAAGTATGAGCCCTTAGTGTAATATGGGTCACAGACTGGCTTAGTGTAATACAGTTTCTGTTTTCTCTCTTTTTAATTCTGAAAGAATTATTTTTTTAAATCTATGATAGAATAGGAAGTATATGGGAATTTTCTGTACTTTCTAATCAAGTTTCTAGTGAACCTGAAATTGCTCTACAAATAAAGCTTATGAATTTAAATAAGAATCTTTTAGAGTATCCATATAGAAATGTACTTTTATCTTTAAAACAAAACTCCTCTGTATTTGGTTTGAGCAACATCGGATCAGATACATCTCTATTTTTTTTTTTTTTTTTTTAAAGGAAAGGTACAGGCAGGAATGAAGGCGAGCAGGCAGCACAGAAAGAGAGGAGGAAGGGAAGAAGCAGTTTATTTATTATCTGGTTGTTCACTTTTGGTTGTTCCCCCTACCTCTGATCTTGAAACCAGGAACTTGGGGGGTATGTGGGCTGTACCCAGGGTACCACCAAAGCATACCCAACATCAGATAAATTTTTAAAAAACGAGGGAGACCAAAGAACAAATAAACTAAGTATCATAATGAGACATAATGCTCCTGCTTAAACTAAACATTACAAAATTTGGCATCATTTAATTATTGTGGATAAATGAATCAAAATATACTGATAAACCATGATATTTATCAAAAATCATGGAACCTGACTGCTTGTTAAAAAAAATTGGTTTATATTACACACACACACACCCGCACAAACACACACACACACAAACACTCCAAATGAAAGTGAATTTTCAAAGGTAATAAGCAAGACCTGGACTTTTTGGTTAAAAAGACTGGCAAGGTAAACAATGATGTCAGTTTCAACTGGACTGTGCAGGCCTCCATCCATTGGCTCTTGGATGTGGTCTCTGTCTAGATCAAATTACCTCATTTTGCAGAGGGAAGAAGAAAGCCCAGATCACATGGCTTGTCCACAGAGCCAACTGGCAGTAGAACGGACCTGAAAATTCAGGTCTCCAGGTTCTCCAACAAAGAGTGACAACTCGCTCTCACTTGAGTCAAATGGTTTGTTTGACAATTCACTCTGGCTTTTATAAAAGCAGATTTGCTTTCAGACTGAAAAATACTCTACTTTTATTTGTTCAATGTGGTAAAATGAACACTAAAATGAGATTTAAATTAGCCAGCAGGCCATATAAAAGAGAGGGAATAGATTTCACTGCACAGAACAGAATATACAATAAACTGTGGTTTTTGGAGATGGTGGGACTCTTCAGCTCACATAAATCTGGTACTGAGGCCAGGGCTGCAGCAGGTAACCATCAATACCACCCCAGACCAGGCAAGTCCTGTCTTCTGTGCTGCCATCCCTACCATGTCAGCTTTTATCTTTATGTATGTTTTGTGGTGACAAGTGGCCGAGGAAACTGAAGACTCCATGATTACTTCAATAGTAGTAATGTTAATAAGAACAACGACTACTCTTCCTCATTCACTGTTCACTTACAATTAGGCATTACTAAAGACAACAGGTAGAGATTACAACCCTATAGATAAGATGGTGCTACATTTGAATACGGCTGGTACTCAATGATGACTAAACATGGTGGAGTAGACTCTCTGTCACTGCAGAAGTGTGGAATCAGAGAGCTTGACCCTTTCATCTTTGTCACTGGGCTCTGGTCCTGGCAATGACAGGGGGCTTTCCTGAAGACCCTTTGGAGGTCTCAGTCCTTCATACTCTAACACTTTACTGCCTATTTTTCTTTTTTTTCTCTTTGGCTCAGAAAATGCAGCAGTGAATAAAAGAGATGAAACCAAAAACGATTCTAGTAGACAAAGATGGAAAACAAAATAGAACGCCAGATGGTAACTAAGATTATGGAGATAAAGCTAAGAAAGGGATGGATTTTTTTTTTTTTTTTCTGAAGGGGTGGAATCTTAAACTGAGTACAAAGGAGAATCCTTACTCACTGAAAATAGGACATTTAAGTGAAGACTTAAGTGAGGGAAATAAACATCCAGATATCAGAAGGAAGTAGCTTAGGCAGAAGAAGGACCATGAACAAGCTCCTGAGGCAAAAGAGTATCTGGTGAATCACAGAGGAGTGAGGAGACAAGTGTTGTCAGAGAGGAATGACAGAGGCTACCGGGTGAGAAGGCAGAATACATGGACACAGTGCCCACGCCGCATCAGTAATCTGAGAAAAAACAGAGAATCCCAAGTGGCTTTCCTAGCAAATTATTCTTGCCTTAAGGATCAAGACTGGAATCAGTAAGAAACTGTTGCAATAGTCCAGAAGGAGATGACAGTGGCTTGGATCAGGACAACAGCAGTAGGATGGTGAGCAGAGTCAGATGATGGCTGTAGTCTCAAGACATAATCTAAAGGGTTGAAAAAAGAGGAGTCAAGGAGCTCACTTGTTGCTATTACTCTGGTTAGAAAGTGCTTCATACTGATGATGGTAGAAAAAGATTGGACATTCCTAGTATTTCCTCATGAATATGCAGACACGTAGAATATTCCAGATTTATGAGTTTATGACCCTGTACTACTGCACATTTCCATATCAAAGTAAAAACTGTAGATAAATTATGGAAACATCATATTTTACCCTTTCAGATTTTTCACAAACAATTTTTTTTCTGAATTTTGTTCATTACATACTGATATATTATAACTTTCATTTGTTATTAGGCTCGGAAATTTTCTGGAAGGGATCTGTGCTCAATAATTGAGAAAAATACTCACAGATGTGGCCAAAACACTTAGCAAAAACTTTCCATGTGGTAAAACTGCTACAGCTTTTGCTTCAGAGTGGGTAGTTACTGGGTTCTCAGAGGCCATGAGTGTGACATATAAATTCTTTTAAGAAGTGACTGTTTCTGTCATCAACATTTCACTGTTAACCATTAATGTGTAATAGTGAGAATTGACAGATGACAGTATTAAGATCAGAACTATTTTCCAGATGGCAAAAACCAAATGGATTAAATAAGGCAAAGGCAAAAGAAGTGAAAATTAAAGAGGTTTCACCTAAATTCTCTTTTGGATTTATTCAGGTGAGCGGAGAGTATCCTCATATAAATGCATTAAGGGCAGGCCAAGGGCAAGACATAAATAGTACTTAACTCAGGCTCCGAATAACACTGAGCTTAAAATAATGAAAATAGTGCAAAGGACATATATTTTTGAAAAAGATGCGAACAAAAATAAACATATTAGAAATTTGCAACTTTCAAAAACCTCACAGAATTTTTTTTTAATTCTGATCTTACTATGCAAATGTACTCATATTGAACAATTATATAAATGGATGGTAGATGGAGATAGGTTTCTCACTTTTATAATGAGAATTTGCAGAGAAGAAGGGAGAGAGGATAGAACAATACATGTGGAAATATATTAGAGTTGGAGACATCAGAATGAACTCATAGTTAAGTTAATATAGACACATGATTAACATAGGAATCTGTATAGATATGTAAATTACAAGACTGTACACAAATACATAATCTTGCTCTGTCTGCTGAGAGGTACTAAAAGCAAAGGGCTTCCTACAGCAATGTGCACAACTGGAGTACAGATCTTAGTATTTAAACACCATTGTACAATAAAAGGAACCAGGCTTCCTTGGAGAAACAGCTGATTCTAGAACTAGGGCAGGAAATACACAAGATGAGTCTGGAGTTTCTTCCAAGAGGGGAAAAAAGGGGAGTATGCTAAATGAGCACAAGCTCCAACTGAAAAAACTTCCAGTGGACAAAGCTGAAACAATTGAGCAATCTCTCTCCCTCTCTCTCTATATATGTAGTTTTTTATACTTTGAGCTACAATTCATTGCTACTTTAAATATATTTCTAAATAACATTAATATTATTGATATTTAATATCAATGCTATATACACATATATTAGATTATAGCTCAAAATATAAAATAAATATCCATGAGACCAAATGCATGGTTCTATGAATGGTGAACGGGGAGGGAGGACAAATCTCGTGAAAAGAATTCCAAAGAATTTGCATACTCTGTCCTTCAGGAGTTGAAGCTTAATTCTCAATCCCTTAATTGTGAGCTATGCTTACTGACTTTTCTCCAAAGAGCACATTATGCAACAGGGGGAAATGAAGATTATGGTAGAGAAACCTAACAAATAGTACCTGAGCAAGGGATCAAGGCCAACAGCCACAGTGACAAACACATTGAGAATCCGTGTCCTTCTATGATATGACAAAGGTACTTTACTTCTGTGGTCTCCCTTCTAAAAACCCAGAAGCTCCACCAGAGACACAGTCTATAAAATTCCTGACCATACTCCCCAAAAGCTGAGATCATTTAAGACAAGGAAAGTAGGACAAACTGTCACAGGCAGAAGGAGTCAAAGGAGGCCTAGATGAAAAGATGATGTGTCCTGGATGGGATAGTAGAGCAGACAAAGGACATTAAGTAAGTTAACCAAACCTGAGCAAAGAGCAGACTTTATTCATAATAATGTATCAAAATTGGCTCATTAACTGTAGTAAATATAAGATAATAGGAGAACCTGGGGGAGGGTGTACATGCAGGAATTCTCTGGGCTGCCCTTCCAATTTTTTCTGTAAATTTAACAAAGTCAAATCTACTTTAAAAACATGTTGAAGCCTCTGTATAAAATTTCACTGAATAGGGACATATTTATTGGATTCTAAGCTATACTTTTTTTTTGCCATTTTAATGCTATGGAAAATCGGATGAGGCTCACATTCCAGGGATGCTAAGTTTTACCTGAAAAGATAACTGCTAAGTACAATAGATCCCTATTAAAGTCTTAAAGTTCTGTCAATTTGTAAATAGTTTACTGTGTATTTAAGATTTTTAAATAAATTCTTCACTCCTTGCTTCTCCTTTATAATTTTTTTGAACTTTGTAAATCAATCTTTTTATTTTTTATTTTTTCATGAAAACATCTTGAGAAATTGGGGAGCAGCTTAGAATCACAGGTGGCTTACAATCAAACGAATATGTTTTATTTGCTCCACATCAACATTCTAGCCTTCAAAAGAATGGCCATGAAATTACGGTGCAGCAAATAACGAGAGTTAAACATCTTACTATAGGAGGTTTCTCTTCATTGTAGCATATAACAGATGCTGATATATAATGACGTAGAGCTGAAAATCATGTTATAATGCGAGTTACAATAAAATAACATAATTGAACTAAACAGACCCTGGTTTTAGATTCTCTTTTTTTTTTTTTTTTTTTTTTTCGGAAAGGTGCAGGCACGATGAAGACAAACACAAAGATCAGCAGGCAGGAGGAGAGAGGAGGAAGAAACAACCTTTTTATTTTATTTAGTTGTTCATCTTGGTTGTTCCTCTGGCCCTGGGTAGCGAATCTGGGTCCTTGGGATGTATGGGGACTGTGTCTGTCAGACTTAACCATGAACCCACCAGGGTGTGCCTGTGTTAGATTTTCTTCGCAAATCTTCTCTTACCCAATAATTTGTGTAATATGTGACTATAATAAAAACTTCAAGAATTTCAAAATAATCACACATATTAATAATAAAGGAGATTCTTTGTTTTCCAAGTTTAACACTGTCTGGGAAAAGTAAATGTCACCTACACTAGAATTCCACCCAGCTCTGATAACATAGCCAGGCTGGCCCTGACCCCTGACTCGATTCCCCTCACTGAGTGTCAGAATATTCCACTGATTCTGAATTGCAACTTCCTTGCTAATCAATCGAATAGTTGAATAAATGTGCTTTTCCTATTGTATTTTTTAATGACTCAGTTTTTTATACCTTTATCATTGATTTAATACATTATCTATAGTCCACAATCAAATTTTATCCATTATTTCAACAATATGCTTTACAGCTAGTTTCTTCCTAGTCCAAGATCCAATTCAAGAACAGTGCATTTGACTGTCAAGTTTCCTTCCCCTCCTTTAATCGGCAACAGTTGCCTCATCCTTTCATTGATCTTGGCATTTAAAAAATTTTTGGTTCTTAATGCTATCAATAATGGGCCGTTTAGCTACCATATTTGTAATAATTTCAACATCAACTGAAAGATGTTATTATGAAAATAACAGCTGTCAAAGATTTCTAGGTCACAGAGATCTCAAACTTTAATGTGCTTCAGAGCCCGCTGGGATGCTGGATCAGAAGGTAAAGCCTTCATCCATCCCTCGTGCCCTCACCTGGACCTGAGCCATGTGATCTAGGATGGGCACTTAATGGAAGACCTCTTCGGAGGCATCTGGTTCAGGTGGATCCTGGAGCACACTTGAAAAATGCTGCTCAGAGCAGGGGGCCACACTGCAACACGCAAGCCAGTCCCCTGGGGATCTTATTAAAGTGAAGTTTCTGATCGGAAAAGTCTAAGCTGGAACCCATTCTACCTTTCTAACAAGCTCCCAAGTGATTCCATTCTGCTGTTCTTCAGGTAGCAAGGGTCTACTTAAGATAATTCATTATAACTAATCTTATTAAGGTACTTTTAAGTTACAGGTTATTGCATTATAAATTTTATAATGACTTTTCTTTTCCCTTTTATTTGTGGCACAGCACATGTAACATAAAATTTACCATCCTCACCATTGCTAAGTGGACAGATCAATGGCATTAAGCGCATTCACTGTCGTGTAACTGAGCTCCACAACTCTTCCCGTCACACAAAACTGAAACGCTCTACCCGTTAACAAGCCTCCAGTCCCCTTGCCCAAGCCCCAGACAACCACCTTTCTCCTCTCTGTCTCTGTGACTATTCCAGGTACCACATATTGGTGGAATTTTTCTTTTTGTGGCTGATGTGGGTTTAACTTTAAAAAGAAGAAAATCAAATCTTTCAAGCCCTCCTTCCAAAAGCGTCTCACAGATTTGTCCCTCGGCACCAATGAAGGTGTGGACTTTTTTCTCACATCAGTAACAGCCAGGTTGTCCTTGTTTTATCTTGTGCTCGTTTTGCCACAGAAGATACAGCAGACGTAAGAAGGAATTCCGAATCTGAGGCCAGAAGGTGGGGAAACCACACACTCACTCAGAGGAATATAGTGATTTCCACAAACAAACAGGTAATTGTAAACACTCTTAGAACTGGACTGTGTTGTGTTTAACGTAGAATATACAGGTGTTGATGGATCATGACGCCCACCTGAAACGTAAAGTTATGACACAATGTCACTTAAAAAAAAAGTTAAATTAGAAAAATTCCTCCTAACCAGAAGCTCAGGTAGGATGAGGAACAAGATTACAAATTAAAACCTAACACCAACTGGTATAACGTTAAGAGGTCATCTCTGCTCTAAATCAGTATCGCTGAAAGTCAGTCCATATTCAGGTCTATGAAGGATACAAAAGAACTGAGACAGTTCTCCACAAAAAGAGCTTAAACAACACTGTCCATCAGAAACATAGAGCAGGTCGCCTATGTAGTTTGAAATTTCCAGTAGCAACATTTAAAAAGTAAAAAGAAATGGGTAAAATGAATTTTAGTAATGTACTCAACCTAGTTTTGTTCTAAATTTTAAAACAGTGTAAAAAATATTACCATGGCAATCTATATTCTTTTTCCATTCTCCCAAATTCTTCGATATTTAGTGTGTATTTCTCATTGACAGGGCGTGTCACTTTAGATGCATGTCAAGTGCTCAGCAACTTCAGGTGACCTGTCTAGGCAGTACTGGTTTGTTAAATTTTAGAGATTAGGAATATCTTTTTTGTTTTCAAGGAAAGGTACATGCAGGAATAAAGGTGAGTAGACAAGCAGGAAGGAAGACAGGAGGAGGAAGACTTTCATCTTTTATTTACTTGTTCATATTGGTTGTTCCCCCTGGTCCCAGGTCTTGAACCCAGGACCTGGGGATGTACGTGGGACTGCTCCCAGGTGTACTAGACCACTAAGCCACCAAGGCACACCCAGGAATATCTGTTAAGGAGTGATGAGCTGATGTGGACAGGCTTAAGTAAGGGGAGTGGGTAGAAATCCAAAGAGATAGGCCTAGATAGCAAAATCATAAATCGTTAAATTTTAATACACTGAGAAGATTGTATACAAAGTTCTGTAAGTTCTCAAAATACCATACATTTTAATCACTCAGAGAAAAGTCACTAGCATTCAGTTTACTTCTACCACTAACCCTATTTACCAGCAGATAGTCTCCATTTCCTTTTCCAGTTCTCATACTATAATTTGTATTTATGAGTTTAATATATTCAATTATTTTGGCTGTGGAAATTTGAGTAAGGCTTCATTTAGACCTACAGCTACTTATCATTAGCCTAGTTCAATTTTCTATATTCTGAGAGATAAGATGAAAAGCAGATATTATAGGGAAAGCCCCTAAATTGTCTTTGTCTCCTGAAAATACATGTATCCTTTGTGGCTGCTTTCTCCTAACACAGTTCTTTCTTTCTAACTTATTAAAAATTCATAACCTGATAGATTTTAAAGATGCAATTAATTAGGGCTATATATGAGACTTTTAAAAAGCCACATAATTGCTAACAAAATACCAATCAGGCTGATGCATAGTGAGGCAGGAGAGCCACCAGTTATTACCAAAACCTTAAATTATGCACCGAGGTAAAAATACACAGCATGTTTTTCCACATACCATACTCAGAAAACCTTGTGTGAGATAGGCTATAATCAAGACAGGAAAAGGCAGTTTCACAGATAAACTTCCAAACAGAGCTGCAGACTGTCACTTTTAAGCTCCTGAATTGTTCCTTCCAAGACATCACCATCTGGCCTTGCTCCAATAATCTCCTGCAACTCATTTCAAGGTCAAAAGGAACAAATGCATTAGCCTCATCTCAGTCGTCAAGTTTTCATATCTACTCTCTCCACCATATCACTTTTCTTCCTTAAACTCAGTCTTCTTCTCTAGATTTCTACCAACAGAGCAGACGACACTTACTTTACTCCCTTACTCTCTAAATCAATTATTCTTTCCCTCTCACAAACCCACCCTTTTAACAACTGGAATTACAAAGTAAGCCTCTGTCCTCTACCCACTGTTTAAAATCACGCAGAAGCATCATCTACGCCCAAGGCTCGCACAGTCTCCTCAACTCTCAGTATTGACCTTTCAGCTTGCTGAACACCCACTTCGAGGGTGCTGCTCCTTGCAAATGTAGAAGTCAACATGACCCTCAAATCTCGGAACAGTACCCAAACAACAATAAGCAACTGGACCAGAATCTTAGCATGAAGCGAGAGAAGGGTGAAGAACTAGTAATGTTTTGAAGAGTCCAAAATGGCGGTGCCTTCTGAACAAATTCTCTTTCCCAGTCCTCTTTCCCACTATGCCACGCTTCCATTTTCTTAATAAGCATCAGTGACTCATGTTCCTATCCCCATGGGATATACCTCTTCTCCACTCAAACGATTCAGATTCCTAAAATTGGACCAGATCAAGTCATACAAACAAATATTTTGAAAATAAACTCCAGGAAACCAGCTCCTTAGCAGAAACGGACCCTTCTAGTTCTCCCCCACCTTCCATCTATATCTATGCTAATGCTTCTCATGACCCTAGAATCATGAGCTCTAGTCATTCTCTAAAACCTAGGTCTCTAAGCACATTCGTCACCCGTGCTTATAACCAATTACCACCTCTCATCTCCATGTTGCTCAGAACGCATTATTTCAGTCTACCTCCTCCTAAGTATGACACCCCTAATACCACCTCTGCTCCTTGAGAGCTCACTAAATGTCCCCTCTAGATTCTCCTGTGAATACCCTGGCTTTAAAAGGTCTTAGTCTAGGAGACAATGTAGATATCTTGAAAACTCAAAGAAAGGAAACTTATTTTATTTCAGGAGTTTTTGAGCTCAAAACTTCCCAGAAAATATGAATTTTATCTTAAAAGATATAAAACTATTTAGAGTAGAGCAAAAGGAAGTAAAGAAAGAGTGAAAAAGAAAAAAAAGACTCATGGCATGTAATAAAAGAACTAGCCAGGAAATGATTAGGACTTAGTATTTGAA
>RJWH01002331.1:0-188409 GCA_004363575.1 Solenodon paradoxus
ATCCCCCCATCCCTCTGGCACCGTGGGGTTACCTCTGGCACCGTGGGGTTGCCACTGGCACCGTGGGGTTGCCACTGGCACCGTGGGGTTGCCACTGGCACCGTGGGGGTACGTCCGGCACCGTGGGGTTACCTCCGGCACCGTGGGGCCGTCTCCGGCCCTGTGGGGCCGTCTCCGGCCCTGTGGGGTTATCTCCGGCACCGTGGGGCCATCTCCGGCCCCGTGGGGTTATCTCCGGCACCGTGGGGTTATCTCCGGCCCTGTGGGGCCATCTCCGGCCCTGTGGGGCCATCTCTGGCCCTGTGGGGTTATCTCCGGCACCGTGGGGTTATCTCCGGCCCTGTGGGGTTATCTCTGGCACTGTGGGGTTACCTCTGACATTCTGAGTTTATCTGTGGAATTGTGGGGTTATCTCTGGCAGTGTCAGGTAACTGGTCATTTCTGACACTGAGAAGGTGAAAGCAGCATGTGTTTTAGGCAGGACATTTAGAGCGGGGCTTATAGAGTCACCAAATTTGGTTTTCCCCTAAGCTGCCAAAATTCCTTGCACCAGTCCTGGCCATTTGTTGAAGTCTCTCCAGACCACATGTGGTTACTATGTGATCACATCACATAGCACTTACCTCTTGCCGGCCTGGCTGCTCTGCTCCTGCTCAGATTGCTCTGCCTCCTCCCCTCCCCTTAGTCTCCAGCACATAGCCCGGTCCCATCTTTGCCATCCCAATGTCCTACTTTTGTCTCCAGCGAATATGGTGAGCCCAACTCTGTGGTTTCAAACTGTGATAAGTCATTCTGAAACCCAGCTAGCTGGGCCTGTTCATTGATTTTCACATTAATTTCCCTCCATTCTGATCATGTGGTTTCTCGTTTCTGCTCCACATGACATGACTTCTTAGTTGATTATGAGGTACTTGAAGGTCTGCTATGGGCCACACACTGTTCACAGCAAAGAACCAAAGTCCCTGGTTGCATGGAGCTTATATTCTAGTGATAAATAGAGAAAACAGACAGATAACCATGTGTTGACGGGTTCTGTGAAAAAAAAATGGAGTCGCGGGCCCAGGGGATGATGATAGAAGGGAAGCCATGGCGTCTAGTAAGGTGGTCAGGGAAGTTCTCTCAGAAGAGAGGGATGTAACCAGAGAACTGAAGGACAGCAAGGACCTAGTCATACATGTCTCTACTTGGGAAGATCTCAGGAAAGCCATTTACCAGACACTGTAGGGAAAACGAGTGGGCATTTCAGTGGGGGAGTGTGGCTTAGAGACCAAGTCTGAGACACAATTGAAGTGACACAGGAGAGGATAATTTTCCCAGGTGACACACACCATGCTTGAGTCAGAACCGGCTTTCTAGCCACTCAGGCGTTTATGACCCCATTCAGTTTTCCTGTCAGACTGTTTACTTTGTCAGTCTCCCGTGAGGGCCCCATCAGGTCTTTCCAAAATGGTAGACCCTACCTTTGATACGCTTTTCAGGGTCTGCAGTCCTAAGCTGGCTGACTCCACCCATCCCCGTGCCAGTCCCGGCTTCTCAGAGAGCCAGTCTGATGGCCAGGTTCAGCTCTGGGGGAGGCCGGCCCAGGTACTTGGGGGGGAATGACAATGCCACAGGGCGGGGCATGTGTGTGGATGCCACAGCAGCAGGAAGCTGAAGACAGAGGCAGGACAGGGAGAGAGATCCACCCCCTCACACGTGAGGCCACGGGGCCGAGAGTTTTTAGTTTGCGATCTGACTGCAGGAGACAGCAGCTACTTCAGAGAAGGAAACCCTCAGACCCATGAACAAGCCCTTCTAACTGAGGAACATGCAGAGCATATCAGAATATCAGGCTCGCAATCAAACATGATTGAAATTTTATTTATGTTTGACAGTGCTTGGGTTTCCAAGCATCGGCCTTCACATTCAGATTGGTGCTGAATTAAAAGAAGAATAAGAAAAGCTTGGAACCCTCCCTGAAGGGGCAGCCAGCATGCATTTCTGGGGAGAAATTGTTCAATTGTCCGTGTTTATTGCTTCCAAATGGGAATAGCTTCAGTTTCATCCTGCTGATTTTGTTACATCGCTTTCCCTGAACTGTGGTTCAGGTGAGCGCATAAATATTTGGTTTAATATTTTGGGGAAACCATAAAAAGATAAACTGATGGAAGGGAGAGGCTCAGAGCAGCCGCAAAGAAGGAAAGTTTGACAAGTTAGGGAGAGATGAAGTGTGTGTTTTCCAACAGTGCCCAAGGGCCTGCTTAATTTATTATCCTTTTAGATGGCAGAAGCATGCAGAAACTTTTAAATTACACCATTACTATGACAAAGCTCAGAGGTATGAGAAGGTAAGGTTGTGCCTGCCAGGAATTTGACATATAGAGCAAACTGGT
The DNA here is from genome assembly GCA_004363575.1 of Solenodon paradoxus. Lineage (NCBI taxonomy): Eukaryota > Metazoa > Chordata > Mammalia > Eulipotyphla > Solenodontidae > Solenodon > Solenodon paradoxus. The sequence continues at coordinate 2,373 of RJWH01002331.1, forward strand.
GACCCACTGGATATGTATAAATCTGCACATGGAGGCATGGAGTTTGGTGATCTTGTCTCTGAGACCGACACAGGCCTGGGACGTACATCTCTGCTTCCTGTCCTCATGGGGTGGAGGTGTCACCAGGATTCCAGACAGGGGACGCTTGCAACAGCTCCCCTGCTTTGCCGCATGCACTGCTGAGATCTCTGATCCTGCTCGACCGAGTGCACAGCCGTCTGTTGGCCACATGGGGAAGGGGTGAAGGCCATGGTGTCCAGGCAGTTGAGCCAGTTATCATCTAGTTGACTCTGGCAAAATTTGGGAGACTCACTTTCTTCTTGTGTAAAGTGGAGATTTGTATCATTCCCTACCCCAAAGTAGTGCGGCAAGAGTTAAATGAGTTAATGTAGGTAAAGTGCTTAGACGAGTATGCGACACAGGATCAGCATTCAACAAGTGGCATTTATCATCACCATTGTCACTGCCACTGAATGCTCATAAGAGCAATTCTTACATTATTGAGCATGTCAGCGACTTCAACATTTCGTGTCTCTCAGATCACGGACTCATCATAATCCTTTAGGACGAGCATGATTTCCCCCATTTTGCAAAGGACAGGACTGGCTCGAGGCCACACAACTCCCCGTTGGTGTCCACATGGTTTGGGACATGAGCTGGGACACCTTTGTCCACCTCCAAACACTGGGCACTCGTCGGGTAAGGCAGGCTCTGCTGTGGCGACGAACACTCCAAATTTCAGCCGCCAGAGTAACCAAGGTTTAATCAGCTGCGTGTCTCTGAGAACAAGGGGGAGGTTTGCTCCTTATCATCCTCATTCTTTATTTGGTTGGTAAAGTCACCACTATTTGGAACAGTTCCTCTCACCTTGGAAAGGCACCAAGAATCTAGCTAAGCAGACTAGCTCTCACAGCTGCTGGTTGGAATTAACCAAAGGGACGCATGTCCCTTTTACTCACCCTTTAATGACTAAAGCAAGTCCTTCATCCACTCCACGTGTCTGTGGAAGGACAGCCCTACTACGTATCTAGATGGAGGCAACGGAGCAGCAGGAATGACCTCAGTGACTGCCCCTCACTGTCACAAATCTGACACAGAACTAGGAGAGACAGCAGGTAGAGAAGATCTGCAGTTTTCACAAGAGATTTCAGGACCGTCCCGGTTTTCAGTGGAACAGCGAAGTCAAGGCACCGAGTGACGAGGAGAGAAACTCACAGCCGGCAGCAAGAACGCGGGAACTCAGTGACGCTTCAGGACCTCAACCACAGGGCAGCGCTGGGACACGAAAGTGTGACGCCGATGGCCAATAAATGGAGTTCGGATCCAGACAAGGAGAGCTCGACGAACGAGGGAGCCGAAGATGCTCCCTTTCCCTCTGGCCTGCCCTGGTGTCAACCCGGCCACCTCCCTGCTGAGGATGCAGCGGCCAGAGGGCCTTGAACCAGGCGCCCGTGAGGGCTGCGCGCTCTCTGGGACTCAGGACGGTCAGTAAACATCTTGGACGGAGGAAAAGAAGCAACAGGGGGAGACTCCGTTAGATGACACCGTGCTGAGAGAAGGAAACATTTTATCAAGCGTCCTGCAAGAGGAGCTTTTACTCTCAGGCTGAGTGCGCGGCGGTGCCACCGTCTGCGTCAGGGGCCCGGAGCCTCAGTGCGAATAGCACTGTGTCACCTGTTTACCTGTGACTCATCCGACAGGTGCCCTGTGGTGCCGCCTCGTGCCATGTGCCGTCACCTGCTGACAGCCCTCCCAGACGGCAGTGCGTGTCACCACGCCCTTCATCCCTGAGGCCGAATCAGGTGCCACCGTCTGGGTGGACCACTTTGCTGACCCTCCGCCCACCGGGGGCCACTTTACGGCTCACGCCTTCTGGCTGTTGCGAATAACACTGGGAAAAAACTCTCTCTTCCGTGTGTGCGAGGACACTTAATGAAGATAACATCGCACCTGGCCACAAATACTTGTTTAAAAAGAAAACTGACAGTGAAAACAAAATCTACAACCCAGAGGGAAGAAAGTAACCGCAACCAGACATCCTCAGAAAATCCCGCCCAAACAGAATTAACACTGAACACATGGAGCTCAGTTTCAGCCTCGCTGAGGCGTAATCTTAAACATCTTTGCTATGGAAAGGAAACAAAGATGGCCCAATAACGGGAGAAGCATGGTAAATTCTGATTTCCCCTCCTCTTGGCTCCAGCTGGAGCTTGGTTTTCCCTCCCAGGGAGGCTGGAGACACTTGACCGGGTGCTGCGCGTGCTCCGGCCAGCAGCTGTGTGCGGTGGTCTCTGGCCGGCCCCTCCTGCGGGGCACTGTCCCCGGGGTGTTGGCACTCCTGGCAGTGGATTTCCTTAGTGACCCGTGATCATTTATGACCTCGTGGATGAAAGTATGAGCAGCATGGGAGGGCGGGGATCTCACAGCCGCCCAGAGGGCTGAGTGGCAAAGTGTCTTCAACTTCAAAGACATGCCAAGGACTAACCCACAGCGGAGAATTAAGCAATGCTTACAGCGCACCTTGGAGAGCCCATCTAACGATAAAACAAATGCCTTCTATTAATTATAGGTGAAGGCAATTAAGTATTGCCCCTCTTTAACATGGAATAGAAACCGAATTAGATCAAGCTCCAATAATTCCTTGCACATGTTGAAAATGTTATAGTTTTAACACTAGAAGCAATATTGGCTCATTTGCTGAAACCAAAAAATATTCTAAGAGCAAGGAAAAAAATCACACCTACTTCCATCCTTCAGAGATCCACACTGTTCCTAGTTTCCTAGGTAATTTATTCACTTTGATAAATTTTGTGGAAAGAGTAATTATTTTCAGGTTTGCATTCCTTTGAACATGATTGATACATATATTTCACCGTATATCTCGCCATGTATGTGTCACTACGCAGAGAATTTTATCCAGATATTATTCTCTCTCCTTCGAAAATGTGTGTGAACTTTCTGAGCAGAGGCAAACTCAGGCCTCCACGGGTTGGTGTGAGAGGCGGGCAGGGTGCTTGTTTCGGAACTGCTCTGAGAGCGAGACCAAGTGAATGTAAACAAAGTCTTCACACAGGAGGACACTGCAGATGAGAAGGGCATGGGGGTTCTGAGTTCTGACTCCTGACTCCAAAGCATTCCCACTACCTGGGAAGGTAACTTTGGGGATCTGCAACGGGAGAAGTGAAAGTTCTGATGCTGCCCAGGTGAGGTAGCACATTCAAAAATAAAAAAGGCAGTACCACAAACACTTTTAACATGTAAGCTGATAAAGTCTTTAAACTCAAATAAAACATGAAATGAAGTGGCATTTCTTTACCAGAATTTCCGTCATGTCTTCCATGTGCCAAGCAGGAACTGTTCAAGGGAATCAGAAGCAAGTCACTCAGGGACACTTGCCACCACCAATAGAGACAATCCGCTGTCCCTCCCTGCTTTCACCGATCAGGCTGAGCCACGACCAAGGACCAAGTCTACGTCTGCACACGGGGTACCGGCAGGCTCCGTGTGGGCAGTCCCCAGAGCTGAATTCAGGGAGACCAGCTCCAGCCGCCAGGAAGGGGGTCGGGCTCCAGAGAAGGGGAGAGTTCAGAGGGCGGGAGCTTGTGAGGGGAGAAGCAGGTGGTGCCATTAGGAAGAGCTGCTGGAATTGCCTGCAAGTTTCATTCTGGACACGGGCTCATCAGAGCTGGGCTTACGGTTCAGCCCATACTGTCTGCATAGAGGACAGGTGGGAAGACAGAACCATCAGACCCAGGGAGGCCCGCGGGAGAGTGCCTCTGGCATTCTCGGGCCGACTCAGGAGCAAACGCTTACTGCTAACCACCTGTGCACATGCACGTGCTAGGTCCCGTGAGCAAATCAGACTCAAGTCTCCGGTGCAGAGCTGAGCTGAGGCGCAGAGGCGGAGCTCGGCAGAGGGAAGGCGGGAGCCCTTACAGCAAGGCCACACCGACGCGGGTGTCATCATCTGGCGCAAAGCGAGTGTTTTCCCGTAGGGAAAAATAACTGATGTGAACACAACGAAGAAAAGTTCTGAACCCAAGCTGAGTACGAAAACCACGCCGGCGACAGGCAACTCAGGGTCCTGGGTTGAGCCTGGGTCCAAAAAGGATGATGTAGAAAAACTGAAAGGGGAATATGTACAAATCTGCAAGTTAGTTGGTAGTCACGCGTCAACAGGATCTTTTCAGCTGTGACAATCGGGAGAATAGGATGAAAGGTATATGGGACTGCTGTACTATCCTGGCAATGTTTCTGGGGGAGAGGGGAGAGCGGAGAGGAGAGAGAGAATCAAAGGGCACTGACTCTGTCCAGGACACGCCTCACTCTGGGGGCGCTGGCTGCAGGAAGGGCTCTGGTACTCTGCTCAGGCCCCGCCGCCTGCTCCAGCCTCGGAGTCTGTGGCCTCTCCCTGATGCAGAGGACTGCGGTCCCACATGTCGTGCCACTGACAGAGCTGCATGCTGGCCACCCCAGGGTAAAGCGGGGCTCCTGTGGGCTGTTTGTACCCGCCGCAGGGTGTTGGCACCCAGGGCCCTCTTTCTTGGTCATTTCAGCTAATTTTCACATTCCAGCTCAGGATTAGAGGGAAGAGCCTACTGTGAGCAGAAGTGTTGAATTACGAGGAATAACAGGAAAGACTGGCCAGTCGGGCGCGGCTCTGCGGTGTAGTGGTTAACAGCTGCTGCAGGAGCCGGGACGCGGCCGGCCTGTGTCCGAGGAGGCACTGGGTTTCTCACGCCCCCCGCATTAGGTACAACACTCACTGGTCTCGGGGCTCAGCCGGGAGCCACACCTGGACCACTTTCGGGAGTTTACATAACGTAACAAAGGTCGTGGGGACCCATGTGGCCTGCAGGGGGTGGCTGTGCATGTGACTGAAGGCCTCCTGGGTTTGTAGTCTTTGCACCTTCCTAACCCCCAGCTCAGGCACCTGGAGGCGCGGCTGAGTTCCGAAGCCAAGACGCGGTTTCCTGGAGCCGCCCCGCCCCTCTCTCCGACACGGCGCTCCAGGCCCTGGGCGGCCTCTGACGCGTGGAGATGTTGTCTTGGAGAAAGACCAAGACCGCCTTACTGACGTTCTAGAAAGCAGGTTTCCAAAGACTCCACAGTGTTTTCTGTCAAAATAGTTCTAGAAAGAAAGCAGCAGGTGACACATGGTAGCGGCAGAACCAGCACAGGCTCTGTCTGAATCCGGTGTTCTCACATGTGGGGGCATCAGAATCAGCAGGGACTGGTGACGTGCAGCGTGCTGGTTCCCCGGCCCCAGAACCCGCGTGTCTGCTGCGCTCGCAGGCAATGCCCACGCCGGTGCCGGGAGCCGCCTCCAGAGACGTGTGAGAGAGGAGTCCCCTCGCCGGAATCAGTGACCCTGTCGGACGCACCAGTCTGGGGACCACAAGGCAGGCATTAAAAACAAAAACACGAAGAGACTGCCGCAGCTGTGTGCAGAGGGGCCCTCGCAGGGTCCTGCTGCTTCCCGGGAAGAGTCGTTCACACTCAGCATGCAGGGTCCTCCCTCCAGGCCTGCTCTGTGCAGCCAGGGGCTCAGGTTCTCCGAGGAGATGGCAAGGAATCGCCGAGACTTGCTGCCGGCTGCAGGAAGACAGCAGCGGGGGCATTTCTGAGTGTAGAGTCCAGCATCTGCACTGAGTGGGGCTGGAGACTGAGGGCTCCGAGGGGCTCCGGCTGCGCGCCCGGTCTGGCTTCCGCGGTGGGTGCCCAGCAGCGGGGTCAGGGCCCTTGGAAAGCAGGATACCTCCAGAGCACTACCGTCCCGTGTTCATGTCCTGTAGGTCCTCTGTTCTTTGGAGAGACGTATCTTGGGTGTGCGTAGAGGAGAAAGGTTGAACTCACATTTGGGCTGAAGCATTAAGAAAGGACATGACTGTAAACATGGAGAAGACAGAACCCCGCCCCTTCCTACGGCTCTTCCCAGGCCAGAGACATTTGTTTCATTTCTTAAGAAGAAATGCGCTTCCTTAGAAAGGGAGCATAAATGATGGCTGAAGTGAGCCTTGTCCCAGAAAACACCGACGTCGTCTGCTGATTGCTGATTGTGTTGCAGCCCAAGCTGTGACTGACTGAGCCCCTTCTACGTGCCAGTAACTGAGTCGTGTGCTCACCGCCTCCTGAGCCCTCACCGGCCCGGGAGGAAACCGGGTGCCAGAGAGCCCTATTCAGGGCCCACGCCGATCACTGGCCCAGCCGGGATGGGGCAGATGCTCGTCTGCACATCTGGGCGACAGTGCTTTTCATGAAACAGCATGGGCATTGCTTCCGTATGCCAGGCGCCGTGCCAGCCTCTGGGACCCAGGGCCAGCCTGGCAGACGGGCTGCGGGCTTCCCGGGGGAGTGGTCGGGGAGCATTTCAGTTGGATTAAACCAAGTCAAAAACTAAAAATTCTTTTCAACAGAAGCTAGCACACATTGAGTCTCACTTTAGTATTTTCTGCTACTCTTCGAGATGCAAACAGAAGTAACTGGTGTTTAATCAAAACTCTCGGTGTGTTTTAATACAGCATATTTCGAACCAGAATGATGTCTTGCCTTATGGAAGCATGTCAGGCTCTTACTCAGCTGGTCATCAGCGGAACCCTGGCCTGAAGGTCACGCTGCCTTAGGCGCCACTGCCACCTGGTGTCCCCCACTGGAATTGCAGGCTTGGTGCACAAATGACCTGATGGGGCAGCTCCTCCCTCTTAAGAGAAAAGCAAGTCTTGTCACCTGAAACTTTGAGGCACAGGTGTTTTCATAGGTGCCTAATTATCTGCACCAATATAGCCGGGCAGGGTCTGCTTTATTTCATCTCTATATTCTGAATGTCTACATTTAAATCGCTGTTACAAATTAACAGCCACAGGTATTCATGATAAAGTTAACGTTCAATATCAATGAATACTTAGGAAAAACTCTGAACTCACTCATGCAAATAATACTTCCCGTTAGGTGGGTAGCCTCCAATGCCATAAAAATAAGAAAACAATGTGATTCCTAATTACCTCTCAACCTCACCTGACTCAAATCATGCTGAAGTCTCACGGTTTCTGGAATTTTCTGGGCTCCCTCTCCCTTGCTTGCCTGCTGCCTGTCTGTGCTGTTCCCTCCGCCTGGAAACCTTCCCACATCTTCGCCTTCGGAATTTAGGCTTCAAAGGCCAAGTCAGACCTGCAGAGAATTGCTTCAAACGCAGTTGAGAAGAGACAGCGTCACATAGCAGGGTCTCAGAGAAACGGAGGATGGGCTCTGGATCCCGTCCTCATCTCTCTCACGACTGTGACCTGTGTCTGCTCGTTTTGCCACAAACGTTTTCACTACATAACTAATTGGTTGAAAGGTAGTACTGCCTTAGAGGGACATTCAAGAGGACAGCAAGAAACGAGGTCGACTGGAATTCAGTTCAGTTCCTTTCTCCAGGATGGCAAATTGTAAAGCTGTCAACCAGTTCGTTGCTTTTCTCTTTTACGGTAAAATTGCCTGATGGCCAGGCAGTTGTGCAGTGAAAATGTGGTGAATGCTCGAGGCGAAGATGCTTATGGGAATGATCTAGATGGCGCCTTGATGAGTCTCTGTTCAGTGGTTTCCTGTATCCAGTGGGATGTGTCCTGCACACACTGTTCTGAGAGCTTTCAGATGTTTAGACGTGCTCCCTTGGCACCTAAACCTGTAGAGGCGATGGGGCAGGCGATGCTGTTGGTGACTGGAGACAGATTCTTCAATGCCCGTCCAGCAGAGCGGTCCAGTCAGTCCCTCTGCCTGCTCAGTCTTGTGTGCAGGGGGTCTTGTGTGCGGGGGGAGCTGTCTCCTGGGAGCTGAAAATAATATAGATGCCCAACCTTGAACTTCTTGGAGTTTGTCCTCCCTGGATCCATCGCCACATCACCCAGAGCTCTGTTTCCCCAGCTGCAAGCTGCAAAGATTTGCATATTCGGATAAAAGGTGCTATTTTGCAGTGCTATTTTGGGGAATGCCGTCTCAGTCAAGTTCGCGCAACACCTTTGCTCTGGCACCTGTGATGCCGGGATTGGTCACCGAGGCCTGTTTGCTATGTGCTCCCTCGGTTTCTCCAGCCACTCTTAAATGGCGCTCGCTCTCTCTCTCCGGCCAGGTGGTCGATAGCGACAGACCAGAAGGGTCCAGGTTCCGGCTCACTGGCCACGGCGTGGATCAGGAGCCCAGAGGACTTTTCCGCATCAACGAGAACACGGGCAGCGTCTCCGTGACACGGAACTTGGATAGAGAAACGATGGCCACTTACCAGGTGAGTACCCTGGAGTGCCCCGCTGTCAGCAGGGATCCCAAAGAGTGTTTCCTCCCACCGAGCTCGTCGTCTCTGTGCTTCGTTGAACCCCGGGCTGCGCGGCTCTGTGTGTGTCTCCGCAGGGGCGAGGGGCGTTGAACCGTGGCAGTGGGAGGTAGGGGTCTCATCGGCGGAGCCCCCAGGCCTTCAGGAGACCTGGTGGAGACCTGCAGACCGAGACGGGGCCCAGGGACAGGGTGGGCTGGAGTGGGCAGAACTTAGGTTGATTTAGTTCCAGAAACAGCTTGATTAATCAAGAGCAGTGAACATGTAAACCTTTGGACCTGAGGGTTCTTCTTCTAGAAACCCGTCCTAAAGAAGCACAGAGGGGTTTTAGATTGCACAGCGGTGCCAGGGCAGGACATGGCCCTTTAAAAGGGAAGCGCTGTCGATGTCGAGTAGCAATGCCGGCATGATGGTGTCGTTTTGCGAGGAAATTCTCTGTCACCTTTTAAAATTAGTCTAAAGAGGTCCTGGTTATGTGGGAGAGACTCGGGATGGGGAATGGAAACCTGAATACACACGACCCGCTCCTCCCAGTGGGTATTTGTGTGTCTCACCATGAGGTACATTTGTAAAGTGACGTGATAGAAGATTAGTCCAAGTATGTGCAGGGCTGTGTTCAGGCATTGATTTCTGTGTTTGTCGGGGTTTTTCTACAATGCATGTATTCCTTGTAGGGAAGTGAAAGGCCATTTAGAAGGGGACAGTCTCAGAAGTTGACACCCACAAGCTTGCAGCCAGCCCCGCCTGGGGGGACCCACGCCCCAAGGGTGGCCAGCTCACCTGGTGAGGAGTGACAGGGAATCCCAGCATTTCCAGGAAAAGTGCTCCTGGGGATGCAGGACACTGAGCTGGAGCAGGCTTGTGGGACGAGGCCCTGCTGTCACCAGGGCCCACGGTTGCTCACCTGTCCCTCCTGGGGACGGACACGGCGGGTGATTTCCACGAACATTTTTTGCAGCTCAGGCTTTCTTGGTAAAACAGCACCTAGGAGCACCCGATCCCACTCCAGCAACATTACTCGTTCCTGCTCCCGCAAACATGCTCCCTTTCCTGCAGATCGGGGGTGGCTGGTATTGTGCTGGAAAGTCAAGTGCCCTGGCTTGGAAACGGGTCCCCGAGCTGACCCTCTGACCATGAGCTGCTGACTTTGGGAAGGTCCTATAGACTGGTCCTCGGGATTCCACCCATGAAATGTGAATACCGCGTGCCTACCTGTCCCACCGGATTGCTGGGCATTTCCAGAGAAAGGTGTCATGAAGGTGGCAGAGGCACTGATGAGCTGGACAGACAGGGCAGTGGGCGATGGACGGTGCCGGAGCCCCGCCCGGCAGCCGAATCGTCTTGAGCGATGTACTCGTGGGGCCCGGGCCCTGGAGGACCTTCCTCTGCCGAAGGATGGCCACCTGACCTAAGGCCGCGGTGTCCCGCATGACCCTTCAGCTCAGTCTTTGTCCTGTTGGCTTCAGACCCTCACTCTGTGTCAGGCTCTCCTGTTTCTCGATGTAGTGAGACCTGGGCTCCTCTTACTGATAGACTTTGGGCACGAAAACGTGACAGTGTCTGTCTACTTCAAGCACCTACTCAGAAACAATTTTCGGCCTTAGTCGTGCGCTGGACTCGTGCCCACGCTGGTCACTGTGATGGGCGGCAGTTTCAGGGTCTTCACATCCCGAGTTTCCATCTCCACGGTGTGAGTGCAGAAAACCAAGTGTGACGGGGAGGTGTCATCATCTAATCGCTCCCATGTTACTGTTTATCTCCAAGGTAACTACTACACACAGGTAAGTGTGTGGGTAATCTGCCATGTTAACATTTCCCAAATCCAACACGAAAGCGTGGTGAGCACTTGCAGCCGCGGGGATTTGCACACCGAACGAGAAAGAATCTGAGATAAGTCTGTCCCTGGGCCCCTGAGTGTGTATTGTCAGTAAAGCTACTGTTTGCCAAAGACTATGGCTGATATCCTGCTAAACACTTCATGTGCATTCTCTTATTTAATCCATTTCACACAGGAGACTTAAGAAGTAGGTGTTAACACCATTTTATAGATAAGCAAATAGCTGCTAAATAACTTTTCCAAGGTCTCCCAGCTGGTGCATATTGAATTTGGATCTCTATCCATTTCCCTCCATGCCCCAGCCCTCCATCTGCAACTGCTAAGAAACTCCCTCCCATTTTACCCCCAGCTAAGCTCTGATATCTAACCTGCTGATCCAAGGCTCCCATCATAGGAGCTCTGCTGACTAGGGCTGGGAAGGGGCTCTGACTGGCTGGATGATCTATTTTTTCCCAAACACCATCCTTCTCTCTGACCCGCCGCCGTCCCCTCTCTCCCTACCCCAGCCCCCCAGAGAGCTTCCCTTGCCTTTGACCCAAAGTGGCACCTGGCAAAATAATTTAGCTCTTGCAGTATTGGAAGCTGACATATTAATGCAAAGCCTCCTGAAATATGACTCATTATTATGCATTTTGCCAGCATTTGAGTGATTTGTGAACTCTTCATTGGAATAAAGTACTGTAAATGATTCATGAATGACCAAGTTTATGAAATTCTATAAAAATATTAGCAGGTGGTAATGATTCCCTCACACTGTGACTCTAATCTGCTGGCTGCGGGCCTGTCAATATGGGAGGACCGGAGCGGAGCGGGAGAGAGTCCGCCAGGCAGGTGAGGGCCGTGGGTGCTGTGGGCTCCGTGGGGGCCGGCGGAGCGGGCAGGCGTCGCAGGCAGAAGCCTTCACCTGAGCTGTTACCACATTGGGAGCCGCACCGAGTATTGTCAGAGTGGTGGGGAGGAGACCGAGACACTGGGAAGGAGGGAGAGAACTCGCGTTTATTAAGCACCTACAACGTCCCCAAGAACTCTCTCCAGAGTTCTTCACACATGACCCGTGAGCGGCTTATGATTCCCCCCGCTGCTGAGGCGTCAGCTGAGGACCGAAGGGGCTCCTGAGATTTATTATTGTTATAAATGTTGGTGCTAACAGATATTGAACATTTACAACCTGCCAAGGCTCTGTGCTAAGTACCTAAATGATGATCTGATTTAATCTTCATAAAGATGAGCTTAATACCGTTATCACTCTCAATTATAGAACCAGTGACGGCCACCACCTGTGTGCCTGGCCTCGGAAAGTGAACACATTTTCATTTTCTCCTCCTGAATATTTGCTCACGGTTTCTGGGAGAGCGCCCGCGCTCCCTGGAGTCAACTTCTTAGATAACTTTTGGCCCCCAATTAAGAGAATTGCCACAAAATTGGAACATGCCTGGCAGACGGGGCTCCTTTGACCCGCGTTTCCTCTCGCTTGGGGGCTCCGCCCCACCACCCTAATCCCTGTGTGGTGTCACATTGATTTGACGGAAAATGCATTAAGGTGAAGAGTGTGGCTGTCGTGTGGAAATGCACCTGTCATAACGTCCGTGATCGCAAGACCGGTGGGCGGTGTGGATCCACCCGGACGAGGGACTCCGGTGATGGACATGTGTCCGGCAATGCCCACGCTGTACACAGACGGCCACGCGTTACCTTGATGGGGCCACACACCCTGTGTGACATGTGTCCTCGGAATGCTCCCCCAGACTCGAGTGCAGGGTAAGGTACAGCTTTCGTTGCCCTCAGTCTAGTTTCCCCAGCGTAGATTCTTGGTGGCTCAACAAACCCCCTCTGACTGATACACACAGAAAGGGACCGAGGAAAGGCACGTTGGTTACAGAGGCCTGATAACCTTGCAGCCGCGCGAACACAGGTGTGACCTGTTTCCTCAGCCAACGGGAACTCGTGTTTCTAGAAAGGTGACCGGACAGCACATAAGAAAGGAGAGAGTTAACGCGCAGGGGTGAAACTAAAGAGGTTTTATTTAGAAAGAGGGGACACTACTCCCAAGAGAGGGTGGTCCAGAGGGGAAACAACCCCACTGGGCCGAGGTCTCGGTTTTTAGGGTCAGCTGCTCACTTTCCGTCCCCAAGCTGTGGCTTCATGTTCTGAAGGGGGACAGGTTTTCTTGCTGCCCATCAATGGTCTCGAAGTGATTAGAGGGCTTCATATCGGCTGTATTACGACGAATCTGCTGTGTCCTTTCAGGTGGCTCGGCCTTGGCACTCAGGCTTGGGTTAGGGCACTGGCACTTTAAACGTCATTGACCCGCTTCCTGGCTTCCTGGGGGTTAAACTGGGCCAGGGCCACTCTGGCTCTGTGCTGACAGCCGGGTTAAACCAGTTACGCTCATCCAGGCCCTTCTGGCTGTGGCTCTCCCCTTCCTGCACACGCTCGCTCGCATCTGCCTGGCTCCCTGCCAGCCTGACTCCCGGGGGCCTGGCCCCGGGCAGCCTCTGCAGGCGGCACCGGCCTATCCCTGAAGTCACACGACTCCATTCAAAACTGCAGACACAGGCTGCATCCTCCAGGCAGGGCGCTGGCCTGTGCATTCCCTGGCCTCTCACCACCATGAGGTACCCACAGCACCCTGCCCCGTCCCAACAGTCTAACATGTCTCCAGCGTTGACAGCTGTCCCCTGCTGGCAAATTGTCCCCGCCTGTTCTAGAGGAGCCATCACTGCTGCCACCTGTTTCGGTGCCCACGATGCTCAGAACTGGGGGCGCGGAAGGACTCTGAAGCCCAGTCCCCAGAGATAGCCGGTGCCTCGTATCCCACATCCGTCGCCAAGTGTCCTGCAGGGAAGAAGCTGGGTCCTCTGAGGGCTCCCCCAGGGTGGAGCTTGTGTGGGGCTGTCATCTCGGGCATCAGCCTGCCAGCTGTACAGTTTTATTCCCGGCAGGGCCAGCTGGCAAGAGCCACGGCTCTGCAGTCCAGGTGTCCGTCCACCCGAGAAGCTGTGACTCCGCTAACGACCTGACTTCCCTCGACATTCTGTCCTGTCGACTGACACACACTCGGCCTAGGACAGAGCCCCCTCGGCGGGGAGACAGAACGTAACCTGAAAGAGGCCAGGCTTTAGCGCCAGACCTACGGAGATTAGACTCCTGAGTCTAGCAGACTCCGATGAGCCACAGGAAATTGCCGTTTTGTAGGTGAAAAGTGGAAATTTTCAGCTCGGCCTGGTTCCTTCGAATACGGTGTCTCGCCTTCGAGGCATTTGCTTCTCAGCCTCTGCTTTCTCCCCTTTGGGGTGAGAGAGGCCACACTACCCACTCCGAGTGGCCAGTGGCACTACAGCCGGGTCGAAGGCCTGCGCTGGGTACCCGGGGCCCCCGAACTGGAGCCAGCGCCCCACGGCGCCTGGGGGCCGGAGCTCCCATATCAAATGAGACTGGAGCGGCTCTAGGCTCCCAGCCTGCAGCTAACCTTCAGGGCCAGCAACACTGACACCTGACACCGCCTGCCTCTCTCAAAATGTGGCCCCAGACCAGCCGCACCTGTTTAGAAATGCCAGTTCGGAGACCCCCTCAGACCTGCTGGCTGAGAAGCTGGCCCGGCCGGTGGTTCTGACCGCGGCGAGGCAGGCCTAGACACGCCGTCCGTGCCAACCCCGCCGCGGCTGGCCTGACTCGCATTCGCCGCAACGAAGGTGACTTTGATCCAGTCATTGCAGTCCTGCCACGGTGACGTGCATGCCCTACAGGTGCTTTTTCTCCAGGTGCTCTGGGACGCTCCCCCAGAAGCCCCTCGACTCTAGCCCACACCCCTCCGAACCGCCTTTGTTTTTGTCTTATTCATGGCTCCTTTGCGCCACCCCGCCGGGACTCTGATGGCTGCTAAATGCCACATTATCGCGCGCTGGCCTCTTGCTCAGAAACCTGCCTTTCATTGCAGAGATGAAAGTGTCTTTCGAAGACTTGAAGACTGTGTCCCAACAGAAGATAATTCCTCCCAGGAGGGAACTAGCAGTGGGGTCAGCAGGCCGGCCAGCCAGCCTGCCTTCCTGCCTTATTAGGGCTGTAGCCTCGTCTCCGTTGCTTGTGCTTTTCACACTTCGCTGCTGCACATTAAAATTATCCGGGAGCTTTGAAAAAACCCCGGTGCCCCAGCTGCACTCCAAACCAATTAAGTCAGAGCGTCCTGGAGCGGTTCCACGCCGCCCCGCTTCATCAAGCTCGCCAGGTGATCCCAGTGTGCAGCCAGGTTTGAGAACCGTGAGTTGCTGTAACCCCTCCGCGCCCTGGTGTGTTCCTGGCTAGAAGGGGGGATAGTGACCCCACCAGCCAGGTTTGTTTTGAGCATCAAACAGGAGTTTCTAACATATAATCATAGAAAATCAAAGGTGGTGTTTCCCCCAATCAGCTGCTTGAACCAGAGCGAATATCTGAAGATAACTGCTTTCTGGTGCCTCTTGACACGAGCACTTAAAATACAGAAAGGCAGAGATAGTATTGGATACCCGAGTGAAGGCGTGAACTCTGGTTCACACGGGAAAGCAGGAATTCCAGCTCGGGGCAGCCCTCCCCGCGCCGGCCGCGTCTCCATCAGCCTCTTTGCAGCTGGCCGCCTCGCGCGCCAAGCTTCCGTTCCACTTTGCAGCCTGGCTTATCTGCAGGGCGCAGCTGGTGAAACCAAGGCATGCGGAGGTAAAAGACGTCACTGCGGCAGCACAGACCTTGATGAGCAGGCCGAGTCGCCTCCGAATGATTGTTTATCTGCTCCACTAAGCAAAGCCGCCTCCTCACTCAGAACTACGGAAACATGTTTCTCTAAACTTCATTAGCACAGACTCCTCAGAAGAGGCTCAACCTGAATAAGGGTGAGTGGAGGGCCCCGGCACCCTCCCGCTTTCCCCTCCCCACGCAGGGCCTCGCATCCAAAGCACCTGGCCCGCAGCCTGGACTGACCTCACGTTCAGGGATGGGAGAGGCAGCGTGAAGGTCAGCTTTTCGTTTTTAGCTTTCCTTCCCATCTTTAGTTCTCTAACTGCAGCCAAATCTGCTTCATCCCATCTGCTTCTCAAATGACTGGGTGGCATTTTCCCCCAAGGGACAGAGACCGTGTTAGCTAACTTGCGGAATATACAAAGAAGAGCACATTAACCCCAGGACTCAAATATGCTGCTGGAATTCCCTCCTCCCTCAGTGCTGGGCATTGTGTCCGACCCCTCTGGGGTCGCCCCTGCCAGCAAACACAGATAAGACCCCGGTCTGGCCCGCACCGCCCACGCTCCAGTGACTGCGTTCATCTACAGGCATTCGGACGTGTTTAACTTGGTAAAAATGAGCAGGAGAGGGAAGAAACGGTCTTAGAAGCACACAGCGCAGGAAGCGAGAGGCGCAAACAAGAAGAGAGACACAGGTTGCCTTCCTCTGGCCCCTGAAAGTGGGTTTGAAACTCTTGGGTTAGAAGACAGAAAATTACTGAAATTATTTTTTGTATGAGCTGCTGTGCCAAATTGAAGGTGAGGCTCAGAAGCAAATTAAACCGCTCACCACAGCCCGAGTACGTTTCTAGGTTCAGGAACTACTGCTGAGGCCAAGTGACAGAGGATGAGGCATTGGAAGGACAGCCGCTGCCCCAGCCCACCCAGATTCCACAGCACCCCATCCATGGGAGGCTCGGGGTCCCATACCCCCACCCTGCTTCTGGTCGGCCTCTGCCTGCCGCTGGATGGAGCAGACGCTGGACGCTACAGATTTGCAATGCAGGACAATCTGCCGGAGGAGAAGGTGGAGGGGCAGCAATCTCACCAGCTCGGCCCTCTCTTCGAACCAAGAGGAGGGAAACGGGGTGCACTCACAGACAGCAGCAGCCGCTGGGGTCCCCAGAAGGACACCTGCATGTCAGGGCCAGCTCAGCCCATCCAGCAGGACCTGGATCACCCACAGGCTGGGTGATTGGGAGACAGTGACAGGGCGCCTAACTGGTGGGGGTGCCTGCATCCAGGTGCTGGGGAAGAGCAGCGAGCACCCCGGTCCTAGGGGAGCACCGGTCGGCAGACGCCGCGGACAGACAGCAGGGCAGCTGGGAGGAGGGCGGGTTGAAGGAAGCAGATAAAAGGTTCAGAAGTCAGGGAGGGGCAGTGTGGCCCAGTTAGGTCTTCTGGGATATGTCTCAGAAGACACGGTGTCTCAGCCTGGGTGAGCGTGCCCCCATGGGACCTCTGGAACGTCTGAACACATCTGTCACAGCTGGAAGGGAGTGGATCAAGGTCAGAGGTGTCTCCATATCCCACCACACACAGGAGGGACCCCACATAGCACGTCTGCTGGCGCCACGTGGGCTGGCCTCTTAGCCAGAAAACACGTCCTGGCTTGTTTACGCAGACATTCCTCAGGCTTGATGAGAAAAGAGGTGTGCGGTCACTTTCGGGGCACCAGAGCAGCACACAGTGTTTGTCCTTGCAAGCACACACACAATCACCCACAGAGCCAGTCTAACTGGAGACAGTGATTTATAAGAAGACACAAGGACAGGGCCAGGCGCCATGCTCCAGGCTGTGACGTCAAACAAGTGCTCAAGACTGAGGCGCCAGCCAGGGGAGGGGCTGGGCTGCAGAGTCCCCTGGGGATGAAAGGAGAAAGTGCACAGGAGCCCTCGGGAGCGGGGACTGGGTGCTGCTGGAGACCTCGGCTGTGGAAGGAGGCAGGGCCGCATGCGTCAGCGGTGACGGCATGGACATCACGTGGTATAGAGGCTGGGTCAGTGCGAGTGAGGGACAGGGCGTGGATATGCACAGACTCTGCTGGTGGCCAGGGAGTACCGTCTCTGGTCCCCTGGTCTCTGAAGACAGAATGGCACACATCAGACGAGTGACCTTCTCACCCCGGAGAACATGGGGGGAGGTTCAAATGCACAGCGAGGAGGAAACAAGGATTTTATCCACGTGGGGCAAGTGAGTGCCATCCAGTTTGAATTTTAGGAAGAGAAGATTTAACAATAACATCCAAGTTGCCATGAACTAGAAATCGATTTAAAAATGTATTTGTTGACAACCTACTGCCTACCAGGTACTGGGTGAAAGAGGTTAGAAAAGAAGCCTCTGCCTTCCCTGAGCTCAGTCTTCACTTTCCCTCCTAGATGCAGTAAACCAGAAATGCCTTCTTTACTCTAAGTCCACGTGCGGGGTGGGGAGAGCTTTTGTGTTACCTGGTCCCCGCATTGGTTTGACTCAATCTCCAACGCACATGAACATTCTCCATTGAAAATCCAAGTTTTCAGTTCTTTCCATAGGGATTTATCTCTGGACGATCTCAAAATTATTTATTAAACACAGTTGGCTGGAGTAGTTAGCTGCTGATGCTTTTGATCGGTATCTGTTTTAAAATCTTCATTATGAAGAAGGCTTATCTTTTTCCTGCAGTAGGCTTGAGTGCCAAAAGCTCATTTCCACATTTTCCTTTCTTCTGAAGATGCAGATGTTTGCATATCAGGTCCCTTTAAGCTAAGCCCATCTTCTCTGGTCCCCTGTTGGAAAATCAGCAGAGACATGTCCCCTCTGAAAGGACCGGCGGTGCCCATCACCCTGGATGCCCCTCCCTGCCTGCAGCTGGGCGGAACTGGGCCTCGTTCCCTGTGGTGGACCAGGCACTCCGGAGCTGGGACCAAGCGGGGCATCCCGCCGAGAGAGGATGGCTTCACATGTCCAACGTGATGGCGCCCAAGACCAACTGACCGTGTTCAACAGTGAGCACGGTTTGGGAGCGGAGCCCTGTGCTCTCTGGAAGCAGGCAGGTGCCGAGAGCCGGGGGCCAGCGCAGGGACAGGTGCTGGACCCGAGGCAGAGGTCTTGCCAGCAGGTCTGGTGAGACACTTCACAGTTGCAAATGCATTTCCAGCTGTTCGAATGCAGAGCCTAACCATGAACTTGACCCAAGGCAGATTAGTTCCGTTGTAGCCATTTTAATTCCGATCGTGTGAAGCTCTGTTCATCAGCAGGGGCACTGAAGCTGCCGAATCAAAGGGAACAACTTTCCGAAGGTGACTGTGGACTCCGGAGAGCAGGTTCCCAAAGGAGCCCGGGAGGGCCATGCAGGGCTGACACGGCCGCACGTCAGTGCTGGGGGAGCTTGCACCCCGTTTGCCGTCTCCTGGGCCCTCTTTCCTTCTCTCTCCTCCTCATTCCTGATTCCCTAGCCCAAGTCATAGCAAATGACCACAGATGTGGTGGCAGAAAACAATACGAACTTGCAATTTTGGGGGCCAGGCGTCAGACATGGGTCTCACGGGCCAAAGTTACAGTGTCCCTCCCTCTGGACGCTCCGGAAGAATCAGCTTCCTTGCCTCATCCAGGCCCTCTCTGCCCTCCCTCACCCGCCTCGAGAGCTCTGCGATTACTAAGTGGACAGCGGGATAACGGGACAGCAGCAGCATTCGAAACTCCGCTGATTGGTAACATTAATGTCTGCGACCTGAGTTCCCCTTTGCTTGTGAGCTAAGATGCACACTGGAACGCAGATGCCGTTCTGCTGCCACCTGCTCACCCCTGGACAGACGGGAGAGACGCACCAGGTGAGGAGTGCAGGCGAGGTCACAGCTGGTGTGTGGCAGTCACCTGGAGATCCCAGGCCAGGTGGCCGGCCAGCAGCGAGAGCAGGTCCCACACCCTCACGGTCGGCCTCGGATCGGACGGCACGGTAACTGGAGAGAGAAGGCACTCCGGGCCCTGGCGCATCCCTGCGCCCGCCGTTCCAGGATCAGGCAGTTCGTCACATCTTGGGTGGGTCCAGGGTTCTCTCTCATGTCCCTCGTTCCTCCTCTTGAAGTGTCAACTCAATGCTTTATGAGGGTCATTTTCTTCAGAACAAGTGTGAAAAGGGAGCAGTCGGACACTCGATTTTCATTTGTGTCTGGAGCAGCTTCGTGCTCACAGTTGCTATGGACCCATCACCGAACAGGAGGTGCACCCCAGTACTGACCTCTCCTCTCACAGGCGCCATGACCCCCGGGACAGGCAGGGGACAAGGCGGAGTATGGAGTCCTTGGCCTAAGGAGGCAGGTCCCCACATACCTGGCCCTGACCCTGAGCTGCCTTTCTTCAGAGGAGCACTGGCTTTGAACCCGCAGCGCCATGTCCAGGTGTCCACCTGCACACTGGCCGTGTCAGCCCTGGACTAAGCGCATGTCCCATGTGCCATTTCGGATTAGTGCCCCTACAGGCCAGCTGCCTGGGAGGGCACTGCTCTGGCCTGGGAAGGTGAGAGCAGGCAGAGCACACTGCTGGCCCTCCAGAGTGTGTGTCCTACGGGCCGCGACGACAGACTGCTCAGTGCGGTTTTCACGTGGAAGAACTGAGGCCAAGGGAAGAGTCGGGAAGCAGGTCACACAGCGGGCAGAAGGAAGAGCCGATGACCAGCCCTTCCTGCCCTCCAGAGCACTGGCCCACGCCAGCTCTGTAACACGCCGTGTTGGTGCACTGAGAAGCATCTCCCCCAGGGACGGCGATGTCAGGAGACACTGGTTCACACCGGAGATGGGTGCTGGCTGGGCAGCAGTGAGAAGGTCTGGAATGCACCGGACATCCTCCCGGCCGCCGCACAGGACCTGTGCGGCTGTGCCGCTGCCAGGAGACCTGGTGACAAGGGGATAAAGCGCCCGTGGAGTGACAGGCGTCCTGAAAGTGCTCACCCATGCACTCACGCCCACCACATAGTGATCCCACCCACCAACCCCATTCCCGCGGGACCTGCCTGCCCGCGTCCCACCTGGCCGGCCGGGGCTGCGCTGCGGAGTCCCCCGTGCTGGTTTCTCACGCGTGGCCTGGTTTACTTTTCCCGCATGCAAAAGGCAAATTCCATTTCCTTGCCCCCGAGGGAAAACTAATTCCAGCAAAGGCCATTTGTCTTTGGTACCTTAAAATCTAGATAATTTACTACCAGTTTATTTTTATTGAAAATTATGTAGATTTGATTCAGAAACACCATTTCCAACTCCACAGCACATTTAAGCAGATTAGATTGTAAGTGTTAATACGTAGACAGAGGAGATACGTTGGAATGTGCATTTCTCAAAGTTCCTTTTCTCTTTTGTATGACTCTGCCTCCGGTCCTTACATTTGTGTGGTAGGAACTGCTGGCAGATTAAGATATTTTTCCACGTGGAGAGTGTGCTTAAGTTATGAGCTGTTACCATAGCTTTTATGATTAATTCATAAATAATTTGCATTTCAATGCATTTAAGATATTTACCCTGTGATTCCTTAAAATGTACCTATTTTAAGCCCAACAGAGGCGCTCCAGTCTCTAACATGCGTGGACTTCCCAATCACATGGACGGAAAAGGATTCAGACAAGAGTAGCATGATTTTCTCAGGCAGTTTCTGAGAAATGAGAATGGAGTAGAGCTCTCAACCAGTGCATTCACCCCCACATATGCACACATGCACAGAGGGAGCTCTCTGCTCCCCTGGGCACATTTGGGAGACATTGCAGGTGATCACTGCTTCTTTAAATTCACCGTGAGGTGCCCCGGTGGAGCAGCAGGTGGGTCCACCGCCCCCACCTGGCACAGCCCGCATGCATCCCAAGGACCTGGGTTCACATCCCAGGCACAGGAGAACAACCAAGATGAGCAACTAAAGAAAATGCTGCTCCCTGTTCTCTCTCCCTGCCTGCCGGCTCACCTTCATTCCTGCTGTACCTTGCCTTGAAAGAAGGCAAAAATTCACAGTGAGCATTTGACACCACAGGCATTTTGAAGACCTGCAGTTGAGACACCTGGTTAAACCAGCATATTCCACTTCTAAAACCCAAACCTTTTGCCTGCCACCAGCATTGCCCTCTAAGAACTAGCAATACTGTAGATCTCACACGGTGGCTACTGTTGGGAGAGAAAATGTAACTCGCAGGACCAGAAAGCTGTGCTCGCACAGAAGGTGCTGGGGGTGCCTCCCAGGGCTGCTGCCTGCCATCTGCAAAGACATGTCTGAACTTTCTCCATGAATGTAGGGGAGACTGGGTTCCTCCCCCTTCCTGAGGTTCCAGCCGGTCAGGAGCAAGGCTGCCCATGCACTATGAATGGAGAGATAGAAACAGTCTCTGCACACATGCTGCGGTGCGATGGACCTCAGACACAGAGCAAAGAAGAAGTCACAGAAGGCTGCTCCCTGATGACTCTGACGTGGAGTGTCTAGAGTAGGTACAGCCACAGAAACAGAAAACAGCCTTGGGGACAGCTCATGGGAACGGGGTTTCCTTCTGGGCTGATGGATGTGTTTTGGAACGAGATAGAGGAGGAGGTCACACACTGTGGACGCACTAAATGTCATTGAGCTGCTCACTATAAAATGGGCTTTATACGATGTGCTGTTTACCTTGTGAAAAACATCGCAGGCAATAAAAAATGGTGGAGGGGGCAAGAGTGACACAGAGGAAACCCAGGTGTGAGGGAGCGGGCAGAGCAGGGCAGGGAGCTCAACGGGCGTGTCCTGCCACGTTCTCCTGACATCACGGCAACTCGTCCGTGTCTGACACACTACGAGGAAAGCGTAGCCCGGAGATGCTCAGCGCACGAGTGGTCGCTGAGAGAAGGCAGAAGAGCAGCATCTGCCCAGCTCAGCAGAGAGCTGCCCGGGACCCCTCACCGTGGTCGGCGTCACGGTTGCCACTTGGGGACCCGGGTTCATGTCTTTGCTCTCGAGGGATAAGCAAGAAAACTTTTAGGGCTCCTCCTGAAGCCCTGGTCTTAATATTGTGACTTCATATTCTGCTTAAAGGGCACCCCAAGTTGCAGAGAACTCAGCTTGCCCACCACCTGGATGAGACCAACACCCCTAGTGGAGCCAGGCCGAGGAAACATCCCGAATCTATTCCAGCACCGTGGGAAGCTTACATTCATTCATGTCCACCAGAAGTCAGGCACCAGAAAGGACTGGCCCAGAGCGGCCGCTGGAACTCTGGGCCGTGATGGACCTGGTCTGTGCTCCCTGTCCCACATGGCGGCCAGCTGCACAGCGGTGCAACACGAGCTGCTGGCAGTGACTGGTGCCAGAGCGCAGCTATGAGCTGCATTTTAGTTTAGCTCTAACTGTAGCGTAAACAGCCACAGGACAGCTGGCCATGGTGTTGGAAAGTACTAGCTCTGAGAACTCGGTCTAGTCATGGGTGGAAGGTCTAATGTTTAACATTAGCCGTATAATTTGGGGGCAGGTTTCTTCAGTGTAAGCCCTAGTTTCCTCATTGGCAAATAAACAGAGAAAGATGGGAGGACTGATTTTCTACAGTACTTGTCAAAATGAAGTGAGATATTTCATGTTAAGTGCTCAGAACTGGACATCCAGTGAATTCTGAGTCAGACGGTATCTGCCTTCTCATGTTGGTAGCTCTTCTGTACTCGACACAGCAGCGCTTTGAGGAAAGGAGGAGGCCCAGGGAGGTGAAATAACCACGCTTGGGTTCCGATAGCCAGAAGGCAGGGGAGGCGGAATTGGCCTCCGTTTGTTCCAATGCCCAAGTCCGTGGGCTTCTGGCTACAGTGGGCGCCCACCCACAGAGCTCCCTTACCACGTCCGCCCCCACCTGGAGAGAGAGACCGGGACTGAGGAGCGGGTCTCGTCTTCCCCGGTAAGCTGGTCCACTACGTGTCCACTCTCTGTTCTTCACTGGGAACGTATATATTGTTTATCTCTAGTAGTGGTTCAAACTCCAGGGAAAACACCGAAATGAATGAGTGACTTCTACAGCGGTCTATCCACAGTGGTCTTTGTGTCTTATCTCAGTTGGTTCTAGGTGAGTTCGGTCCTGTACTGGCAGTGAAGACCTTGGTCTCGTCCCTGAAGGTTCTGTGAAGTCGGATGTTTCAGACACTAATCGGCCAGCGCTGATTTGTATTTTAAGACAGTGAGCTTTCCCTTTTGTTTGCGTTCTTCCTCCTACATAAAGTTGTCTGGGTCCATAGAGAACCAGTTCTGGCATAGAGACAAGGTGAGATGTCATTTTTCGTTCTGACGATGGCTGCCAAGAGCTCATGTATCTTGTCCTCACCTCTGGGCCGGAGCAGAGCTGGGGCTTGGAGTCTTCTGTTCAGATATGAGAGGACTCAGCCCTTGCGAACACCCTGTGGGTGCTCTCGCGAGCACCCTGCTGCGTTCTCCAGGAAAGCGCGAGCCTGGGATCAGCGAGTCTGGGGACTTGTGCTTCGCTCTCAGGCTAGACAGCGCCCGTCTTGTCACCCTGGTGTTTAACAGCCCTGCCCATGTCATTCAAAGAGAAATAGAGTGAGGTTTCATTAATGTGGGAGATCAGCAGCAGTTCAGTCATAGTTATCACTCAGAGGGAAAGCCGCAGCTTCAGCTCCTCAAGTTGGAAATAAAAAAGATGGATGGCGGGAGGGGACGCAGTCAGTGCTCACCACCAATGCTCCGCCACCAAAGCATGAGGGGCGAGGAAACCGCCCTTTCCACATGGATTGCGGGCCAGATGCAGTCGGTATCTCTTAATCTGCAAAAGCGCCTGTCCTGGGGAGAGCCGCGTGCCTATCTCTGACCCCGTGACCCAGGATGGTCTTCCTGTGCCCGGCGGAGCTGGCATCAGCCTGGCTAACTCTCAGCAGCTGCGCGTTAAGTGTTAGCCACCCCCAAAAGCGCTGAGGTTCCCAATGAGCCAGGAAGACAGCTGTGGCACCTTTCCAGCCAGTCTGCCTCCTGTGCTGAGTTGCTTATTCTGAAACGCACTTGTCTTTCCACTGGCCTCACTCGTTCACACACACGGTGCCAACAGACACCTTCTCAGCGCCCACCTCCCGCGAGGCGCTGTTGGAAGGAGTCAGCGAGGCCAGAGCGCTGCCCAGGGCCTGGCCGCAGGGAAGCAGCGGGCGGGGTGACTGCCCCTGAGTGAAGGAGGTCTGGGCTGGCCTCTGCAAGGAGGAGACATGTAGACAGACGTGATGAAAGAGGACGTGGCCTAGGCAGAAAACTGCAGGGAAAGGAAGCCCCACAGGTGAGCAGCCAGCAGATGGGGAGCAGAGAGACTGTTCCAAATGACAGGGTTCTCCAGTCCGAGGAGTTCTGGGAAATTTCGCATGGAAAGATTTTTAGCAACTCTATCTTTGCTGAAGTGCCCCCTAATTTTATTTTCCACCAGGACCTGGGCCCTTCTTGGCAGCCCTATTGGGCAGTGCAAAGGCCCTGGCAGAAGTGGGCTTGATAAATTTAAGGGAGCTGGCAGGGGAGGGAGCAAGTCATGGAGGGCCTTGCAGGCCTTTGGAAGGACTCAGCTTCCAAGTGACATGGGACATGGTGAAGGTTTCCAGTAGGGACAGGGTGACCTCCCACCTTCTTTCTCCGGGAGTTCTTCCAGGGCTGAGGCAAGCAGCCAGGGCGGACGACAGAGGAGGTGGAGAGCCAGGAGGAGGCGGGAGCAGGAAGGCAGGTGAGAGGGCCGAGCTGGGGCAGGTGGCGGTGAGAAGAAGGGGTTGGATGTGTATGTCTTGAAGAAAGAGACAACAAGATTTGCGACCGGAGTCATGTAGGATGAGAAAACGAGGTGTGGTGGGCAACCAGGAGGTTTTTGTCTTGAACCGAAAGGAAGGATTGCCACTCACTAAGAGGGGGTGGCCGGGTGGAGCCAGTACCTGCACGATCCCCTGTCCCGTGGACATGCCATTAGCAAAACAGGATAGTCATCTCCTGGGGCTAAAGCGTTTCCCCCAAATTTCTGAGTTGCAACCAGCATAAATCCAAATGCAGGTTCCCTAAGTCAGGTGTGTTTGGAAGAGGCGGACGGTCCAGTCAGAGCGGCTGGGCTTGAGGGTGATGCCGAGGGCCAGACAGCCCCAGTCGTCACGGGACCTGCGGCGGACTCGGGAGTTGGATCAGGGACAGTAGACCCCCACGGGCAGTACTTTGTCCCTTTTCTGGAAGCCAGACCCCGACATCAAGGGGCAGGTTTGGCTTTCAGACAACATCCTCTGGCTGTGTCCCCACATGGCCTCCCTCTGGCCCACGTCCCCGCTGCCACCACCTCTTCTTGCGAGGACATCAGTCATCTCTCATCAGCTCTCCACCTCACTTAGCCTTGATTACTCCTTTAAAGTCCTTTCTCCAAATACATTCATATAGTGAGTGGAGGCTTCAACATATAATGGGCGTGAGCACAAGACCTGTGTCGAGGAGACTCCAGGGCCTCAGGAAAGGAGACAGACAGATTCCACTTACACACCTGTCCTGGCTGAGCTGGAAGAGAAATAGCTGTCATTTTCCAGCACATACTAAGTGCCAGACACTATTCAGACAGCTCCTCTGACTATAAAAATGCAGAGGAAGTGGGTGCTATTGTGACCTTCATGTGAAGGTGTGGGAAACTGAGGCACTGAGTGGTCAAGTCACTTACCCAAGACCTGAGTATGGATCGGTGGGTCTTGTCCTGGGCTGTATGATAAGGCCCATTCACAGGTGAGCACGCAGCCTCAGAGTGACTTTTACCAGCAGAAGAAACTATCAAACCAACACTCATCCAGTGGGCTTACAGTCTGATTATTTGTTTTTGGAAGCGTGGCACCGCCGTTGTGATTACTTCTCCTTCATCAACTCTGAAGCCTCCTCTCCTCTGGCTTCCCCTGCTTTGTAGAAAAGGCTAGAAACAGAGAAGTCTGAAGTCTGTCCTCACTCTGCCTCCAGGACGACAAACGTGCATATACCGCGGGCTTTCTGCTTGGAGAAAGCGTTTCAGCGCCTCCTCCCTCCACCACGTCCATTTGTCTCTGCGTGCTGAGTTTTCTGGTTGCATTGCCCTGTGCAGCGCTGTCTTTGCTGGTAGTGTTTGCTTTAGATTTGCGAGCTGGGGGCAGCGAGCACGCTGCGCGTGGCCGTGACCGTGCGGACACAGCGTGGGCGAGCAGAGGCCCAGCACTTCCTTCCACGAGCGCCTCGTGCGGCAGCGCGCACAGTGCGGGAGGCTTCCTGCCTTCGAGAATTCCGCAGTGCACAGAAGCAGGTCAGTGGAGACCGTTCCCGGGACCCGTCGTCAACGGCGCTGGCTGGGCCCACTGTTCGCGCACATCTCAGTTAGCGCAGGCTGGAGCCGCGTTTCCCGAATTGTGTCCTCGGACACTGCTCCTGGCACAACGTCGAGGGACGCCGCGTGCGTCCAGCCCTGGCTTGGGTCTTTGCTGGAAGAACTCACAGATGCCGCATGCGGTCGCACCCTGGGCTGAGATTTCTCACCGCCCGGGGAGAGCGGGGCAAAGTGCGACGGCACCGCAGCGGGCGTCCCGGGCCTCTCCGAGTGGAGCCCGGGGCTCGCTTAACCCCACAGCCTTGCGTGTGGCAACACACGGGAGATGTCACCAGAGATCCCTGGAGACGCCGCACCCAGGGCTCTGTTGAGACTGGTCACGCGGGCACTGCCACCTGGGACACCCCAAAACCCCAGGAGAGAGAGCAGTGGTCCAGTGCAGGCCGTGTGGTTGTGTGCGACACAGTGACCCACTCCTGTCCTCCAGGGACAAGTTCCACCCTCAGAAGGAGGTCTTTCTAGGGACGGCAGTCACAGCCTTGCTGTTTCAGCTCTTTTCTGTACACTCCATCTTAGGTAGAGAGAGTTTCCAAAATCGAGCTTGAAAAATGAGAACTGACCAGGTTAGTTGATTCCTTTACCTCTGAACTCTGATGGTCCAGGCGAATTTGACCAGGACTCACCCCATCTTCCCTCAACAGAGCAGCTTAAAAATCCACAGACTTTGGCTTCACAGGAAACAATGATACAAAGTGTTGGGAAAATAGCATCTGTCTTACAAAATTTAAGGTCAAACACTGGAGAAAATACAGTGCAAGAAAAGATAATTCCAAATTTATGATTTATATTTGACTTTACCCTTCAGCATGGACAGACAAGTCTGAATTTAAGATGCTGGTAGGAGATACTGAGAGAAAACATTGAAACAGAGCTGAGCCCTTTTGGAGTGAAAACCTGAGAAATCCATTTAGACTTAGAATTAGTGGTTGCGGCCTTATAACCCTATAGCCAAAGGTCATCTGTCAATGAAATAATTAGCTTTTGCACTTGAAATGTAAATTAAAATGATCTCTCCAGGCAGAGGATATTAACCAGCTTTAGATCTTGGACTCTGAAATGTCACTTAAATGTATTTTCAGCATATTAAAATCTGACCTAATTCTTGTTTTCCTGTACCACTGGGAAGTGTTGCCTAACTCCACATTCGTCCTCCTTGATTGTTACAGTCAAGAGTTTGGAATAGACTTTTATTCCGTTAAATATGTGGACTAGAATTTTTTTCATTCTCCAGACACATGAATTTTGGAATCACCGATAGAACAGAAACCTGATTTCCACTAACATTTCCAAGAGGGAGCTTTAAGAATTCACATGTGGGGAATTTCTCTATGAACTCTTGAAAAAGACGTGGTACTTTCTGCTGGTAAATCATGATTTTTCCAAGTCAGAGGGGTGCAGGATTATTTTCTTCCTCAAATTCCCCATCTGCATTTACACACACCTCATTCCCAACCGTAGCCTTATCAGCAACCTCAGTTTGATTTCTCCTCTGCTGACTTGTATACTCCATGGGAGTGCAACCTCGAATTCCTAGCCGTGGTCTCATGTTCTTCCTTATCTCTGCACTTTTCCTCGCTTAGCTCACTTCCATTCGTTTCTGCAGCTTTGTTTTTGCTTCTAGAACATACACTTTTAGAAGCAATGACCAGTACCCCTTAGTTTGATCTAGGACATGTTTCTTCCTTGGTTTCATCCTTAGCACCACCTTCTCAGTTGTAATTTCCCCGTCTGGCTTTGAGACACGAGTTTCTACTCTTCCCCAGTGTGGTTGCCAGGGACTTAACACAGGATCCAGTCTCTTCCTCACTTAAACCATCAACACTCTCTCGTGAGTCAGAATAAGCTCAGATGGGACATGTATCTTTGGCTAGCTGCTTGCTTGCTTCAGTTCTCCTTGATTTTCTACTCTCCTCCTTCCAAATAGTGCCTCTGCTCCCACCACTCTGAACGGCTCATTAATTTCCGAAGGTGGCTTCCTGCCTCCAACCTTTAACCCTCCAGCACCAGATGGCTTTGGGATCCTGGGGGTTGGCATGAGCCAGGAAGGACATCGATTTCATTTGGGGGAGGGGTGAAGTGGATACTGGCCTGTTTGAGTCAGGTCTTTAGCTCTAGACAGAGAGACCTTACATATTTAGAACTAGGGATCATTAGATCTCTGCCGTCCCAGAAAGGATGGGAGAACCATTCTCAGATCTGCTTTTTAAGAAAGGAGAGGAATGGTCCTGGTAGATCATTTCATTTCAGTCCACTGGACGGTGGGAGTGGGGAGAATGAGACTGGATATTTATCTGCACCAGGTGGAGTTGACTTGGCCACTGGAGACTGGTTTCCACGTCCGGATCGCAGTGGCTGAATTGTGAGGGGCTGGAAATGGTAAGAGCGGATTTAAAGAGAGTCTACCCATGCCCAGGCTTCAGTATGGCTCTGACTCCTCTCCTGTCACAAGATCCAGTGACTCTGCCACAGTCTGGACACGGCACCCATGCTGTCATCAGTCTCATTTTTAAAATGTCCAGCAAACTCCCTGTAAACTATGTGTTAACCCGTATGTTAGGAATCACCTTCCCTCTTTAAATGCTTGTTTTCTTGTGTATTTTACTCTGGGTAACTTTTGGATTTTCCATGAAGCCTGAAAGAGAATGAAGAGTTATTATCTGTGTTGTCTCAATGAGCTGGTTTACTTGAAATGTCATCGTAGAAAGGAGCAGGCGTTCCCATCGCGGTGCCTACCCCCACCGCTGGGAACCCGTTCAGGGAGCAGCCCAGCGGTGCTCCCGCACCAGAGCAGGAAGCCTGACTGCACCCGCCAGAATGCCACCCAAGTGACAGCATACTCTTCCAAAGGACAGGCGATGCTTAGAGAGCAAATCCCTTCAGATGCCACCCATCTGTTAGAGTCCTTTGTTCTGCTGTCTCAGGGTCCAGGGGCCAAGACGGCGGGACAGAGGGAGAGAAGACAGAGGGAGAGAAGACAGAGGGAGGAGGAGCGTGAATCTGGAGGCAAGGTTGTTTCTGTCTGGGGACCCTAGTGAGATGGGGGTGAACCTGCTAGCGTCTCATGTGAGAGCCACAGGTATTGACCCATCACGGCCACAGTCACTCCCACGGGTGGGGAGCAGGGGCAGGACCGCTAGGAGGACGGAGGAAGGGCTTCAGGAAGGTGGGTGTGCCTGTGTTTGCACAAGTCCAGGACCCTGCTCCCTGACGTCCATGTGCTGCCATCGGTAGCCTTCCCGGGGCGGCGCCCAGCGAGAAGTGCCGTCTGACAGCATCTGAAGTTGCAGGTGCAGCTGCGTCTTGGTCGTGGGCATAAGTCCTTCTCAGAGTCCCTGCTTAACGTGAAAGGAAGGCTAAGGAGGCCTCAGCAGATGGGTAGGTGGCAAGGGCACCTACCACATGCACATCCTTTTCCTCTGGGCTCTGTGACACTAACTTTCCCTTTCTGCCTCCAGGGATGCTCTCCCACAAAAAATGTACACGAACTTCTCTTAATCTTATAGGGGCTCCCTGAAACGTCTTCCCTTTCCTTTTCTTCTTTCTCTGTCCCTTCTGATCTTGACCACACCCAGAGCCTCACTTGTCCCCCGACATGGGATTTCCCTGTCCAGCCCAGTCTCCATCCTAAACCCAGTGCCGTCAGCTGCCCATGGGTCTCGTCCCTCTGTGAACTCGTGCCTCCTCCCCAAGTGTATCCAAAGAGAGAACTCAATGCCAGTTCTGCACCTTTAATTCCAGCAGAGGATCTACTCATGTCCTTTATTCTTCAAGCCCATACTCCTCATCCTGCTTCTTTGTCTTCAAGCTCGGGGCTGTACATTGTGGCCTCTTGTATGAGCCTTAGGAGTAATTGTGAGTGAGGAAAAATGCAATTTCAGATCTAAGGTGCTTCAGAAATATCCCCTTGGGGGTCTACTCCTAACACCCAAATTGTGCTGTGCTGAGACCTTGACCTTTGCTTCCCCTGAGTGAGTCTAAATGCTCGACTCTCCGTTAGCAAGACCCTGTTTAGGGCATTCACAGACCCCTGTTTGGGGCATTCATAGACCAAGAAGAGACAGCGCTGGGGGCAGCGTGCTGGGGCAGCTAACCCAGCTCTCCCGGACGCCTGCCAGGCTCTCTTCCTGCCCCACCTGCAGCCCCGTACCAGCCAGGGAGAGTTTACAGGGTGGGGACAGGCAGACCCTTAACTGATTGTTTCTCCACAGGGTGAGCTAACAGCCCCCCAGAACAGCACTGTCATGGACCAATCACGTAGTTGTTTCTTTGCAATGGGAACACAATAAACAAAAAAATACAATGCGAATATTCAAAATGAATGCAGCATTGTGAACAAAAGAGAAAACCGAGACAATAAGAATAATAGAAAAAAACTCAATATAGCCACACACACACACACACACACACACACACACGAAAGAAGCTAAAAAAAGCCTGAAGTTATCTGAAATCTTTAATAGCAAACCTTCTAATCAAATGACTGTACCCATGGGCAGTAATTATAAATTATCATTGCCTTCAGTATAAAATTTTAGTCTAGATTTTAGTCTAGATTGGGGTTTTCATAAATCTGAAAAAATAATAGAATGGCCATCATCAAAAAAAAATCTCATTGCTGTGCAATGGGCATTCAGAAGTCATTGTTACTTTTTCATTCAGTAATTTAGCAAATATTCAAAGAACCTCATTTTTGCCAGTCATGGTCCCAGGGTTGAGAACCACAGCATGGAGAAGGCAGGTGGCGCAACTTGTGTATTCTCGTTGGAGGAAACACAGGATGAGACAGGAAACGGATAAAACTAGAATTTGGGGAGCAATGAGGGCTAGGAAGAACGTGAAAGGAGATGACAGACAGGAAGGGAGACGCCTGGGGGTTCAGGGCTCCACTCTGAGCAGGACTGACGAGGAGCTGGGGCAGAGACCCTGAGATGGTCAGTGTGCGAGCAAGGCTGGACTGGCCAGCAAATAAATCGGAGGGCAAATAGGATCAGCTGATCAGGGCTCTTGCTGGTCATGGCTGGGATTCATCCTAAGTGCATCCTAGGCTTTCAAGTAGAGACATTTCCAGCTTCCATGTCTACTGGGAAATCTATTTCTAGAAAGGCATTTTAAACTGTACTTCAAGTTCTGTCTTCAGCTATGCAACTGACTTATGTACTTTGTTGCAAAATCAGCAACATTGTTAAGCAAAAGTGCTAATTTGGATTTCAATGAGGCTTCTGAAACAGGTGTAGGGAATTAGATAAAGTGCACACTACCTGTTTAAAGAATGAGGGAAGAGACTTTTGAAATATGGTGTCTCATTTCTGTCATGTACTAAATGTTCTTTCCTTGTCCTTGACCCTTCAGGCCAAACCGTTCAACCACCCTTGAGTCTAGAGAAAGAAAAAAAGATAACAGCATGGCAGGGTCCTGGTGGTGATGGGTGTCGATGGCAGTGTGCCATGGTGGCGGGGCGTTTCTCTTAGAGGAAATGGGGTAAAATGGATATACAGGGCCTCTCGCTATCATTTCTTACAACTGCATGTGAATCTACAATCATCTGAAAATAAAAAGTGTAATGAAAAATAATAGCTCTATTCATTTGAGTGTTTTGCTAAGTAACAGGCATTATATTGAGTATTTTAGATGAATTGCCTCATTTAATCCTCATGAGAATCTTATAATGTGCGTCCCTGCATTTGTCTGCTTTACAAAGGAAGGAGCCAGACGGTAAAAAGATGGGTCCTGCCACCCAGCTGGCAGGCGATGGGGCCCAGCAGGGTGTAGATGGCCCATCTCCAAAGCCCAGATTCTCAGCCACACCGCCCCCCACAGCCTGATCTCTGCCCTCACACGGAATGGCGGAGCCAGGCGGTACAGGAATCCTGGGCCTCAGCGGCCAGTGAGGACAGTCAAATCAGAGCAAGAGCGTCTCACCCATCTCTGGGGGCTTAGCTGGGTTGCCTGGACGCTCAGATCCAGATAGGCTGGCAGCGCGGGGGCACAGAGACCTGGGGTCCCCAGCTCGGTGGCCCTGCTGTTGGCAGCTGGAGGCTTTGTTTCCTCCGAGCAGCAGGCGTGTTTTGCGGGAGAGTTGGGGCTTGCGGTTCCCGAACTTTCTCAGACAGAGGGTATGTCTCGGTCTAGTCCACTGGGGCCCCGCTGACCCTCCGAGGGATGCAGCCCCGAGACGGACCCTCGGGGGAGGGACAGTATAAGCCCTGGCATTTCACCTCCAAGCTCTTACATTCCTCCTCTGCATCTCAGCTCCTGGCCACACAAGCCTATGCGCCTCCCCTCCTGCAGGAGGTGGCTTCATTCTAGGCTACTGCCATTCATACGGCCATTTGAAGAGAAACTTTACATTTGTCATGACGCGTTTGCTGCATCTCCAGGCAAGTATTTATTAGGATATTATGGCTAATATCACCATGACTGTAACTTCCTAATGAATGCGAAATGGGGAAAATAAAATTTCACTAAGCAAGGGCAATTGTCCTACAACCATTGCAGACTTGCTTATGGGAAACAGTTTAGCCACATCCCTGTTCTTTAAAGCGAGTCTCCACTTGCTTCTGTGTGACTCTTGGGAAGTGAGGCTGAGCCATGTCCGGTGCGGCAGCAGTCGTGAGGGGTCGTGTGTGGTGACCTCAGGCAATTCAGCACAGTGTGGGGTGCAGCCCATTGATGAGGCTCCCCCCACAGCCCCGGGTGAGGCGGTCCCCCCAGGGGACACCTGGCATTGCCTGGAGACAGTCTTGATTGTCAGGAATGTGGAGGGGAGTCTGCTCCGCGGACAGTGCCTGGACAGGCTGTCGATGCGACAGATCCAGAGCCGAGACGGGGCACTCGGGTCCTGTGCTGGTTTCCAACCCCCACCCGTCCGGGGCAGGTGACCCCTCCTGTTGGAACCTCAGGGTCCTGGTTTCTAGATGTTTTCTGATGATTACACAGAGCTCGGAGGGCCTGGGAGGTTGAGACAGTGCTGTCACACCCTGGGCACCGAGTGAGCGCGCGCAGTGTGAGTTCTCCGTGCAGAAGTGAAAGCTCCGCCCTTCATGCTGTGTTTTTGTTACTGTCCTTCACGTGAAAATAATTGGGAAAAACTGTCAAAATCAAGTTTAAATTCAGCTTTTAAAAGTTGCATTTCGGTAGTACCGAAATCCTCCACGCCCGCTTAGTTTTTCTGTCATGACTGTGGGAAAGGCTTCTGTGGCTTCTGTACCTGGGGACGGGGCGGGGGACAAGCCCTCTGCTGCTGGAGCGGGGTCTGACCACAGGGCCTCGGTGCAGTCCACACCTGAAACCTACAACCTGGAGCCCTGCACGGCTGTGACCCTGGGACGCTCTCCCCTCCGCCTACGCCGTTCAAAACAGATGCGTGTGTCCAAGGCCGGAGCGGGGAGGTCACAAGGTGCCCAGCGATTCTCTGCAAGCAGATCAGAGAACATGAAAGAGCTGAGCTGAGGAAAGAGCCGGTGAGCTGTCCACCTGAGAGGTTACCTAGCCCCCGGGGGCGTGGCTACCCCCTCCGTGGTCATTTTGCTGTGGTTTGGCAGAGCGGGCTGCTGCCCAGCTGCACAGACCTTTCATGAAGACCAGGGCCATGCAGGGACCCAGCCGGGCACACCGTCAGGGCGCTCCCGGAGCCAGCCTGCGGGTGAAGAGCAGGTGGCCCTGGATCCGGTCGGAGTCTCCAAGACAAGGAAGGGACACCCCTGTGTTCTCCAGGACGTGGGTGATAGGGGCCACCTGGGACCGGCTGTTGGTCCCATGACCTAGCGCGGGTCATGCCACTTGGTTGAGTCCTGACCTCCCACGCTGGGGGAAGGGGAAAGCAGGTCAGCGGGCTGCTAGGCGATGCTGGAGAGAGCACACTCGCTGCCTGCCTGCGGTCTTCACGCGAGACTTGGCTTGACGTGGAATTTAGGGTTGTGTTGTCAGGGCCCTCTCGGAAGGCCCAGGACCCGGGAATCCAAATCCTGTGGTAAAGCACCTGTGCCTTCCCTCCACGCCAGCACCCACGCCATCTGCTCCCTCCACTGACGGGCTTCTCCCTCACACAGCGGCCGACCAGACACAGGGTCAGCTGTGGCGCAGACAGGCGGCAGTGTCGCCCTCACCCCTTTCTCTCCTCTCGGATCCTGCTTCTCATTCCTGGTAATTACACATCCCGCGCTGAGCTGTGCCAGCTTCCTCCAGGGCAGCGAGGAGTGACGCGAGGTATAAATACGTTTTTTAAAAACCCAAACCTTGAGTCTGTTCAATAATTCTCCAGGATGCTGCTTAGCTTCTTTGTGCTTCTTCCAATTTGAGACCAACAATAAAAGTGACTCACACAGCTTCTCCTATTGGCTGTTGTGACCGTAAAGATAACTGATTCCTCTACCAAGTCTAATAGGATCAATTAAATTCCTTGTAAAAATGTCCCTACTAGGGAAAAATGCTGGGTGAGATGCTAAAATCATCTGTCCGAAAGCAAGAGGCCAGCTCTTTCTTGTTTTTTCCAGCTGATCAAAGCACTCCTCATGCCTTTCATAGCTTCTTTGCCCAAGGTGCCTGTGACAGATGGCTCACGGAGCCACAGGAATGCAATGCACAAAAACCTCTTGCTATAATTTTTAATAAAAAAAAAATACTGACTATAGAGGAAATTGACTATTGAAAAGATTGAGCTTTAGCCCTTGAAACTGATGTGTCAGCATGGACGGTGTGGTCCTGATGGTGGGCTTTGCAATTAAAAAGAGAAATGAAGAGAGGACCCAAACAGTCTGGCCACCGCCCTCTTCCCCATTTGGTGGCAAGGTGCGTGTTTGTATTTATGTTGGGAAATGAGGGCTGCTTGCAGAAAGCGGCCTTCCCACACATTGGCAACAAAGCCTCTTCCACGCTGGGAAGTGCCTCTACCAGCATTCTCAAGGGCTCGGAATGTTTTCCACGTGAGGATGTGAGAACCGTCCTGCCTCGTGCCCAGCGAGAACAGCCCCCATGCTCTTTGGCAGCTCGTTACGGTCAGCCGCACCAGGGTGCAGCCACGGGCTGTCTAAGGTTAACCAGAGGCACAGACCTTAGTGATCCGGGACGATGTTAGGTATGTATGAGACATGGTTTCTCCAACATCACCGGGACCCAGTGACGTTTTCCTGTTATGTAAAGCCAATGCAGAGCCCGTCCGTGCTCTAAGAACATTAGGACAATCTATCAAAGCATTAAAAGAAAACTTCTTGGGCACCTATGATGAAAGGAATATCGTCTGTACCCTGGAGTCCGGTCCCCAGGCCTCCCCGGCGCTGGGTAACCTGCAGCCTGACTGCCCTGGGAAGGTGATGGAGCCTGATAGATCTTGTGCTCTTTAAGCTTTCCTCTCTCCACGAATACTCAAGACTCACCTGTTAAATGTCTCTGGGGGCCTTGCTCCGTGTTGTGGGGGACAGTAGGTGACAGACGTGGCCCTGGGGGCTCATTACCTGGCAAGAAAGCAAACATTGAACAAGCCAGGCATGATGAGTGTTTTTCAGCAGAAGTCTGGGTGCCTCAGCTGGTCCTGAGGGAATCTGGGGGAGGAGGCAGGCTTCCTTCCAGAAGGGGGCTTTGATGCCTCTTCTCCAGTGGGAGCAGGAGTAGCCATGCAAGGAAAGTGCTGCTTTGTGGGCAAAGGAACAGAGTGTGCAAAGGTCAGAGGAGGAGCCTGAAGGTGTTTGATAAATTCAAAGATGCCCAGTGCCCCCACTGCCCCTGCCGCGTAGGTGGGATTCACGGGTGTGGAGTGGTACGAGGGACAAGGAGCTAGTAAGCTCATCGCAAAGGCCAAGGTTCAAGGGCTTGGCTTCCTCCAGTGCCCCACCCCCTCTGCGCTTAAGTACAGCCCCAGCATCTCCAGCGTCCCTTCTCTGACACTGGGTCACCACAGAGAAATGTGCAAAAGCAAACCTGTCGGGAAGGGAACCTCCGCTAGTGTCTAAGGAAGACAAACCCCAGAGGGGCCCCGCCAGCAAACGCTGTTCCTTTCAAAGACGTGTCCTCGCATTCTCTTGATTAAATTGTAACCTGATAAATTAAGCTGGGTCTTTTCAGCCCAGCACAAATTGGTGGTTTGTGGGGAGCTGTTTTCTACATAGACAATGAATCGTGCTAATAATATTCATTAAGATGAGTGAAGGCACTGGTTCGTCTGAGAAGCACAGCTCTGCAGAGGCAGAGCCCAAGTCTGGCTATTTAATAACCACAGGTTTGTAACGCTGATATTTTCATCTGAAGGAGCCAAAGAAAACAAGGCACAGCTAACGAGATGGCGATGCCTGATTGAAAATGGCCTGTTTTTCAGTCCAGGTTCCTGGTTACTGAGAGGAACCTTCTAAAAAGGACATGATAAAAAGACTCAGACGTCAGGCCCACCAGAGCGGCTGCGCTGGGGGAAGATGCAGGATAAAGGTTCGTTGTTGAAAAGCAGGTTGTTGCTGCTGATGATGATGAGGGAAAGGTGTCTGTCGAAGCTGCGCGCACGGGCTTCTGTCGGATGCGGGTTCTCCGGAGTGAGTGTGCATGGCCTCTGGCACGTCTGAGATGTGACCAGCACGCCAGTGCCAGGGACAATTAACGAAGCCAGGGTGGCAAAGCCATTAACACAAGAAGAGAATCTGCCATTCAGAGACATTAATTTAACATGACACTGACAGGGGTGTTTATGTGGCTTGTGGTGCTGTCAGACATTCCGCTCTAATTGAGTTAATTAAGAGTTAATGGCACATTGCACATCACGATGTGAGGCATGACAGTCACGTGACCGGTCCCCCTACCCGCTCCCTGGAGTAGATCTTTCACTCATGGTCTAATTCCTCTTCTGAAAAACCCATTCCGCATCACTGCCTCTCCTT
Source organism: Solenodon paradoxus (assembly GCA_004363575.1). Classification (NCBI taxonomy): domain Eukaryota; kingdom Metazoa; phylum Chordata; class Mammalia; order Eulipotyphla; family Solenodontidae; genus Solenodon; species Solenodon paradoxus. Next base: position 39,427 of record RJWH01002331.1, read on the forward strand.
CTCCCTTTGAGGAGGGTGAGCGCTGTTCCATTTGATATATAAACACAGGGAACTAGAGGAGATAAAAGGAGGCTTGTGTGTCGTGTCGCAAACATCACCCGTAATTGACAGTCATGTGTTTAAGCTTCTTGACAGGACGCGAGGATGTGTGCTCATTAGGATGGTGGCAGGACTGGAGATGGACTGCCAGCCTCTGCCCGGCATGGTGGGTTTGAGAGGGAGCCGTGGGTGATGGTGGGTGAGGCTGTGGTCAGGTGGCTGGAGACCTTCAGAGGCTGGACAGCTGTGCAGCCTCACGGATTCTCAGTTCTCTCCTCTGTGAGACAGACAACAGAGGATTCAGTATCCACCTCACTGGATGCTTCTCCAGACACTGGGGAGCAGGATCTCTTTCCAGCCCTTGACCCAGTGCTAGACTCTGAGGTGTCAGGAGAAGCTGGCCGATCCCGCTTCTGAGCATGGGGGCACCACACCCCAGCATGGTTCGACCGCTTCCCTTTCTCCCTGCCCTTGTATGGCAGCCAGTGGAGCCTTGTGCCTTACTGTTCAAGTGCTGGGTCGCTGGGTTCATTTATGTCCCAGAAGCCTCCAGAAAAGGGATGGGCACAGAGCACCCGCAGAGATGCATTGAAAACTATTCACATAAGACAAGGCAAACTCCGACAGAAAAGGCCTTAGTCCTGAAACCTGGCTGAGGAAACTCACTGTGTTTGAGCTTAACACTAAAGCAGCGCCAAGGTGCCCCGCCCTGGTTTCCTGTCCTGGAGTCCAGCGCCGTGTTCCCAGAGGGAAAGGGAAACGGTGCAGGGCATGGATTCCAAGGAGAATCTGTGCCGGGTCATCGCAGAACCCAACGCACATACTTCTTGAGTCATTTTAACCATTTTTTATAACATGGAAAAATAGAACAATTTGTATTTGGCTTTCTTGAGATAGCTATTGGTAAAGGTCAAAATGGTGACTTTAACTTTTTTTTGATGGGGCCCCACGGTGCGAACTGGTCTTCACGTGGCAGCCCAGCCCCCTCGACACACACTCGCTTGCTCACGAATGGGCAGTAAAAACAGCTAAGTCGTCGTTCTTCCTGCAGGTGCCTCCCCTCTCTAGCGTCTGCTCCCCGCTTCCCTTCTTTTAGATGCTGTGTAACCGATGCGTTGACTTCATGATGTCAGAAGGAACTGTGACATCTGGTTTAAATAATTAACCCCAGGCGTTTGTCAAGAAGATATTTCTATGAAAAACTTGAGAGCAGGACAGGGTTGAGTGGGGTTAGGTGTCTGGCTTGGCAAGGCTTGTTATTTCATATCAGTATCTCTTCCTCACCCTTCTCATCCTGGCCTGGTGGGCGCTCCGTGGCCCCACGTCTCCCCAGGGGCGGGGAGACCATGATCTGCTGGTAAGCCTGGTCGCTCTCTAACAAAGCGCTCCAGCAAACGGGCCACTGGGGACCTTGGCAGGAGGGGGCCTGAGAGTCTGCACAGGTAACCAGCCCCTGGGTGAGGTGAGGGCTCTGCGCCTGGGGCCACACCCTCAATAGCAAGCTGAGTGAGCAGTCACGGGGAAACCTGGTTTCCAAACCGCCACCTACGGCCACATCACCTCTGCCCCCCTGCCCTTCAGGTCACCTCTCTGTCTTGCCACTCGCTTTCAGAGACTGGTTATGTCACCTGACATACCTTTCCTGAGAACTTGTAAAGCCCGCTTCTGATGTTACAGTCACAGGAGAGACAGAATGACACCGAGAACGGGCACAGGAGGTCATGCACAGGCACAAGGCCGGTGCTCTCAGGTGAGGCCCTTGGAATCAGCCCACCCCGAGGCCCCAGACTGCAGAGAGAGACACAAACAAATGAGCTAGTGTCACGGGGAACTCCCGAGCAGGGGGCAGTATCTTTACTGGGGAGACTGGGGGGGCTTCCTTACAGTGAGTGACGTCTGTCAGCTCCTTTCAAAGGGACGGGTGCTAGCAGGTGGCCACAGCGAGGGCATCGGCATGGAGTGGGAAGAGCTCTTTGCAGGCTCGCTCCAGCTCTAAGTCTCATGGCATCGCAAACATGTCCACGTGGTTCTCGGTGGGCGCATTTTTGCCCTCCAGGGGACAGTTGACAACGTCTGGGACCTTTTCAGTTGTCACATCTGGAGTAGGGGTGCATTGGCATCTAGAGAATGGAGGCCAGGGATTGCTGCCCATCCTGCAAAGCACAGGACACTCCCCCAAAGAATTATCCCGGCTCCAATGTCTCTAGTGCTTGTGTTCAGAAACCCGCGGTGACGGAATGAGGGGAGTCGTTTTCTCATTGTGTGCGTATCGGAAACGTCAGGAAGCTGACAAGGGGCACAGCCAGAGCTTGGACCAGATCTGGGTGGTTCCAGAACACGCTGCCTCCTTGCTGTTCAGAGAAGGTTAGGGAGGGGAGAGGAACTCAGGAATCTTACCAGGCTCCTCAAAGAGCGCGAGTCCCTTGCTAGTCAGGCCAGTTCTGTTCCCTTCTGGAGGCATCCAACCTCCCCGCTTTTCATTTAAAGTAACATGTGGAAAGACTTGGCATCTAAGGGGCAGCTGTCTTCACGTTGGCACAGAGGAATGTCACCAGCTGAGCCATAACCTTGGAACTTCCAGAAACATCCAGGTGGAAGACACAACCCTTTTAATTTTTAGTCGTATACATTGAATAAATCGGGGTAACAGCAAGTGACCCCCACGACCTGCCCGGGAGGCTCGGCCTCCTGTGACCACTCTAGTGTAACATCGTCAGCCCCCAGGTATGCCCTTGGAGAAGAGGACACCAGCCTGCACAGCTGTGCTGTCACCAGACCCAGGGAGACTCAGAGCTGGAGGTGTCTGGCCCGCACGTCGTCTCTCCGAAAATGCTTGTCAATAAAAGTAGACTTGGGGAAGACACTTAGTTTGGAGAGAGGAAATCTCACTTCCTTTCATATATTTTATGGTCCAGGTGAAGAGCCTGGGGTTCTTATTATACCAGGAGCCTGGAGAAGCGTGAAAATGTTCTGCACATGGAAAGATCTGAGTTTTCTTGGAGACCCTGGGGAATGCGCTCACTGGAATGCCTCTTCTCCACCTAGGAAGGAACCATCCCAGTTAAAGAAATCTGAAACAGGAAAATGGCATAAATAAAAATAAATTCCATAACCTTAGTAAAAATATTTCCTAAAAAATTAATGATATCAACTATAATAAGCAGGCTGAAGTAACTCAAAACAAAAATGCCAATAGTTTTTCTTCTGTAGATGCTTCTAAAACATTTGGGGTGGTTTTCAATGGCCTGTTTTCCACTTTAAAAGCCTTCTCCCATCATTTTTGTGTGACCTATTTGAACTACCAAGTGAGTAAGGCTTTTGCTGTTTAGCAGTCTAAATTCATTAGATTTTAGTGTTACACAGATATTTTGAATCATCTGGCTAAATTGAAAGCTAAATTGATGTCATTTGACCTAGGAATGACCAAGGGCCTAATAGAGATAGTTTATTTTTGAAACTCAGCCTGTAGGATCTTGGCATACCATCTCCTTTTACTAACATTTTGTTAAATAAATGGATACATGAGCAGGGATAGATAATGTAACTAAGAGGGGAGGAGGAGGAGGATGGACTGTGATTTACCAGAGACAGGAGACTTAACATTGGTTTCTAGGAATTCAGTGATACGGGTGTCTTTGTAAGAGCTCAGAGAGGGATAATCACAGAAATCAGCTGTGTCCATTTCTGCACACAGTGTCCTCTTACCTGAGGTGATTGTCCGGTTTCATCTCAAACTTTCGGAACATTTCCAATGATCAGTGACTATTTCACAGTAATTTTTCATTTCTAGAAGATACTTGTTAGGAAATGACCTTGTCCTGAGATTTTAGAAAATACCCATTTCCTTCCGGTTCCTCCCTCTTGAGATACATTGAGGCCCGCCAGCCATATTTCTGAGGGATCTCAAACAAGACCACAGGCTCTTGACCATGAAATGCCTTCACTTCTCAGCTCCCCTGAAGGGTTGGTGTGGAAAAGTATGATCTTCAGATTGTGGCTCGGCCATGACACCAGGTCACTACAGTTGAAGACCACTTAGGGACAGACACGTGGTCTAATCAGAATGTGCACGTCAGCGTGTTCATTCACATATGCCCTGGACACGCCCTTTCCTGGCGTCCGCTGGCACTCCTGAGAACATCTAAAAGGGTGAAAGGTGGATTTTTCCCTTTACTAAAGTCTCCTAGTTTAAGGTGAAGAAGCCTAAACAAAGAGAAATTCTGTGTCAAGCATTCATCCAATCACTCCCATGTGGATGTTTCCAGCACCACACACTGGCTTTCTCATGTGGCTGATGGGGGGACTTCTTCTTGAGTCCCCTCTCACCGTCATGTAAGTCTTCTGCACCTGGCCTCAAGCGGGGATCTCACTGTCTATTTAAACATCTTCATCTGCCAGCGTGTCAGCCTCACTTTCCTCCTGGGCACCAGGCCTTTCTGGAAGGAGGAGCTGGTGGGACCAAAGTGGAGCCAGGACCTGCCTTCAAGCAAATGGCAGAAAAGTCCAACCCAAGTATTGCAAACAGAAAATGCAGCCTCTCACAAAACAGCCTGGAGACACAGGGATGCTAATCCAAGGTCTAGCAGCATCTAGAGCCTGCTCTTCCCCTTCTTCTGCTTCAGCGCCCTCAGCCTGCTGGGTCATACTCTGCCTGTCCCTCTGATGCAGGACAAATGCTCAGGTGTGAGGTCACGGGCAGGTATATCAGCTTAAGGTGACAGAAGAGAGCGTCTCTTCCTTTGTGTCTCTTTGTCAGCACTTTCCGGACACCTGTGGCCCATGGCTCCTTGGCCAAGGTCTCCACTCAACCACGAGCAAGGGCGGTGGAATGATCACAGACAGCAGATCAGTCAGGACTTCTAAGTTTGGATGAGGGTATGCCCCTTGGCGACAGAGGTCTACGGGGAAACAAACTCTTAAATATCATTGGTTATTCTGCCACAGTGAAGACTCTCCTATGAGTAGTAAAAAACTCTGCCTGTTTGCATCCCTAAAACTTCCTGCCTTCACGGATGTGTTTGCCCAAACTTTTAAACGACCATCAGTTGAGCCGTTAGCCTACACGTTGGGCTGGACCTCTGAAATGCAATTGCAAATCAGACATGGCCCCTGTCTCTTGAAAGGAGGCAGGACAAAGTGACAGCTGCTTGCCTGGGCTGTGGACTAGGCCCGAACTGTTTGTACACACCACTTCAGGCTGTGTGACCTTGAGCGCCTTACTTCACCTCTCTGAGCCTTGAATATCTCATCTACAAAAGGATAACAGTATATCCTCTCACGGGCTATTGCACAGATTAAAAGCTTGTAGATAGATATGTGGAGATAAATGCACATTCGCACACATACACACAGGGACAGCAGCATAGCGATGGGACCAGAGTGAATCCCTGGAAGGAGTCATTATGTTCATTCTATTCCTACAAAGAGACCAGCAGTCCGGGGACTCTGCAGGCCTGAGAGCATCTGTGGCCGGTCTTGGTTCTCCCCACAGAAAAGCTGCGTCCGGTTGACTCCGGTGAGCCGGGGCAGACCAGCTGCCCTCGGGTGAGCGCGCGTTACCAGACTGCCTGCGAGGGCCCCCACTGATGGATGAATTCTCTCCTGTGCTATGAATGATAAAACCATGCCACATTGTGTTTAGATATATAGAAACAATGTATGTATGAATAATGTATAAACTGCAATTATATATATAATAGGTATGATTAAAATACATATGTATGTTCACGTCTTGAGACATTAATAACATGAAATGAAGATGAATGCCAGTCAGTGTGCGTGCTTGTCTCTGTGACGTCCCCACTGGCAGGCATTCTTCGAGCCCTTCAAGGCAGCCACGGCGGCAGTGGGCACACGGCGACTGCTAGTTTGTGTGTCTTCTGTTCCCTGAGCTCTTGTGACGAGGCGGGACGGGGCACAGGCCCACGGGAGCCCACCCGCAGGGAGAACCTAGAAGAGCAGCCTGGCTGTCCGCTGTTGGAGCAGACCTGCCCCGGCTGACCCGCAGCCACAGGCCAAAGCAGCTTCAAGGTGACTCTGTTCTGCTCGGAGCAGCCGGCCGCTTCAGCATTCGCTCCCAGGGATCGGACATACTGTCACCTGCAAAGACGCTTCACTTTTGAGGTCTGAACAGAGCAAAACAGTGACTTCGTGAGCCCAGCACTCTGGCATCTCCTTTCCTTGTGGAATAGGAACTACTTTTCTAGTCCAGTTTTTGAAAACGGGAGGCTGCCTAGAAATCCAGCTGTGTTTTGCAGAGCGCGTTTCAACGCAGAGACAGACGCGTGTCACAACCTCCCTTCCCGGGGCTCCAGGGTGACTGCAGCGCAGGACAAACCCGTCACCACACATTTGCATCATGAAACCTCATTCAGGTGTTCGGGAACATTTTATTCTTGTGAGCATACTAAAGAGACACACCGTCCTGTGTGTCCCCAGCCTTGCTTGTCTCAGCTGTGCCCAGTCGTCTGTTCACACCCAGAAGCATGACGACGTAGGGGCGCAGCCTGCTGAGAGATCAGAACGCAGGTATCAGAATGGAGTGGAATGTGTTACAACCAGGCTCCGAGTGCGGTGGGGATGCGGGGGCTCCCTCACCCAGTGAGGATTCTGGGGCCACCCCAGTCCAGACACCCGGGGGAAATACGGACGCTTGGGGCTTGAGGGACCACCGGCATCAGAACGCCCCCGAGTCACAGATCTCCACCCGTAGTGCTCACCTGCTCCCAACTGCAAATTGGCTAATTATCTTGGCGCCGGGCAAATCCTTGGCCTTTTGTGTTGTTACAGTCAAGGTGCTGCCTTCAGTTCACCTACCGCCATGGGTATAATTTGAGTCCCTGGCTTTTCTTCACAGCCCGCGGTGCCTGTACTTCTGCATCTTTTGTGATTGCTTGTTGCGGGGGTAGCGGGGTGGAGGAGCTGCGATCTGCCGTCTTTCTTCTCCACTGGTTTATTCTCATGCGAAAGACTCACATCCTCAGCTCATTAAATCCTCCAGCCCCCCTCAGCCCTAGGAAATACTTTCTGTGGGGTGTCATTCGGCAGCTGACCCAGCATGTCATGACCCCAGAAACCCCTGACGGGTCATTAGACCATGTGAGTGTCGTGCATCTTGACCTCATGAGACCTGAAATGCATTTTGAATTTGAGGCCCAGCTCTCTAGCAGACGAGCTACCATGTTGAGTCCTCTAAGCCTTCACTTCCCCATGTGCAAAATGAGCTTATGACTGGAGTACACGCCCCAGGGGTCTTTTAAAGAATCAATGCCTGCGAAAAGGACCTTGTGAGAGATGAAGGGTTGTATTGGCCTGAGTGCTGGTGGTTGTGACCCTCGACGACGGTGAGTTGGTCTTACTGCTTCGGACACGTCCCACCCAAGACCCAGCTCAGCTTCCCAAGACCTCATCTCCTCCCGGTGACCCACCTCTTTCTCTCTCTCCACCCTCCACAAGGGCAGCCCAGTGCCCTGAGAATTCCCTTCTGCTCTCCGGGAGGACGGTCTGTTTTACCTGCCCTGCTCCTTCCCACCCTCCAGGACGCATTTCACTGCTAAGTGAAACAGAATTGATTGAGGTTAGATTTACTAAGTCCTTTGAAATGGTTCTGTTATTTCAAATGCAAGAAAATAATGCACTACACCTCCTGAGAAATAGATCTTCTGCAACAGTTTCATTAATCTCTTTATTAAACGAAACTGGTTTCCCTTTGGAAATTAATTACTGAAGTAGTATTGAGAATTTTAATTTCCACAATATAGCAGCAAGAGATACTGCTGTTTCTTTATACACCGTTACACAGCAGGGCCATAATCTATTGAAATAAGCCCGAAAAGGGGGCAGCTGGTAATTAAAACAGTATAACATGAGTATTTTATGATTCTCTCAGTGCTGAGATGGCCCTGTCACGCTGTGTTCGGGGGGACTGAAATGTATATTTAGGAAACAGCTCTCCATGAAGAAGTCGACGAGCTCAGTCTTTACAGTTTGGGAAGTAGCCGTGTTTCACGGCAGTAATATGCCCGCAAGGAAATACAGTCTGTTTTGGGTATCTAAGACTTACAGCCGTTGTTGTGCTGTAGAAAGCCTCCCTTATTAAACCACTCCCCTGGTGAAATTTAGAATATTTAAATCATGAAGTAGAAAGCATGAATTATGGATGTTGGCAGTTGTGGAGAAAACGTGAGTGTGGAAATCTCAGCACGTGTGTGTTGGTGCAAACCCATGCACGAGGGCAGCCCCGTCTGGATGCAGGAGGGCACTCTTCTGTGCAGGCGAGCACCCCATCTTTCTCCCTCAAGTCAGAGCATGCTTCATATTTTTCACGACACATTCCTATCTATCATCTTCTCTCCTCCCAGGCTTGTTTTCTCATGATAAGAATTAGTTGCACATCATTTGCATTTATAGATCTGCTGCTTTTCCTAGTGACAAAGACATTTGTACAGAATCTGGCTTTCCCTTCCCTTCCCTTCCCATCCTCCCTTCCTCCCTTCCTTTTAGGAGACCAGTAATACAGGGTTACAGCTGCCCCTTATCTGTCCCTTCCTCCACATTTCCACTGACTGGTGAGTCTCTGTCTCTAAATGTCTGCAAACAAAGCCTCTATTCAGAGACAGCCCCTTACCCAAGGCCACCAGTTTGTCTGTTTTTTTTTAAATAGGCAAAACAGAATTCCCGGGGTTGCACCTCTGGTTTCAGGGACTGGAGGTGGGCTCGCAGCAGACGTGAGGGGGATTCATTCGCATTGATTCAGCTCAGGCGCAGGAGGCCCAACCCAAGTCCCTCTGCGATGCCGCCTTCATCCATCTTAAGGGTATTCGCAGTGGACTTGCTACAGGAATTAACACTGTGTTTCCCAGCATCAGTCATTCACTTACCAACATCACGATTGTCATTCAATTCAGGCACTAACACTACCTCCCCCTAATGTTATAATATCTATACACACAGATACTGTGTAATATTTATTGCTGGTGTATCACATATCAACAAGAAGCAATAAAATCCAAATCTCATCCGGTATCATCTAAAATAATCTTGCACACCACTGTTAAATCGTTTTGTTGTAATCCACAAACATAGGCTAGATTCCAGTGGGGCTGAGTGTTTAATGATGGGTTTTAGAATCCCGCCAAGGATCAACATCACAGCCTACACACATCCTTTCTCTGTCTGTGTCTCTGGCTGAAAATTAGGCCAACACGTAACAAGTGACCTCCGGAGGGCTTGGAAGTGAGATGCACGGGGACCCTCTTGACTAACTGGGAAACAGAAGCAGAAGTCACAGCAATGACTCAAAACCCACATATGTGAAAACATGCTTCGAATCGGAGACTTTTGCTCTATCAAATGATTCATTTTTCACTTGAACTGGGGGGAAAGATCAGGCTCTCATTCAATCAGATCCAAATAGGTATAGATGACTGGAGGAACTGAAGGCTGCAGAAATCAATAAACCCAGGTTGGGTGAATGGGATTTAGAGCTCTGGGCACCTTGGCCAGGCTAATAGTTTGTTATAATTTCAAAGTGATTGTCCAGTACTGATGACTATTTATTGAGGAGAGGGTGATATGGAGAGGGCACGTGGGAAAGGAAAGACTCTCTTGTGATGGTCCTCACCAATCTCTCTTGACTTGAGCAATTCAGCTCCAGCTTTGCATCATCAGCACCCCTTCCACAGCGATTGCCCTGTGACCCAGCTTTGTCTCGGGGTGGGAGCACAACCCTGCAGACAGCAGGTCCTGTCCTCAGGAGCAGACGCTCTGCCTGCTCAGCAGACTCCTGCAGTTGCTCCCGGCAAGGCAGCCTGTTGAGTGTTGGCACTGACTCTTGTCCCTTTGAGCACGTGTGTCCACCCCCAATAGTCTTTCAAAGAAAACCACCATGAGGCAGCTCTAGACTTCCCCAGATGAAGTCTGTGAGCCAAACTGCCTTGCTCATCTCCTGCAGTTTCCGCAGCTGCATCAGGAAATCTGATGGCGGCGTGCCCACGGCAGCTCCCGACCTGGGCTCCTCCTCATTCTGGTGTAAGCCCACTGACAGCGGTCTTCACTTGGACCTAGACAGGAACTCTGCACCCGAGGAAGACCAGCTCTCCAAAATCACGGGCTGCCCCTGAGTCCCAATCCAGAATAGGGGGCTTCTATTTAAAAAAAAAAAAAAAAAAGGAGGTACCTGAAAGTAATAGTCAAGAGAAGGAGGACACTGAGCACCCCCGAGACCATAAAATGCTGAAGTCACAGTGTAAGTGGCGCTCGATGGAAGTACGGAAACGACTGACGGCACCAGAGTGGAATGCGCTATAACCCATCCCTATTAACCGAAGCCCCGATTTTATCTTTCCCTGAAAAGTCTTTGACCATAATTGTTCACTTACGATAATTAGAGAAAAATCCCACAATAAATTAATGATGGATTTTAATGTGAATATTGACTATGAATCCATTCCAATAAAAACGCCACTGCCCAGTCATCTGTGCCCTGGCAACTGGGTGGTAAGACTTTATATTCAAGCCTCTTTAGCTGGTTTCATGTACTCAAACCTAAGCAATCCAGGGGAAGATCTCGTCACTGCAAATTCCTTTGACCTGCTGCATCCCACACACAGGATGCTGACAAGCATTGCGCGGTGCCTCCGGGTGTGCAGTGCGGTCCATCCATCGTCTCTTAATTTCCGTAATGACTCTCAGGTAGTTGATTTATGTAACCAGAAAGTGAGTGGCTCTGGTTCATTCATCCTGCAGGAATTTAGAGAGGCCCTCTCTGTGTCACGGACAGTGACAACAGTCGGGGGTGCAGTGGAAAACACGACAGAGTCTCCATTCCTACAGAAACGAGCTTCGGTGAGGGAGACAGATGCTACACGGAACGATGACACAGATGTGAGACGCGGTGTTGGGGAGGGAGGTGGCCTGAGAAGCACTGAGAAGCCAGGGACGGAGATGGACAAGGGACGCGTGTTTCCTCTACACGAATAGCCCTGAGGATGTGTGAGAGGGAGCTGGAAAGAGCGTTTCAGGCGGAGGGAATACCCGATGCTCGCCTCATATCCAGCGCTGTATACTGGGCTCACGACCTAACACCACATGGGTAGTTATCCTTGTTGTGAAAACTTGAATTTTTAAAGACTGAAAAGTATTCTGTCTCATGACATCCGTACAGATTTGATGGAGGCCAGAAGCTGTGGTCCAGCGCTCACTGAGTTTCTCCATCCCCCACCAGGCCTCAGGCCCACCAGGCTGCAAAGAAACAACCAGTGAATCGTAATCATTTGGGTTAATAGGCCTGTGTGGACCCTGAAGAGTTACTTAGCCCAAAAAACTACCCCCAATCACAGGAATTGGACTGGACACACTTAAATAGCTTTTCTCAAAAAATGGGGGAGGAAGGAGGAAGAGCCGTGGAGGAGTCAGTGTGGGAAATCCGGTGGAGGGGAGGCCTGGGAGTTTCCAGCACAGCCGCTCCGTGTGAGTCCGTCAGCCATGTGGGGATTTTAGAAGCGGATTTTGTTGTCGGAGCTGACTGATGAGTTTGCTGGAAAACAACTTTTGCATTTCCATATCCAATTGCTACTATGTGATAGCAGGCACCTGGCTGCCCAGAGGCCCCCAGCTCTGCGGCCGCGGTTGTCCTCACTGGGGCCTCTGTCTCAGGACTTGCTTTTTCTGGGAACCACAAGTTTAGCCAGCCTGCTTCCACCCTGCCCGTGGTGCATATAGCTTCTCTAATCAAGCAAAATGCCTCAGAAAAAAAAAATTCAATTCTTAAGACACCTACAGGGTGGCCCATTCGAAAGCAGAAATGCAGACTACAGAAAAGTGAGACCATTTTTCAGTTATGAGCTTGTTGATCCCTGTGTTGACCTCTGGTGGTTTCCCTGTGGGGGAGCATGTCATCACAGTTTTCAGCTTCACAACGATCCCATGAGGCAGGTCTAGCCATCTCCACATTCAATGGCTATGGACACTGAGCCTGAGAGGTGAGCGAGCTGCCTGAGGTTCAGCCCCACATGTGACATCAGAGCTCTTAACTATGGACCCAGCTCAGGCCGCCATATGCAGAGCTACAGTTTCGCCTGTGCTCTCTCTCTCTCACTTCTGCTCTCCTCTGCGCGTCATCAGGGACTAGGTCCCCTTCTCTCTGGCTTACATCATTCTAACAGTCTCTGTCAGCCAAGCTCACACCCTCCAGGCTTCCCCCAGGTCAGCCCATCTCTGGTAGCCGACCCATCAAGTCACAGCCCTGCGTGAAAGTCTCCGTGACCGCAGCTCTGTTTGAACTTAGGCTCGTGTGTGGCCGTTTGGTTACTGCCAGTTCTGGAGAGCAGGGAAGGGGCCCCAGGAAGTTGGGGAGACCAACAGACACAGGCCAAAGAGGTGCTGGACCTGGTGGGCGAGACCCAAGGGTGACCCCAGCCCGCCCCCAGGTCGGAGGCAACTGGTTCGCGTTCCTCAAGGTGCGGGTGATAAGGGTTCATGGAAACGCCTGCCGAGTCCTGAGAGGCCAGATCCTGACGCGAAACCACTTTGTGGTGGCGACACCTAGTCCCCGGCCTGTTCGCAAAGCCCTCGTTTCCTCTTTCACGTTGAGATCAGGTGAGAGTTTCCCAGAGGCTTAAAGTGGGGGTGCCAGCAGCCGCTGCTTGGAGAATCGGGGCCGAAGGGCTGTGGCTCGGCCAGGGGGGTCGAGCAGGCCCCGGGTTGCCTACAGTTCCCACCTATAAATCCCACAAAACATGAACGGGCTTTCGTCTTTTCCTCTAGAGAAATCCCCACTCCCCGCAGGATGTGATGTGAGGACCTTGACGAATTATTGAGAAAAATAAATGAGTGTGCAAATCGAGTCAAAGGCTCTCAGCTTCTCAAGCGAGGCATCGGCAGCACCCGGAAGCAGGGAGTCCTGGCTCCGTGTGCAGATTCTGGGCCTGTCCCGCAAGGACACCCCGCAGCTCAGCTCTGAGGTGGGGACTGCACTGTTTGGCAGCAAGGTCCCGGGGAGAGCGCGGGTCCTCCTCCTCGGCACACAGCCCGTGAGCGCGCTCAGAGTCAGAGGTGTCCGCCCTCCTCTGGGTGCTCCCCCTCTTAAAGCCCCCTCCCACCCGGCCCCCCACAGCACTGCTGTCCCCGCGCTTGTCTGTCACCCCTCACGAGTGTATAAGCTCACGGGCACGGGGTTCTGTCTGCGTTTAAGTGGTGTGGTGGTGCCCAGCCCTTGGCAAGCACCCAGCCAGTCTTGGTAAATAAACAAAGTGAACAACTTAAAACATTCGGGGTCTCTACCTGCGCAGGGAGAGACGCGGGGCCCCTGGATCTTGAGATAATATTGACATTCTCTTCATTTTCCTTTGATTAGCTGGCACTCGAGAAATCACGGCAGCCGTCTCACTTTCTATTCACATGCTGTTGGTGGTGTCCACCTAATAGGCAATTTTGGCTGCTAATTTCCTGTCTGATGAGATTAATTGAATTCAGATGCTGAACACAGAATAAACACGGCACTAAAAATCACCCTCGCCAGGCGTCCCCGCTTCCCTCTGAGGAAGCGCTGTGTTCCGTTGTCCTGCTGTGTTGAGATTGCCGGGAGGGTCCACAGACCAGCAAAGTCTGCAGGGAAAACTCGAGGCGGGAAGGTTGCCATTTCCTCACGGGCATTGGCGAGAACTCGGGGTGCGTCTTGTCCGGGGGCCAGGAGGGGTGTGGCCGACTTTGTTTATCGTGACTTGTAAGAGCGTCGGTTATGTGTCAGCTCTGAACCGCACCCTCGCCGGCTCTGCGCCTGGACTGGGGGCCGGTCCGGCTGGCGGGCGTCGAGGGCAGAGGTGGGAGGAGAGCGGCTGTCTGGCAGAGCTGCCCTGAGGCTGACAGACGAGGCACTTTCCACTTTCTGCTGTATCCCGGGGGGAGCTGAGGCGACTTACCCTGAAAACCGCAAGCTCATTATGTCCACCTACAGAGTCGTAACAGAAGAAGACGTGTGCGAGGAAAGGAGCTAATAGACCCCGAAGATCCAGGGCAAGGCTGCATCTCAGGATCATAAACCGCAGGCTGAGCAGGCTGACGATGAGAGCTCAGTTGGAAGACTCTGCTCACTGAGCCTGTGGCCTGCATCCCTGTGAGCGGCCGCTCCGTCCTCAGACTCCTTCTCCGAGGCCCACTGCCTGCAGTGTTTCTTTCACCATGACAAGTTCTCTTCCACCTCCGGGGCCTAGCCCCACTCCTTAGGGGCTGCACGGAGCCCTCCGCACCCCCACCTGTGCCTGCAGCGCTTTCCCCGTGACCTCGCGAGCCCCTCCGGCCAGCGACTCCCCTGCACCTTTCTCCAGAGCAAGCGCAGCTCCTGCGGATGGAAGGTGCTCCGCAGAGATGGACTGGACGGGCCAGAGCACTCTCCTTACGTAGGCTGACTGTCTTTCCTTGCATCAAACACGGGACGGGGCAGGCCTTGGGCCCCCTCAAAAACTGGGCCCCAGGGCAACTCAACCGCCCTTTTGCTCCGGGTTACAGAGGGCTCAGGTCATTGAAAAAATGAGACACAACTGTCAGTCGGGAAATATGAAAACAAACAGCAGTCCCACTGGAAACAGTGCGGATGGTCAGCCTATTCTTACAGGAAACCCTAGCTCTGCAGAAGGACCCCGGAGTTTTCAGTGGGAGGTTTTCTGGCTCGTAGTTTTGACCTTTAATGGGAATGGAAGCTCATCAGCTTACAAATACATTTACCCTTCCCAGGAGAGGCTGAACACAGCCTGTCTGAGGGTGCAGCTCAAGGTCTTCCTCGATGTTTGGGGAGCTCGTCCAAGTATTTGCAGACCCACCCTGGGTACGAAAGTCCAGCCATCAGCCCAGTCTGCATTTTAGCAAGCTCCTCTGTATAACACAATTTGCGAATCTTCTTCCAAGACTGAAAAAGAACATGGGTTCATTAAAATGTGGTCCCTGGGAATCCCTGAGATCTTTCCAAGGGGTTCATGAGGTCAAAACATCTTTGAAAGTGACAACAAGACGCCACATGCCTTTCTCCACCTGACAACGTGCCGCACATGTTCCCAGAGGCTTCCCGTGGAGGTGGCCACCATGCGGAGGCAGTAAGGACCCAGAGGCCTCCCATCAGGCCGGACACCAACGCAAGCAGAAACACACTTCTCATTTCGTTTTCCATTATTTAAGAATATAGGTTTTTTTCTAAAATTATAATGTCATTCATATTTTTTAAAATGGATCCAATTTATTATGAGTGGATGAATAAATTAATCTTAGGTCGACAGTTTTACTTTCTAATAAGTAAATATTAACAAGATGTTATCCACACCAGCAAAAGGCCTTTGGGGGTGCTCCCTGGGGGCCCAGCAGCCTAGTACCTGGGAGCAGTCCCACTGACATACAAGGTCCAGGGTTCAAGACCCAGGCCGGGGTGAGCACCTCAGTGAAAAATAAATACAGCTCTTCCTCTTCTTCTCTTGTCCTTCCTTCCTGCTTGCCTGCTCGGCTTCTTTCCTGCCTGTACCGTTCCTTTAAAAAAAATTAAAAAAGGGCTTTGGGGCCCTCAACCACGGTTAAGAGTTTAAACTCTCACAGCTCCTGACACCAAAACATTTGACCACTGCAGCTGTCACACTGCCTGCCTCAGAGTAAGAAGGAAAATTTTCTTTTCCCTTTTATTTTCAATTGTAAGACTCTTTTCGGGAGAATTAATCAACTAATTCTGAATGCAGGTTCAGACTACTTTTGTAGGGGCTCCTCCCTGTGAGCATTTCCCCCTCACATTGTTAGATCTGAGTTGAATATTTAGTCCCAGGAAATTGCTGTCAGTTCTCTGGCAGTCCAAAGGTGAGAATTCTATAGACTAGAGACAAGTGGGTCTGATGTCAGGGCTCGATTTATTCTAATTAAATCACTGTAAGTCACATATTTTTATAGATCTGAGGTAGAAGAGAAGGTAAATACAGGCTCCCTGAGGATTTGTTAGTGCAGATTTACATGCCTCCTCCCCACTCTTGAGTTCGAATTTAAAATATTCCCAGTGCCAAGGGGCTCCTGGATGCACATACAAAATAATTGTTTTAAAATTCTATTAGGAATAAAACCACAGCACAAGAGCTCAACTCCAAATGCCAGAGGTGAGGGAGAATCACTAGCATCATTCACAGGTATCTGCCACATCCTGGAGACCTTTGCTGAATGCTGGCATTAAAGATCACCTGCAAGGCGAAGGGCAGAAGGGCGATTTAGCCGTCCTTATTAGTGGATCTGAGCTGCCCTGGGAGGAGCTGGATATTCCCATCCATGGGGTTCAGGCAATTAGCTATACATGTGGGGAAGCATCATTAGCTTTCTACTTCACAGCATTTGTCATCCAGAGGTGCCCCTGCACCCTCAGCGGGATGCATTCCAATACCCCTCATGCCTGAAGCCACGGCGCACAGAACCCTACAAATACTGTTTTTCCCTAGATGTACATACCTTTGGTAGTTTAGTTTATTAATTGGACACCATGAGAGAGTAACCACAAAAGCTAATAGTTAAATAGAACTATTAAAACAACATCTGGAGATAACACGTGAAGGTGCTCTCACAGAATGTCTTCTTGCACAAAACACTTTCAAACTGCGCTTGACCATAGGGATCAAAACTAGAGGTCAGCAGGCAGGGAGGACTGTCTACACCCTGCGATGGATATGTGATCAGAAAGTAAGAAGGAAAAAAAACTGTAAAAACATACCAGGGATAACCTAGGACATGCTAAAAGTATAATTTTGGACGTGAGAAAGCCTCGCTAAGTAAGGCTCCAACCCAGAAAGTAGGAATGAAAATATACAAGCAACTAAAACCCCTATATATTTGGGAGACCGTAAGGTTACAAAGACAAATGGCAAGATGACAGGAAAATATTGCAACACATATAACAGGAGCTATCTTTAATAGGAAAATAGCTCTTCTCAATAAATAAGAGAGATAAGTAACATGGAAGAAAAGTGGACAGAGAAATAAATGCCTCCAGTGTCTTCTAGCAGACCTGGACTGTTCTAGAGGCTTCCATTGCCCTCGGTGGCCCTTCAGCCGGGGTGGGGGTGAATTTTCTTCCAAGCACGTTTCATCCCTCCCAGCTGATCTCACCTTGCGTGTCTGTGTTTGACAGGCTAACATGAAAGCTCACATATCTGGCATGCAACTCCATGTATGACGAGTGCCCTTAGCATTGCCTTAGCTGTGGCAGACGCTCAGCGACACGCACCGGGCTACACGAGGTTTCCACTCTGCATGTGGAGAAGCAGGGACGTTCGCAGCAGGTGCTACTGCTGCTCAGCAGAGTCGGGCCCCTTCTCTCAAGACCCTCCTTCGTCCAGCCTCGTCAGGGATCCTCCCTGTGGCGCCCAGAGTCCAGCTCAGGAGGTTCAGCGTGAACTCAGCATGGGGGGTCCCGGAGCCCAGCGGCCCTGGTGCCCTTGTCCTTCGGTTCCTTCTCCTTCTCTTGCCACGATCTGTCTCTCTGCCCACCGAGGTCTTAGTTATGGTTGGAAATTATCTCCGTCCTTCCTCTGAGCTCTGTGGCATCTTCCTTCATCCCATGCATGTTCCTTGCAATGGCCTTTTGTTATAACATACGTGTGGATTATTTTCCTGTCTCAAACTAGAAGCCCAGGATCTTATTTTCCTTCTTCTTATATCTCCCTAATGTCTGTCCCTTCCAGCAGTTGACACATAGTAAGTCCTCACAGACTGTTGGACAAATAACTGAATGTAAGTCGAGTGAGGACAGACAGGTCACACAAGTGTAAGCCTAGCGCCGTGTTCCCGTCATGGACATGCAGAGCCAACCCGCAGCTAACCCGGCCGATGCTTTTCAAAGGGTGTGGATGTCCTGTCGGCCAGGGAGTTGCTCTCCACTATGCGCTGGACCCCTGTTCACTCTGGTTCCAGGACCGTTAAAGAGCCCTTGCACTTTGATTTTCAGTCCTGGACAAGGTGGCCACCTGGGCAGAGACTGAGTGGTCAGGAGCAGGGACTGACACCCGATGGTGCTGGAGTGACTAGTGACCCTGACTCCAGACGCCTCCGCTGCAAAATGGAAACGGCTGCTTGTGCCCACCTCACAGCAAAAAACAAAGCAAGACCCGTCATTCGAATATCACAGCACCCAGCACATAGTGAAGACAACACGTGACGGCTATAGAAGGTGAAGGAAGGATTAACATCAGAGGCAGGCCACGCTCAGAATGGGGCATTTTTCAGTGGAAGGAGGGAGGAAACTAGGACTTCGGTGACCAGCCAGCTCCAGGCTAGGAACGTCTCCGCTTCATCTAGTGCAGGGAAATTGGCAAATTATTTACACGTACAGCATGTTATGATAGAGCAAAACCTAACAATGTAGTAAATATAATGAGTATAATTAATGACTGTGATTAGCATCGGTATAGTTAGCATTCTTGATCTGAAATAGATAAACATTATACACAATTAATATAAAATCATAGAATATAATGTCACAGAACATGGATATGCCTTTTTTATTCCTTCTCAGGATAAGTGGAAGAAAAAAGCCCCAAGTCTGGTGGTGACATGACTCGGTAGTAGGTCGAGGCAACCAGATAGGTCTGGGGAGACAATTCAGTCGTTTCGTGGCTGTATTTTCATTGTAAAACATCTGGCGGCTGCCCCGCACGGCCTCAAGCACAGACGTCAGCGCTGGTCCAGTGACTTTCCACATCCTATTATTCTCACATGAGACCCTCCCCCGCACAGGGTTTCGGTTGAGGACGTGCGTTTGGTCTGCGAGGGCAGAACTTTCTGTCCCTGTCTGCGCGCCCTCAGCCCAGAGAACAGGGTCACGCCAACGCCGGGGTCCTAGAGGCGAAGAAAAGCTCGTCACGCGCTTCTGTCTGTGCTGGTCGGTCTGCAGCTGACCCACCGCACTCACTTGCTTACCATCTATAAAGCACACTGAGGTTCACCATCGCTTCTGTTCTTGTCCATCGGAAGTGAAATCTTGAGCGATTATGACCTGACAGACACGCACATGGCTTACTGGCTTACTTATTGGGTGTCCACTTCAGCGCTTCTCTAAGGTACCGGATTCTGGAACACGTCTGTTTGTAGATAAATTTTAGGGCCAGATTCACATTAAACTATTCAACAGACTAGAGAAAAACAAACTCAAACTCCATTGTTGCCAGGCCTTGGAGGGCAGTGGGAAGAGGTGTGGGGGTGTCTGCTCTGTCTTTTGCCCCATTTCTGCCCCAGCCCTCAGAGGAGCAAAGAGCTGCTGGCGAGAGCACCCTGCTCAGCCGTTCCCACCCTGAGTCCAAGCCCACTTGCCCGGCAGGTCTGTCTGGGGACCTTTCCTGCTGCTCCCCCATTCCTGACACTGGGAGCATGACCTCACCCAAAACCGTTGCAGCTCACTAGGCACCGGGTGAGCCTTCACTCCTCCACGTCAGCCTGGGCACGCACCCCGCCTGCATCAGTTGTGTGCCACATTAGCACTGACTTCGTTTCCGCAAGCATGTTTCCACACCTTGTTAGTGAACCCAGAGTTTCTCTGCTATTCTGTGCAGTCCTGTGCAGATGTGAAACGGTGCCCCCTTTGGGCACGCGAAGGCTGGCATCTGTACCACAGGCTATGGAAGGTGCCATTGTCAGCCTTTGGTGGGTGGCCTCTGGCCTGGGGCTGGGGTTTCATTCCCTGCGGCACATTCATTCTGTTGTGCTGGGCAAACCTTTAAAACCACACATGGGACCCCTGAGGGCACCCCTTCTTCCCCTCATCTGGAAGATGTCTTTTTTTTTTTTCCATTTCAGGGCTGCATGAGGGACAGCTCACAGGTGTCCTGGCAGAGCAAGGCACACGTGTGAAAAAGCCACACGGGCCTCAGTGTGCTTTATAGGTCAATGTGTTTCTGCAAAATCCCATGCAGAACTCGGGGAGCCAGGTGTGGGTAGGGCCCCACAGGGCCCCGGGGAGATCAGAAATGCCCATGGGACACAGCAATGCCAGCAGAGCTCAGACTAAGGGCCAGTAAACAAGACCGTGGAGAGGCACACCTCGTGGCCAAAATCTTCAGTCATCAAGAAAAATACGTTTCTAATGCAACAATTTAAAAACTCAAAATTAATGCGAAAAATATCCATAAACACAAATCTCAAAATTTTATATAAAGACAGGATTAAAATGGTTGCAAAGAATCCACAACGATCAAAATATCAGAAATTCAAATAAAACATCAGTATTGCGGATTTCTCCTTTTGCCTCAAGCTCTACTATGACTTGTCCCTGCATCATGACTCAGCCCGTTTATTTTAAATGTCGAGGTTTTGTTCATCCTGGGTTTCTGCGTTCGTCTTGGTTTTGTAAAATAGTATTTATCTGGATGAGTGTGTTTTTCTGGTAGCACCTTTCAGCTGGTTCTGAAAGCGAGTGCCTTCCTTCCCTTGCTGTTCCAGCCCTGCCTGCCAGTTAGTCCCCATCACCAGACTCTGCAAGACTTTAGGATTTCAGTGTTGCACCAGCTGATCGTAATTCCTAAACCTCATGCCTGGTGGTCTCTTATGAAGAGAAGAACAGAGAAGTTGATTTATCACCCAAGGTCCAGAGTCGGTGGTGAAGAGGAGACTCATTTCAGGTCTAAAACCCTTGTCTTAGACCAGGTTTGGGAACACGGGACAGGAAGGCAGGGCACAGGACTGTCCCCACAGCCAAGCCAGCTGCACACACAGGCCTCTCGTGGTGCCATTTCACATGGCAGAGAGCTGCCCAGAAGAAAGCCCAGGGCTTGTGCAGGGAGGCTGGTTGCTCAACCTTTTCCCAATGAGTCTTCAGCAAACATCGCATCCCCACCCCCACCTACCCAAGGAATGCTTTTCCCTTTCCTGAAACTCAGGTGGACTCCTCTCCCTTCTCTGCAAAGAGAGCAGCTGCAGAGCAGTCAATCCAGTGCAGGGAAATTAGTGCTGTGGATGGAAGCTGCAGTGGAAAACATCAAAGGATATTGGACTAAAAAGACCACGGCATTTGCATCCCTCTGAGCAGGCGCCTAGATTTGCATAATGGAGATGTCAATTGTATTGTAGGAGAAAAATCAACCTACCTGGGCTCGCATCAACTCCGTCTGCTCGCCAGAACTCCCTTCATGCCTATGAACACACCAGGCCTTGCCCTTTGGAAAAGGAGAAACATAAAACTCCTACATTCGTCAAGTGACTGCTTAGTAAAACAGGAGGGCGTCTCCTCGCGGCTGTTTGCCGTTCCCCCGTCTGCAAGAATCAACAAGACGCATTTCTGCTCAAGGCCAGGACCAGGAGGAAGTCACCGCCTGCACACGGACGCGCATTCATTTGGTTGTCAGGAACTGACCAGGACAGGTCCTACCTCAGGCCTGATCGGCCTCCGCGGAGAAAAAACATGGCACCAACTTAGGAGCCCACAGATGTCAGTCTCATCGCGTGTCAGTGTCAGTCAGTGGCCCCTCCTTGGGTTTCTCTTTCGAGCAGCGTGTGGGCAGATGTGTTGTCATCAGGGTCCGCTGGAGCACCTTCACGGGACCCAGAGTAGCGACGTCTCACTGCTGCCCAGTGGCTCTAGCCGGCAGCAGGGCAGAGAACTGCTGCAGTAAGGCGCCTCTGTCCCTTTGATCCTTTTTATATCTGAGGTCACGTCAATGTGGTAGGCTCACGGGAGTCTGTCTGATAGGATTCAGCTCGGTCTAAATGCTAGTCTTCATGACGCTGGGGCACAGCCACAGGAGCATTTACCCCAAACGTGGGAGCTGGGTGTGGGACACTCCACCAACGTCCTGGCCTTGGAGAAGTGGCTTAGCCCTGTGGCGCCTCGGTTTCCTCACCTGTGAAAAGGGAACAATAGTTCCTTTTCTGAGGTAATACAAGAGAATTTATGAGAGTGCTATCAAACGTTAGCAAGTAAATGATAGACTCTACCCTCTGTAAGTGGCCATCACAGAAATTTCTGTTCGTTAGCAGATGACTTTTAGCCGTGATCACTGCTGTCTGACCAGCACCCGGTGAAGACCCAGAACAGAGCTTCCTCTTGCTGACCCCTCCCATCGCTATCCTCTCCCCAAGGCTGAGGGCTCACCCAGTAAGTTTAACAGCCCAGACTCTTTGGGCCTGTTTGGGACTTTCTATTAATGGTGCAATGCACAGGGCACTCTTCTGTGTTCGCTTTTGTTTTCTTCTTTTCATCATGGTCTGTGTACTTTTGTAGGGAGCTGTCATTTTCTCGTTCTCATTCCCACCTGGGTGCAATATTCTGTATGCTAACGAACCGGTTTACCCAACAGTCGATTCTGTTTTCATTGTAAATGTTGCAATGATGTTCTAGCCGCGTTCTCTCTCCAGCCCCTGTGACGCTACCTGGCATGGTGTGAGCAGACCCTGTTCCCCGTTCCCGATCCCTGGCCCCCTGTTTGCTGGGCTCCAGGCCTCCCAGCCCTGGCTCGGCCATCCCCAGCACCCTGGCACACAACCTGCCCTCCTTCCTGGCCACACCTCCGCGCCCCGGGCAGCTCTGCTTTGCCCAGCCACTGTCGTCTCTCCCAGAAGTTCCTTCCTCTCTGAGGAGCCTTCTCTGCTTTGCCGAGCTGATCTCTCCTTTCTCCCTGCGCTCTCAAGGCGTGTGTGCACACCTGTCTAACGCTCACCAGAGGGGGTTTAGGGCACCAATCAGGCGTCCCTCAAGCCAGCAAGTTTGACCTCTTTCATCTCTTCACCCCTTGACTTACCACAATGGTTGACTTTCACAAAGGACCCTTTTCCTGCTCAGAAAACACAGTGCAGCTGGCCGCCAGCTTTCGTTTAATTTCACAGTAACGGCCTCCTTGAGGCTGAAGCCACACTGACTAGTTTTCAATGGGAGATGAAACATAAAAACCGTTCTGGGCGTTCTTTTTCAACAAGTTTGTCTCTAACCCTGATGCACATGCTATAAGCTGGAAGGCACAGGACGATCAGTATTTCATCACTTGTTCTCCGTGTGTTAAATTCCAAAACATGGAGCAGCACTCACCGAACCTCACATTGAGCACAAAAAGGTCACTTTCTCTCCCACCTTCTCGCTGATGTAGGGGCCGTTTCCACCATTAGAATCGCCTATTTTGGAAAAATTGGATTCACTCAATGAACCCTTGACTAACAGCCTTTCGAGAGCAATGTTTTCAGCCTGTGTAGAAATGCTATGTTTTCTGGGATTTGACATTTTCAGCCATTGAGAATTACTGTATTTTGTAAATGGAAATACCACTACTGAAAAAGACTACTATAAATAGAGACCATTGATCTACTAGAGCGATGAGAAAACAGTAAAACTGAGCTAGTTCGTGGAAGAATCTGGGGGTAAGGTCGGGACTGTGTCTGAGTTCTCTCCAGGCAGGTGCTGTGCTGTGACCACCAACGGCAAGTCTTCTCAGGCCCAACAGGAAAGTGAATGAGTGAGGAACTGAGGGGTAGGTGGATAAGTCAACTTCATTCATGACTTGAAAGCTTTCAGATCCTGCTTCTGTTCCTTGAAAATAACTGGCTGGAGACCCAGTGATGGGTGGTTTTTAGGGCATGTGTCTCCTCACTTTCCTGGTAAACCTGTATGCTCATTCTTCAGCCCTTTAACTTGTCCCCACTCCTTTGCAGCGCCGCTCCCAGCCTCGGACGCCCCTGGCTGGGTTCCCTAGCTGTCCAGCCTCATTCCCATCACCCGGTGGTCCCCACTCATCCACATCAGGAGTGCATAGTTGTAGCAAAACAGAAATTCTAGTGTATGATTTGCATTTTCAAAAATATTTCATTCACTCAATGGAAAGACCATCCAAGGCAGAATCTAGTAGATTCATTCCCAGAGGTGCAGAGAGAGGTGCAGAGAGGTTTCCTGGTGACCCTCACACTGTTTGATGTAACTAAACAGAAAACTCGTCTTGACTATTTATAACTCAAAACCAGTGGCGATTACAACAGAGAAAGTTGCATAATTCAGCTACGACTTACTCGACCTGCATTTATACCAAGTGGAACTTTTGCCTGACTTAGTCAGAAAAATGACAAGTTGTCCCTTATTGCATCTTATAGAACTGGTCCCAACATATTCAGAAAGTATTTTCTATGAGTATTGTTCATATAGCAAATGTCGCGTTGGCCAGATCAAAAATTCTCCAGTAATTTTTAAGTATAAACAGGTAGGAATTACTTTTAATCACACCTGCGCCTAATGACAGGCATGATTGAGTTCGTCTCTAACACAATTACCCTGTGATGTTCTCCGGGTGATTTTCACCCCTGGCTTATTAACCACCGTTGTTTGTGTTTGCCTCAGAAGGGACACATGAGGAGGTGGCAGTTGGTAGCGGACAGAAGATCAATGCAGCTCGTTTCCGTTTAGAGCTTTAACTACTTAATAGCTGTCAGCCGAAGCATGCGTGTGGATGTCAGTGAACCCCAATTAATACACAGTGTGACTGCAGCCGGGCTTAGTGCTGTTTTCTCTTCCACACGAGGAGGCTCTTAGAAGCGGCGTCATTAATAATACATTTCCAGTTTGTGTTCTGATTTCCTCCTCATTACCTGCTTCTTTCTGTCCTGGGGTCACTTTTACTTGTATGCAACTTTTAGGGGGCTAATGTCTTTTTACTCCTTTTATCTCCGGTTGTCTGAGAACTCTCAGCCTCTCTCCCTGCCTTTGCTTGCAATGCCTTATGAAAGTAGCAGCTCTGGGTAGTAACGTCATAAAGTTCAGATCCCTGTTTCTCTTGTAACTTCTGTTTTCAAAAATCCGCCCGAGTCAAAAGCTCTCGCTCCTGGGGCAGACCTGTCAGATAGTCTCTCCAAGTTGGCGATTTCTTTTGGACCATCAAAATGACCACACATATTCAGATTGAAATCATTAGGATTCTCATTTAAAAACTGCCAATCAGTATCGCTTTTCTGTGAATTGCATATTCGGGACACATTCAGAAAATCAGTATTATAAAAGACAGGAGCAGGTATATTAGTTTAGCTTGATTGTACACTGATTCTTTTATTTATACCTACACAGAATAGCATGTTAATAAGAATGAAGTCATTTTTTTTCCCTGAAACAAATGAGTTTGCTTTTAGAAATCAGTTTGACAATTCCTGTTGGATAATTAGGTCCTAATTCTTTATGCCATGTTTGGGGGGTATTGGAGCTATAATTAATTTTATAATTAATCTTATAATTACTTTTATGGATCTATAATTATATTTATAATTAAACGCATCCCTTGGACTGAAGTTACTAAGCAGGTACTTAGGTCAATTACATAAGAGCAATGAACATTGTGTTAGGTGTTATTCCAACAACAGTCACTGTGCAATATTATGTTCTGTTTCATGCTGAGGGGTTTTGATTATTTTGTTCTGAGGAGGGATTATCAGCAATGGCAAATGCATTGAGCTTTTTAAAGACAGCTCTGTACCCACATAGCTGATAAGGAGCAGCGATCTACTTGTCCTGGATAAGAGACCTTTATTTAGTTTGTTTTCTTTTTTAAACAGAAAACATTTATTGAACACTTACTGCATTGGGGCTATAGATAGAGAGACAACCGACCTAGCCGGTGGCTTCTGGGCTTCGTGCTGCTGCTGGGGAGTGACTGAATGTGTGGCAAAAGGCAGAGGTGGCAGCCTGGCCGTCTGAAGAAAAGGGAGCGCAAATCCCAGTAATTGCTCCTGGGATAGATCAGTGGCTTTTGGAGCAAAAGTGTTGAGGAGCAAGGCTTTCCCACAGCGTGTACTCATCCCTGTCGACTTGGAGAGCTAATTTGGTGTCTACGTCCAGAGATGATTGTATCTTGGGGATGGACTTTTTCCTAATTAAACTCATTAGGGATGACATGTAAGCCAGAATGCAAGGGTTTTAATTTATATTGAGAAACCAGGGGTCATCTGATTTCTCTGTACTGACTTGTTAATTGAGAGAATTAAGGTTGTGTCTGGATGAGTCTGTTTAGCTTTCAGAAAAGTAAACTCTGATCATTGAATGAAATCTCACTGTTGCAGAAGCTTCTATAAGTTGCACAGCCAGCTTCACAGGGGGACTTTCTCTGAGCAGCAGCTTTCCACCGTCTTACCATTCTTTGTGAGGACACTCTCAGTCTTAGTGTATGACCATGACTTTTCCTCCTGCCTTTTGTATTTCTCACCCCTGGATTTCCGTCTTCCCTTTCATGGCATTTGCTAACCTGCTGAGCATTTCATTTGCATTTTCTCTTTTAATCTTCATAATTTCCCTATGACTTCAGTTGCACCCCCATTTTACAGATGGGAAGATGGATTCACACTGAGATTGGGTCACAACCCTACATCTGATGGGCAGTGGTGCCGCAGTCTGGAGGCATATTTGTGGTCAGTTCTGGAGGATAAGCATTAAGACATGGCATCAGTGATAGGAGATCAGGGTAGGGAAGAATGAACCTGATGAGAATGGGGGAAGGGAACAAGAATCCAGGGTAACAATAGCAGGGATCTGCGCTCCATTAGTGATGTCTGTCTGGGAGTGAATCGGAGGCTGTGCTGGTAGGAACTTCGTGTATTTATTCTCTTCCTGCTGCAGCGGGGTCTAAGTTCTCGGTTAGTACTGTGCTCACACCCAGTCACCTAGGAGAACTCAAGTCTCCGTGACCTGGGTGATAGTTTTGTAATGAAATAGATGCTAGCCAATCTTAGTATGATTTGAAAGCAAGGAAAAAAGAAAGATTAAGACATCAATACAGGAAAAAAGGAGTGTTTATTTTACAATGTAAGTAAGTCAGAACAATAATAACTTTCAAAAGCAGTATTTCTCCCTATGTAGCCAATAGTCACCAAAAATGTCTCAAGACTGTTTTGAAGTATGCATGCATGGGCCCAGCCCCAAACCTACAAAGTTCATCTTTCCCAGAGAGAAAGAGCTTTAACCAACTCCTCATGCCAGTCTGTTGCACTGAAAAATCATGAGGATCACTGATTTGTGAACTAGCTGGCTCTTCTCTGAAAAACTTTAGAGACCAGGGGTAACAATCTCTCCTGATTAACCTCTGAACCTGGAACGACCTGAGGTTCAGGGGCGCAGATGACCTTAGCACCCCCATTTCACTGAGGATGCGTGAGAACGAGCTGGGAGTGGGGTCCTTAAGTAGGAAGAGCTGAAGGGATTTCCTGCAGCGCTGTGATGCCTTTTCCAATAATGGCACTCACAGCAGCGTTATCTTTAGGGCACCTTCCTTGTTTTATATGTTTAGCAATCAATTTATATAGCTTTTCCTGTTTCTATCTGTAAAACTAATGTGTGTTTGTTGTTAAAAAATTAGAAAATGATAAAAAGCATAAAAGGAGTAAAAATTACTCAAAATTCCACCAACAAAAGATAAGCACTATCAATGTATCTTCTGCCAGACTCTTTTAGGATGTAAGGACACAAACAGTTTTACCAAATGAGCTGAGGCAATAGATTCTGTTTTGCAACCTGTGTTGTGCAATCTGAATGGAAGCAGCATCTTTCTAAGTCATGTATATAGTCTTTTTTTAGCAACCGCAGGGTGAATGGTCCTCTTATTTTATTATCCACTTACTTTCAATGTTTGGGTTGTGTAAGTTTCCACGTTAAGCCATGAAAAAAAAAAGATAAAATTACAAAACACTGGTAAAGGAAGGTGCATTGAGATGGCACTGCCTTACACAGACCCCAGGCTCCTGTCACAGCTCAGAAGATGTGGGCTCCCCAGGGTGGCTGTATGTGTACTCCTGCTATTTTCATTCTCTGTCAGAGGAGCCACGGTCTTCCCACGCCTGAAACTCATCGCTCACCTGTTTTTCCCCGGCACAGCCTTCAACTTCACTAGAGATCATCTTGCTTCACTTACTTATTCATCATTCATCACACAAATATTTGCCGAGCCGCTCCTGTGCATCAGCACTCTGTGAGGCTCACACTTTGTTTCATGCTAACTAAAACATCTTTTCTCCTGCTCTGATTAAGATCACAGACAAAGAGAAAGCCAGAGTCACAGACCAAAAAGAATAACTTATAAAATGTCAATCATTACACCTGACAATACCAGAAATTCACAGAACCTGTATTAGTTAGCAATTGCTGTGTAACAAACTAGCCCAACACTTTTAGTGACTTCAAAGCAACACACAATTCTTAATGGACAAGTTCTTTAGATCAGGAGCCTGGGCATGACTTAGCCCAGCTTCAGGAGTCTCTCCTGGGCTTCAGCCAAGTTATCAGCCAGGACTTGTCATGCCCACACTCAGTTGAGGAAGATCCTCTTCCCAGCTCCCGTGTTTGTTGACAGAATAGAGTTCTCCGTGTGCTGTTAGGTTGAGGACCTTAGCTCCTCAAACTGGGTGTTGGCTGGAGTTCACCATCCGTTCCTTGCCAAGGGGACCTCTCCCACTTGGCAATTACGTCGTCAAACTGTGCAGGTCAGTAAGTAGAGAGGGAAGGAGTGCCAGAAAGCTGGGCATCCTTCACAGTCTTTTGTAACCCAGTGACGGAGAGACTCCCATCGCATTTACCAGTCATTAGAAGCAGGTCTCTAGGTCCAGCCCGCAGTGAAGGGGCGGGATGACCCAACAGTCTACAAATCAAGAAACAGGATCATTAGAAACCATCCTTGAAATCAGTAATGTTCCCAAAGGCCTTGTAGGCAGTTACAAAACAAAACACAATTCAGTAACAAAGGTTTACTTTGAAATGCTACTCCGTCATGTGAAGTGCTAGGATTTCACAAAGTCTCACATTTAGAATCACTTTGAAGTTTAGGCACATGAAGAATAGATCAAAGTATTTACATTCATCAGTTACATGTAATGCTGTTTTTGTGGACTTCACTACTCAGACTTCATGTTAATATTTTTCTTTGATTTTCTCCAGTCTGGAAAGTAGGAATGGAAGATATTATCTCAAATTTAAAGACAGACGAGCTGGGCCCTGGCACGTTATCAGCTGAGTGGCTGCATCTCGCTCCCAGTTAATGTGTTGGCCCAACAAACAAGCGAACCATGGTTATGTGATCAGCCCCGGGCCAGGCAGCCTGCGAGACGAAATGCCAGAGAAAACCAGCACGGCCTTGTCCTTCCCAGAAGCCAGTACCTCGTTAGGAGAAGATAGTCACCAAATAATCTCACAAAAAAATAGAATTCCAAATTTAAAAAATTCTCTAATGGATGGAAAGATCATGATTTGTACAGTGTTTACACATGCATGCTTACATTTAAAAATAGGTCAACGGCACCCTTAAGATTTGTGCACTTGAATGGGTATGGAATGATTTTAGAATATCCTAGAAAGGTACCTGGCACTAAGATATGTTGTTGAAGGAGACATGTGATGTTATGATTCATAGGTGAACTTACCTCTAAATGCATCAAGTTCTATGTACACCAAATATGTACAAGTCTTTGTAGGTCCATTGTACCTTAATAAAGTGGTTTTGGAAAAGGTATCACACAGCCAGTGGTCACCTGTCCACAGACTATATTAAATTTCAAATAGCAAAGTAATTTTAAATTATAATTTCAAAAGTTGGTCTTTAATTTATAGCGTATCTTATTAGGATTCCATACTCTTTTGCTCTGATTTAGTCACAGATGTGAATGATGAAGTCTATAATTTATACAAAAGGTATTTCTATTTCAAAATAGCTAGCCATTCATTTTCACTGATGCATTTTTCATGGACTTTCACAATATAAATCTCTGTTGTAAAGTTGCATGTTTTTATAATGTCTACGAAACTATACGATTTCACAATATTTTGGAAAAAGAATAAAAGGAAAAATACCTACAAAAATAGATAAACAGGGATGTGACTGAAGACCAGGGAACAGAATCTGGCTCGCTGTCAGGTGGGTGTCACACGCGCCCTTGGGTGTTGAGCTGTGGACATTTCACTGCCGGTGTCTGACACCCACCTCTTAGGACTTTGCTCCAGGACCATTGATTCGCATCTTCTCTTTCTACCTCCCGCTCAGGGAGTTTCCCTTTTCAGTTGCTCTGTGTCCCTTTGACTAGCTGCCCCGGGGGTCAGGGCCCCCAAAAGGGGCCACCCCAGGGGAGCAGGCAAGATGGGCGATATGAGCAGAGGCAGCCAGAGCCACTGCCCTTCCTGCTAAGAGACTCCAGGGAGACCACCTCATGGCACCAGAGGCTCTAGGAAGAAAAGTCGAAGCCGCCTGCTGGGGGTCATCTATGCGAAGACCCTGCCTGGTCTCACGCTGCCCGTCTGTGGGTTGGGGACTCGGGCTCTGGAGTGAAACGTGCTGGGAGTGGACTCCCGGGTAGGGGGGTGCCTTCACTGCTCACCTGGATAATGAAGGCCGTCACAGCGCCACTTACCGGGCGGCTGTATTGTGACATGAAAGCGCTGAGCACCCCTCCCAGGCAGAGGACACATGCTAGGTCATGGCTCTCGACTGCCTGACGTGATAGCAAATCCTCTTAACCTGCAGCCACACCCGAACGTGAGCCCAGCTTTGATTTCCCCACCATGCATCTTTGTCAGTTACTTTTGCTTCCTGTCTAAGTGTTCTACGTCTGTGAAAAAGAAGACGAAGAAAGTCAAGGCAGGGGGGAGTATGCTAAATATAATACTGACATTAAAAGCAGTGTCATGACATGTGACAATCAAAACAGGCAAAATACGTAGCTCGTGGGACAGAGTAGATGGTCAGTAGATGTTAACTGGACCTGCCTCAGTACTGCAGGTCCCAACAGAACACTTAGGAAGACTTTTCACACAGCGCGAACAGAGCTCCTCTAGGCCAGAAAACAAGCCATTAGAAAAAGAGACAGAACACAGTTTCTCTCCAAAGCTTCTCCCTTAACTCATGACTATTCAGCAAAATTGATACTGCAAATGTTACAGGAGCAAGAGCAGGGAGAGAATGGGATGACGGGCCCCGTTAAGGCTTCACGGTCTAACAAGAATAGTCAGACAGGTCACCGGGGAATGAGAAGAGAAATAAAAGCCAGGGAGCTGGGCGGGGACGTTCTGCCAAGAGCAGCTGTTAGAGATGGTGACGACATGAGGATGCTTTCAGCGTCAGGTAACAAAAATGTCTAACTCAAACATCTCACCTTATGTGAGAAAAGAAATTTCATTGCCTGGAGGTCAGAAGAAGGGCACACTCCCAGGGGCAGTCAGTACAGTGACTCAGAAATGTCATCGATGTGTCAGGTCCCTTCCACCTCTCTGTTGTGTCCTGGCCACTGTCATTTCCAGGCTAAGTGAGCTCTGGGTTGGCCTGTAGATGGCTCCGACCGTGTGATGTGGTGACGCCAGCGAGGAGAGGACATCTCTCATGTCTGTTTGTTGGGATGAAGGGCATGGGAACGGGATGGGAGGGGAGCCCTGCATACTTGTCAGCACAGGTCACCACCCATCTTCGGATCCTGATGAGCACAGAGTTCTCACGGTGGCCTGGATGACCATCTCGGGGAGGGGGGCGCTGAGGGCTAAGCCTGCACCGAACTCGGAAAGGTTTTCCATGAAGACTTGAGACCCGGCCTGTCTGGGAGGGTGAGCAGAGCCCTCTCGCAAGTGCGGCCATAGAGAGTGCTGTCCCGGGAGCAAAGCAATAAGCACACAAGGTCACAGTTATTCAGGGACTTCCAAGGGTCCTTGTTGGCTGGGACTGGAGGTGGGGTAGAGACCAGAGAGTGGTGGGGAGCTAGCCTGCAGGGGACACTGGGGGCCACATTATGAAGAACTTGATAAGCCTATGAAGAAAGATGGGCTTTATCTCGAAGGCACTGTCAACCCCCAGAAAGAAGTGAAGTGGGGGAGTCTGTGGGTTGGATGTGAGGGCCAGTCTGGAACCACCCACAATGGAACAGGCTGTGGGGCAAGATCAAAGACTTGGAGAAAAGACTTTTGTTGGTCATCCTAGAAGGAACCTCACCGACACCAGGTGACTGGTGGGCGATTGACAGGGAGGAAGGGACCTCAAATGATGACTTCCTGCTTCCAGGATTCCGTCGAGATGGAGATAAAGACCGTAAGGTGCCTGGGAGAACTGGGATCTGGGCACTGGCTACTTAGAGTTGCTAAAATAATAGGAATTGGTTCTCAGTGCAGTAGGGCCTGGCCAGCTGCAAAAATGAATAAGAGCCTTTTAGAATGCCCACTGACACAGTCAGGGACAGAAATGAGACAACACTGTGTTGTATGCAGTGAAGAATGGATGTGATACTTATAAGCCAGGCATCAAGCAAATATTCTATGGGTTAATAGGCTGATAATTAAATTAATGCAATCTAATCAGCGTGGCGAAGCTTCTAATAGGTGAGTTGGAATTCAGTAGCAATCCCCTCCATTTCTTCCCCCCTCCCTCCCTCCTCTCTCCTTCCCTCTTTCCTTCGCTCCTCCTTCCTCCCTCCTGCCTGTGTGTATGCAAGTGTGTTTCCATAGCAATCACTCTGTTCAAGACAGAACTTCCCCATTTGGCATATTTTGCAAAGGAGTTATCTTTCAGCTTCAAATGTGTGCAGTTGCAATGAGCTGTGTGTTTTCCCCAGACCAGTAAGCGTTTGCCATCTGAAACCAGCTATTTCTAAAACCAGAGTGAACTCACTTGTAGACACCCTTGTCCGTTGAGGGGGCTGTCCAACTTTTACTTGCGCTCCATTGTGTCAGCCAGGTGCAAACAAGCAGGGCAGTGAGCTGATCTCTTGCCATATTTACCAACAGCTGTTTCTGGGCCTCCAGCTGTGTGCTGAGGGGCCTGCTAACCACGCAGAGCCTCCTGCTTGGGTACTTCTGCCCAGAATCTCTTCTCTGAAAGATCCTCTCCATCACCAATGTGCATAACAGGCTTTATGTCTCTAAGTTTTCAGTTGAATCCCAGAATATTTATCTGTCATGTACTTTGGGATGGTTTTGTCTTTCCTTTGGTAGCAACAAAGTACCATAGAAAAAGTCTAAAGTTGAAATTTTACCTTCTTAGCTTGAATCCCAGCTCTGTGCCAAGGGAGCCGTGACCTTGACTCGGTGGGATGTGGGGGAAGGGCCTGTGATCTGGAGCCAAGAGGAAGGGCGTTTGTATCTGAGTTCTGCCAGGAAATAGCTTTGTGACCCCGGGCAACTGACGTCCCATTTTCTTCCACCCTGTAAAGGAGGTTAATACTAATTTGCAGTGTTGGTGCATCGACAACAGTAAACAGCTACGCAGAGAGCCGAGAGCCAGAGACATGGGAGACCACACGTTACAGCGAGGCCGCTGCTGCCCTCTGAGATTCTGCCTCTTGTGTGCAACGTGGGAGCTGAACTCACACTCAGGGTGTGAGCCCTGAGCTGGCACTTCTAGGGCAGGTTCTGAGCTCTTCCTCAGCACTGCTGACGGGGGGGCGCGCTGGGTACTGCGGGGAGCCAGTGGGGTCCCCGGCCTCTGCCCACAAGACGCCTACAGCCCCACCAGCTCCAGAGGTAACAGCCAAACCTGCCTGCAGGTGCTGCCAGGTGCCGAATGAGCAGGGACATGATTCCTAGTGAGAGCGGTAGTTCCAGAATATTGAAGAAAGTGCCTAGATCTTGGGTCGACCCATTATACATACAGCACATGCGTGTGTGCCTTTCTAACTATCTTTATTTATCTTTATATTTATACCATATCTATTCGATTCTAAACCACTATCAATTCTAAGGCACACTCCAATGACTCGAGGTTTTTTCATGAAAAAAATCAAAAGCAAGATTTATTTACAATATTCAAAAACTTGAAAATAAGAAGTCACAAAGAGTGAAGATTAAATTTATTAAAATATCAAATACTTAATAAGGGATTAACAAAATTAACAGCATTTTAAGAATTTAATAAGGAATCTATTGTATTAGCAGGTATAACTCAGCCACTTTTGAATGTAAGCCACACCCCATTTGCGGGGGGTGGGGGCATTAAAATGGCAAAAAACAAGGTCTGTAGCTTGAAAGTGAAGGAATATGTGTGTATGTGTGTGTACATATGCATTCGTGTAAATACACGTCTAACACACTATTCCACAGCCCGGAGAATTGCTCTTGCGGACTTATCCATGAAGCTCCACGACTGATGAGGCTGGATGAAGA
This sequence comes from Solenodon paradoxus, assembly GCA_004363575.1. Classification (NCBI taxonomy): domain Eukaryota; kingdom Metazoa; phylum Chordata; class Mammalia; order Eulipotyphla; family Solenodontidae; genus Solenodon; species Solenodon paradoxus. The sequence continues at coordinate 73,532 of RJWH01002331.1, forward strand.
TCTAGATTTATCTATGTGAAAACAAAGCACAGCAGAAAACTTTTCCAAGCCCCTGGATTGTGTGCACACAGGAGAACAGTGACATCAACTAAACCCTCTTGGCATGCAGGGCGCTCTCAGGTTCGGTTCCGGGGACCAGCCCCGGGGGGGGGGCCTGGGAACCTGCAGAGGAAAGTCGTGGTGGAGGGTTTGCTCTGGCCTGCGGCAGCCCCAACCATCCAGGGCAAGGACAGGACCCCGGCCTGCAACTCGGGAGGGATCCTGAGGAGCAGCTGGTTCCCTCAGAAGCGCACGTCTGGGACTCGGCCGCCAGCTTTCTCCCCAGCGTGATTTTCCCTTCCCGTTATTTTATTCATTTTCAGTTCTTTCCCCGGGAGGAGAAAGGTCAACTCAAGGCTTCATCACTTTCTCTCACTGATGGCAGCTGAAAGCCAGAGGACTCTTCCCAAAAGTTACCCCAAAAGCTGTTTGCACATCCACTGATGTGTGAGTGGTTTGGAAGGAGCTTTGACCTTATAGTTTAAGGTAATTTTGCTAAAAGGCATATGCAGTCCTTCAGGGCCATGAGCACTTTATTTAGCCAGGACTTTCCTCCCTGGGAATTTCACTGTTTGGTCAAAATAAAGACAGAGCACTTTTGGTGTCTGCGACGGTGTGGGAGCGTGATTCCGTCGTTGGCAGCAGAGCCGCCAGTGAGTTTCCCGCCGGGCCCCGTGCGGCCCGAGCGGTCCCGGCACAGCTTCCGCGCTGAGAGCTGTGAAGCGCAGGAGGCCCGACCCCACACTTACTCGAAATAATGTGTGTTTATGATCGATAAGGACATTGTAGTGTGTGCCACCTTCAAAGTCCGCGTTTTTTAAAAAAGATTCTCTGTGTGCATCATTCACCTGGATTATCTCAATCAAAAGTTAAATGGTTCTCGTGATACCAGGGCTGAGGTATGCATTTGCTAATTGTGGAAAATCAGGGATAAACGTGCCTTAGCACACTTTCTATGTTTTATTGCAACTATTCAATAGATATAATTTGCTTCTTTCACAAAGAGCACCCTAGCTCTTCTGACACTTTAATTATGTCAAATTAAAGATTAGCTTTACTCTTCCCAAACATATATATTTTGTGCTTAGTGCAAAGCCAGGAATGACCTTTTAGGGGATTTATTAGCAAGACGCTTGATGGAAGGTAAAGTTCTCTATTCGATCAGAGAAAACACAAATGATGAGACGTTTCCAGCTTTACTATGTCCTGGCTGGGGCTGGGGCTGGGGCTGGGGCAGGTGAGGAGTAAGATTTCAAGCCCCAGCAGGGGATCCTAGTCTTTTCTGCAGATCTCCTACTTGAAGTTCTTCCATCTTGACAATTTGACTTAATCTCATAAGGGGAATAAGAGCAGGAAAAAGGCTTTTGAGATCATATAGGCAAGCACTCTCTTACTGGTAAAAAGAAGTTACTGCTGAACTGCATGATTTATATGGAACTCCATGGTGAGAACCCGCCCTGGCCCCACATTCTAGCTTGGGCTTTGACCAGGAGGGGGAATGGAGGAGACTTTGACAAGAGTCCTCTGGTTCGTGGAACAGGCGGGGCAGGGGAAAAACCAGTAAAGAGACAGAGGCTCCAGAAACACACAGCTGTGAGGGCACCTGGGCATCTTTGTGGAGCTTGAAATAGATACAGGTGCTTTACGGAGATGCTGGAACATAAAGAGCTGGTAAGTCAGAGCAGAGGAGTCAGAATTTGGGAGGGCTCCAGGGAATCCACAGCAAAATTGTTCAGACAGGGAGGGAAAGGGACCAGCACCACTGGATAAGTGCTAGGGACACCCCTTGTCTGGTGCCTGACCCAGTCAACTCACTCTGCCTCAGAGCCTGTCACTGCACCTTGTAATCCCACTTAGTATTCGTTTGGTTCTCCTCTTTCTTCTGCATGAATGTGTGCCCATGAGCATCGAGCTCGAAAGTTGAATATTTATGTGTGGAGACCAGAGTCCAGACACACACATGTATGCAGACCAAACATATGCTATCAAATCCTGTTCACAGCTTCATACCAAGCGTCTGCCAGCTGGTAGGCTCCAAGTGACTTTCAGTGACTATGGTGGGATTGAATTGAGGTTCCAGGAAGTTCAGGAGAGGACCTCTGTCAAGGTCAAATCCTAGTGGTATGGTCTCTTCTTCAAGAGATGTCCTTTGCAGGTCCAGCTCAGCCCTGAGGACCTCCTTCCTTTCTTAAAGTGGGCGAGTGGTGTATCTGATACCCTCCCATAAGAACCCGTCCCAACAGAACTAAATAACTCTGGGTGCGCTGGCTTCAGCCTTCTGCAAAGAGGGTGTCTTTTCTCTTGATAAAAGTCCCATAGGGTTTTTGTGTTTTGCTTTGACTTTGTGGGCTCCAGAAATCTTTCCAGACTAATGGCTGCTTCATTTCTGAGGTGATTTATGTCCCTGGCAGAATAATCCTCAGTAAAGGTGTCTCTCCTTCATCTTGAAGGAATAACAAAACATTTATAAAAGGGAGACAGAGCTTCAGATGAGTGGATATAAAGTTCTGCACAAAATCAATGTTTGAAAGAATGTGCATATATTAATTAAGAATTCCAACAGACTTCTTTTACAAGGTCCCTTTTGAAAGATGGACCGTTTTCCACATTTACTTTGTGTTGGAAGTGACAGATGAAATTAACATGCTTCATAAATTGCCATTGCGGAGGGTCAATTAACAAGTGAACTAACCTTGTGAAAGTCATTTTGAGAGACTAGTTATGTCTATAACATCCCCTGTCAAATTAGGTAAAAATGAGAAAATTAGAAGGCTGTCAAATAAATAGCAGTCTAAGATACTGAGTAATTGCATTTTTGATAAGGTAAATTAGTTTCTGTGATTGTTGAGAAACAGGAAATGAAAAGAGGAAGCGTGAAAGATGTCGGATGGCTGGCGTGTGCAAGGGAGCACCTGTCACGGGGGCACGGATGTGCGCACACACTCGCGCAGGTGCAGGGAAGCAGGAGGAGGGCCAGGGTTCAAATCAGAATGAGACAGGCTCACACTCCTCAGCCAAGTGAATGCCCACCCCTCCGCCAGGCCCTTCTCCCCGCTGGCCGCCTCCCGCCTCTGCCTGCTGGCTCCAGTCCCCTTGCAGCCCTGCCTGCCTCTTGGCGTCAGTCCCTCACCATGAACCCAGTGCATGTGCTGGGGCAAGGCAGCGCTCTTGACCAAGGACAGGCCCAGCTGCCCCCACTTAGCGAGCTAGTATTCCCACGGGAGGGACTGTGTGACAGCAGCTGTGACACCTTCCTTCAAGGCTGCGAAAGGGCCAGAGACACAAACCAGTCACAGCCAGTTTGGAGACGGAAGCAGCGGAGGTGGTCAGTCTGCTTTGCTGGCTACTCTCAGCCCCGTCCGCCATCCCGAGGGTTCCTGAGAGGCCACACAATGCACGAAACGTGCCGACACGAGGGCTGTCCTCCACCAGGGTGGACACAGCGGTGGCAACTCCCCCCCGCCCCCCGCCTCCCCGCCATGGTAAAACGTGCCTACGCAGGGCCTCCTTGCTGCTGGAAATCTTGGTTCTGTTCGTCGGACCTGACGTGTCTGTGACATCCCGGCTGGAGCACAGGGCTCTCTGGCTAGGCCTCAAGTCCCTGTTTATCATATTGTAGCGCTTACAATTCAGTGGCATCTCGGTCACCTGTGCACGTCCCTCCAGGAGTGTCTGTGGGACTTGGAGCCAGTCACCGCCTTATCGGGAGGTGTGCTCTCCCGGTGTGAAATGAGGCCGCTTTGCAGTCAGGGGTTTTTAATTTAAATTGAAGTTGTGATATTTATGTGTGTAGACCAGAGCGCAGACACACATATGCATGCAGAGCGAATACCTGCTATCGAATCCTGTTCCTTACCTAGATGATCTCTTGGTGTTTCCGTGGTCAGTGACTTTCCAAAGGCACGTGCACCGAATCCCTGCGTGTGTAACATACATCTGTACACATATTCGCACGTGCTACAGCATCAGGTGTTTTTCCCAGAATCTCACTGTGAGTCAGAGCTGGTCTGGGCGGGAGGCGGTGAGCTTTGCTAGGTCACAGCATAAGAAGGCTTGACACTGGGTTGAACGACTCGGTCTGACTCCACGACGGTACTTTCTCTGCTGTCCAGAAGATTCTCTTCTTTGCAGCCATTTCCTCAGCTTGGACAAGCATGCCTCTTCCTAGTAAAAGAAGAATCTTAGAAAATAAATGCCCCTGCTTCTGTTGTCTAAGCTAACTGACATGTTGCTATTCCACGTCCCTTGAGTGTTTCGTGGCCTTGACTGCACAGCCACCTCCCCTGCCGGGTCTGCCGATGCAGGCAGATGCCAGGGTGCTGGCCAGCCTTGCTTCAGGCAGCTGCCGCGCCCTCATGCGCGCTACGGCGAGTTCTGTGAGTGAAGGGCAGACTAGCACCGGCTACCGTAAGCAGTGAGAGAATCACTGGACAGATGCCAGCCAGACTCTGCCCATGGAAACTCTGGCAGGTGGGTTTCAGAAAGCACGGGAGCGAGTTCAGTCTGAGCATCCCAGCCAAGAACTCTTGGACGCTGTCTTAGAGCCGGTGGGACACATCCTCCCTACTTTCCGTGTACACAACTGGCATCATGGGCCCCACTCCCAGTAGGGAGCTTCTGATTGTCTTAGGTTGGGTCAGGATTGGAGGAAATTACGCTGTGACTGACAGTCACACCAGAACCCGAGGGAAGAGGGGAGAGGTAATACCCAAGATTAGCAAGCTGCTGTTATTTATAGTAGAGGGACCTGAGTGCTAGGAAGTTGCAAGATACAGGCATCTCCCACATCATATATGAAACAAAATAAAACCAAAAAGAAAAAAAAAGCTGAGTTGCTTCTCTGTTGCTTCCAAATCAAATTGCTAACTGCATGCAGCATTTGGCAGAATTAAAGGCAGCAGCTTGAGGGTGTGACAAAAGCCAGGAGCTGGACTCCGAAAAATCTGCCCTTAGATCCCAGGCCAGCTCCTCTGGCTGTGTTACCTTAGCCTCCAAGTGCACCAGCCAGAGCCCTCTGCACAGTGCAAGTTATCTCAGCAGTCACGGGGACCGCGTGAGGGACAGCTTCTGGAAGTCAGCATCCCCCCACCTCAGTCTACAGTAGCAAATTGCAGCTGAAATCCACGCAGGTAATCGTGGGTCTGCCAGCTGTTTTAAACAACTCTACTGGGCCATTTACTTTGGTATCATTTGGAACATTGGAAAAATGACCACCCACCTTAAAGGGGAGTCTTTGCATTCTGAGGAACTGGCAGGTTTCTCAGCTCTTGATATTTTGACAGATGCATTAGTGACATGAGATCTTTAAGAGCAATTATCTTTGAAACTGTGGCTGTTGCAAATGTAGGTGTTGACACCTAACTCCAGACATGCAGCCTGCCCTGCACACCCCTCAGTACCCATAGCCACCTATCCTGCATGCGCATATCGCCACGCAGCTTTCTGCTGGACAGAAAGCAACTGCCTTTTCAGTAAGGTTACCCCATCCTGAAAACCCAGCAAAGCAATGCAATCCCTCAGAAAGAGAGTGAGACTCATTTTAGAGGTTCTCAGGCCAAAGCCAAAGGACCGCAGGTCATGGGAGATTTTTAGAAGAAACTCCAGCTACCGCGTTGGATGGTCAGTGCCAACAGATGATGCCCAGGGATCTTTACCAACAGCAAATATTTGAAGTCCTTGATAGTAGCAATTTCAGATGGAGGCATTTTAAAGGGGCACAGCGTGTAATGAATTACAATGGGCTTATTTTCCATCATTTTCGCTGATGTTGTTCAACAATAGCGTCTGGAATTGGCTAGGGAAGATCAGTTATTTGAAATATGTGCTGTTTTGAATAAACTGATCCTGACTTAATGAGCTTTTACAGGGTTTTATGCATGACTTACTACCCATATTACATTGCTAAGGTAAGCTGCTTAAAACTATGGTGCGATATGACGTTTTTCAGTTCATTTGTCTGTTTCATTAATGATGGAATGTGTTTTCCAGCACACAAATCCTATTTATGATCAAGACATTGTTGCTTTGTAGATCAACTTAAGCCCTCACACGGCATAATTTACCTGCTGTCAAATCTCATTGAAGAGCTGTTGTCTGGCGTCGCCCTCATCAGAAACATGCCCGCGTGTAATGAGCTATGCATGTCATGTCTAGTATTATTTATTCAACTTTTGTTCACCGCCACCACACTTTAGGAAGCGGACAATCTCTAATATTTCCTGTGTTCTTCTTTGAACAATTATCTTCCCGACTGGGTAATGATTTGCACAAATATTCTTGTGAATATTTTTCTTCCTTCAAAAGTGTGTCTTAACAGTTAACAAATGGTGAGAGAAAATGTACAGGAGAAACACCAAAATGAATTGATATTAAAAACAAGACTGATCATGAAAAAGACAAGTAACTTTCTAAATGAAAGTAGCTGGGATAATATGTCAAGCTAAGTCAGCTGGCTCCCAGGAGAGACCTCCTCCAGAACCGGGGCGCTGGGCAGGCTTATTAGTCCTTTGGGAGGCGGGATGCTCGCTGCGCAGTGTATTCAGCTGCGTGGTTAATGGAAGCCCTTCCATTTGCTCAGATCACACGGCTGCCCACAGGTGGGTAGACAAATACCACGACAGCCCTTACCCTTAACGCTCGGAACACACACACACACACACACACACACACACACACACTCACACTGAATAAATACTGCTGCAGTTGGCGTGCTGACCAAGTTAGCCGGGACTCGACTCTAAATTCCATCATAGCACTTTGACAGCACATGCCATGGACCCTTCGTTAGAGGCAGAGAACCTAAGCCTCCAAACCACCAGGGTGTCATTCCATCACCTGCACTGAGCTAATGCAAAGGCCAGTACTTGGCTGGAACAAAGAAGCAGGATGGGTCCCCTCAGACCCTCCCCGCTGCACCCAGCAGACGCACGGCCCAGGGAGGGAGAAGAGACCGAAACATCTCTTGTGGGCCCGGCGAGAGGCGGGCAGTGAGCTCCGTGTGCGCTGGCTTCTGAGACACCGGCTGCTGCTTCATCCACACCCTGTGAAGATAAGCTCACGGCTTCACCTGGGGCTTTGCCAAAGGTCAGCCATCTGTTCCAACAGCAGACAAAGCTGGACTCGCTAAGAGACAGTTCTGGCTCTGCTTTCTGGGTGACTTTACGGTTTCAAGAGTCAGCCTCGCTGTAACCTTCACTCGACATGGGGATTTTGCTTGGTGCACGCTATGGCCTCACCCCAGAATTTCGGGACACTGGACCTGCGCTGGTGGGGTGCACATCCTTTGGTGGCACTTCCACGTCCACTGATCGTTTCCGTTGGCTCTTGGGCCCGTGCCCGCTTGGCTTCAGCCTCTGCTCTGGACCGTGTGTCTTGCTGTAGAGAAGACTGGGAGTTTGAATTCTGGCTCAGCGCTGTGTATACCGACCACAAGGAGCGCGGCGGCTAACATTGCGTGGACAGTGAGGGGTGAGAGAGAGGACAGAAGAATGTCTGAAGCCGTTGGAGCCTTTCCCTGGGTGACATTAGCAGTGCGGTCGTCTCTCCCCCTAGACACAATCACCCGAGTCAGGTAGGAGGCCCCAGTCAGCTCTGCTGCTGAAGCCAAGGCAGACCGTTCAGTGCTCTGAGGAGGGTGGATCCCCAGAGCCGAGAGCTGCGTCCACTGGCTTTTCTGATCTGAAGGCGAGCCGATTGCACTAGATTGTGATGTCCTCACTCGCTTAACCAGGAGCAAAGGAGCAAATGCAAAAACGCTGCTTCATTATGCATCTTTAAACCTCACCTCTGCGTGTGCACGAATTCTCTCCTTTGCCATCACGGCTTCCATCTCTTGAATGACTAAGTGGGGGTAGATGTTGTCTGGACTCCAGACACGTACTTCATTACCAGTTTACACCTCTGGAAGATTGTCTCTAGGGCAAAATAAAAGTCGTCCTAAATGTGTGGCAAAGGCCAGATGAAACCTCGGCTCTAAGAAAATGCATCTTTTTCTCAACGCGCCCGCCCACGGAATTCTGGGAGTCCCTCTGCACACCACCTAGTAGCATTAGACAACCCTTTTGAATCTTGTGTGACTCACAAGGTTCTTAGGTGACCCTCAGTTTGAATCGACATGATTAGTGGGCTTGCTAAGACAGGCCGATGTTCTTTCCTCTCATTTCCTCATTCATCCACCCAGGTGGCCAGGGTCCCGCGCCAGGGACTGTCTAAATTCTAGGTTTCCCTGGACAGCGAACAGAACAGCATGGCCTTTTCCTCCGTGAGCAGCGAATGTTGGGAAGCCATATAGTCACACCTACACGCATGCAAATACTGGCTAATGACCACTGTAATGGGGATGTGATCACCTGCTGCAAAGATCTAGTTTTCATGTTGGTTCAAGGCTCCGGATTTTCATTCATCATAAACCCGGAGGGCGGAGGAGCACCGGCAGGCAGACGGTGGAGGGAGTCGGCCAGCGAGGGACGTCGCTCACAAGCACGGTGGCAAGTGTAGGATGGTTGAAGGTGGTCACAGAGGTGCTGGGCACTGTGTGAGGAGAGCAGGGCAACTGCCGCGAAGCTCCTAGGGGGACAGCTCTCAGGAGAGGGCTGAGATGCCTCACAGGCGAACTCATTCCATCCACCAATATAAACAGTCTAATAATCTTAATAACCCTCGGCAGCAGAGGCCCATGGACTCGGCGCAGACACTCGGCAGGGAGTTCTGCCACATATTTGATTTAGTCTCCATGGATAGACTGTTAAGACTGTTCTTGCTTTTTTTTTCTTCCTGCAAAACAAATGACAAAATCACAGCGCATTTCAGCAATAAGTATTTGTTTCTCATCCACATATCAGTTTAGTTTCATGTGCTCTGGGCTGGTTCCTCATTCTCCGTGAAGGAGCGGCTGTCCCGCTGTGGGGACAGGGAAGCCCTCAAGCAGGGGTGACTGCCTGTGGGGCTCATTCAGCAATGCGCAGAGATGGTTTCGGGGTTGTAGCACCTGGGAGGAAGGGACTGCGTCTGGCCTCCGGTAGGCAGACGAGGTTCTCCTAGATGGTCTGCAGTTCCCAGCACGATGGAGAATCGTCCAGCCCCGTGTCTGTAGCGCGGAGGTTAGGAAACTCACTCGGGCGGTCCGGGCGTAGCACGTGACACAGGTAGCGTTTTGCTCACGTCACGGATGTTGGAATTCCATTGCGTGTGCAAGACACCGGGCCACGTCAGGTTCCTGGAGTCAGGCTGCAGGCTCCCCGGTTCCCCGGAGGTATTTCTGGGAGCACAGCAGTGGGAGGCAGCAGCAGGCACCAGTCCGCTCTGCACAGCAGGGCTCCCATCCAGTGAGGAGACGCGGCTCGAAGAGGGGCGCAGGTGCTCAGGGGCCCCCAGAGAGTAAGTGACAGGCCTGGGCTGGAACCCGAGCTCTGCCCTGGTTTCTTTCTAGGTGGTCGGCACTTGTGTTGGGATTTGGGCTGCTGGACTTTAACCAAGGAGGCCCCGAAGCCTCCGCGTCCTCTCAGGAACGGGGGTAGGAAGGCACCGGCCCCGCAGAGTAACTGGGGAAGACTGGAATGAGTGTCGGTGTGTGGAATCACCGGGTCTCGCGTGGCGCATGTTTTGTAAGCTGCCACGACTGCAGGCAAGACGAGGTGCGGTGAGGCCCTTCCAGGGGAAAGCTCTTCCTGGGCTTCCTGGGGATTGAGTTGTCTGGGAAAATTCATCTACCATCTCTTTTTTCTTAAGTTTTAAATCAGATCATCCATTTCTTATATCTTGGTGGTGAACTTCAGCATTTGGAGGCTGGCTGGCCTCCAATGATTAAAAGTCATCTCTGCTGCTAAAACCGAGTTATCATATTTCATCTTCTGAAGCAATAAGCTGGGGACTCACCGGATATTAGACAACAGAACCTTTTGAGGTTTGATTTGAATGAAAGATCCCAGGCGAAAGCTCCTGATTCTCCCTGTCTGACGCACGCTGATGCTTTCATCCGGAGGTGCCAGGTGACCCCGGGACATGCCGAGAGGAGCCTCGGTGTGGCACCTTGAAGTCTGCCGTTCCATGCGGTCTCATGGAGATCAAGGGCTGGGGTCTGCATGGTGAGTCCAGGACCGTCCTTGTGGACCCGGGAGTAACTGCCAAGAACACGTTGCAAAGTGCAGGTTCCCATCTCCTCTTAAGGTCACTGCTGGGGTCTTCTGGGCACCAAATATGGTCCAACCCAAATGATGGCTTCGGTCCGGGCTGGCTGCTGGAGATCGGGGGTGGATAGGGTCTTATGCACAGAGACAAAAGGTGAAAACCAGAAATCAGTATCCGACTATGACTCATTCCAGGGTGCTTAAAACTCTGAAGACTGGGAGTAGACTTCAGAGAGACGGAACAAGGAGTGGCAGCTTGGACGACGGTAAGAGCTCACTAGGCAGGTGTCCCGCAGGGTGGCTCTCACTTGACCATCAGAGGGATGTTTTATTGTGATTCACCTCTTTACCTCCACATAGTAACTGCTGCTCTCTTTTAAAAAACCATCGGCTCTTTGATGTCCAGGGCCTTGGTATCTAGCAGTCACTTTGACCATCAGTCCCTCCACTGACATTCATCCCCCAGTGTGTGCTGCCAGCAAAGAGTAGCTTTCCAAAGCAGAGGTCTGGGGCCTCCACATCCACAGATGGACAGCAGAATGGCCGCTCCCCTGACCCCAGTGTGAGCCGCGCTTTGCTCCAGGCGCTCGAAGCTGGGATGAGCAGAGTTCCCACCAATCATAAATCACGTCTTCACCGTTCACTTCTGGGAGAGAAAATATTGAAATCATCAACATTTTTCATTAAGATCAAAAAGGACAAGCTTTAAATGACTAAACAAAACCAGTGATAAAGGACTGAAGCAAGTCTCATAAAGCATCATGTCATATGTGCAGAGCTGTGGCAGAAGCCAGAGCAGCAAAGAAGAGCTGAAGGCAGCAAAGAGGACAGGGGAAGAGAAAGACATTTCAGAAAGAGAGGGCAGGGAGGGCGCTAGAGGCTGAAGTTCACGGTCAAGGTTAACCTGGGGAAAAGTGAATAGATGACCCGTCCCCATTCTTAACCTGCTCATCCACCTTCAGGGGCTCCAAGTGAGTGAAACGAGGAACCCAAGCCCCTCAGCAGTAGAGAAAAGGAACGCGGATCCAGGCTTCGGTCTGTTCTAGAAGAGTCCACCGCCCATAGCAGAGCACTTACACATGGAGGATGCTGGCTGACCTGGATGATGCTCTTTTAAGAACCAGTCCAGAAAACAAGATATGAAACAGGGTAACATCAGTAGCATATGGGAATAAGACAAAAAGGTCAGAACAAATGATAGATAATGATTTCTAAGTGTCTATCCCCTGTGAGTATGTTCTGGCTCACCTTAATTAAAACAATTTTTAATATGTCTGTGAGAACTGACTTCTTTCCTGATTAAATATTCTGAAGATTTTTTTCCAGATCATCAGTGCTGCAAATCAAAAAAACCAAGGAATCCAACTGCTTTTGAGGTTTTCTTGTCATTAGATCCCATTTCAGATTCGAGCGGGACATAGCAGACGCAGTGGGAGAATCAGTGTCTCCCTGCCCGCCACACGGTCAGCCCACGCTGCAGACCATTCAATTTTTTTGGTCTGGGTTTTGAGAGGTGCTACCAGGAGGCACTGATGAGAACTGAAGGTGAATGAAATAGCCCGCAGTCCATTGACAAACCCGTGGAATACAAATAGGAGGAGATGAAAACAAAGGAGCCTGGCTAGTATCTCACCTCATTTTGAAAACTAGTTTGTAAAGACTTCAGCCTGAACTTGGGAAAACAGCCATCAATTCCTTGTGAAACAATTGTCCGTTGTTAATATGCTAATTTAGGTCAGGTCACCTGGAATTACCTTTCTAGAGCCCACTTTCTCGCATATCACTTTCTTGGCAGAGTTGGCCAGAAAGCTCTTGGCAATGCAGCCTTCTCCAGAATTCATTAGTAGCCCAGCAAATTGATCAATTTGCGACACATGGCTATTTTTCTTGCAAAATGCTCAGGTATTAGGGAAAGAAATGACAGACACCCTCTTGAACCCAGACAATAAAAGGGTCTCCTAACTTTGGAATGTCAGGGGAGGTGGACTGGTCTGAACCCACTGGTCACAGGTGTCATAAGCGCAAGTACTCCTGACTTAGGAAGTTACTGCAAATAAGTGCACATATAGGAAAAACACAGGGCAAGCATGGAAATAAAAGGGAAATTCTCGGTGAGCCCTGGTGGAGTGGCAGTTGGGTCTGCTGCCTCCAGCCAAGTGCAGTCCACGTACATTCCAAAGACCTGAGTTCATATTCTGGGATCCAACCAAGATGAACCACTAGATAAAGTAAATAAAATGCTGCTTCCTCCTCTCTCTTCCTGCCCGCCTTCATTCCTGCCTGTACCTCTCCTTTAAAAAAAAAGTGTTAAGAGGGAAATGCTCAGTCAGCCTTAGTTCTGGGAAAGTCAGAGGGGCTATGGGGTCTGGAGAAGATGGAGGTGCATCTAAAGAGAGTGATGTGTTTTAGCAGTTTGGTGTCATGTAGGAATGACAGCTACCAGGGTTTAATGCCTCCTGACAGTGGTTTGGTTTTTTTTGGAAAATCTGGAAATACAGAATCTTCACACTGCCTCGTATGGGGAGACCGCATTTCACTACCGGTTCAGCCACGATGGGCACGTAGCGGTCCAGCATTTGGCTCTCAGAGAGTGCTGTTGTGAATGGTCACCTGCACATGTTGGGGTGGATTCATGTTCATTAGTCTCGGGTATTGCTTAGGAGTAGAATCATGTGTCCTATGAAAAGCCTGTGTTTAACTCTTCCAGGAGCTGGGAGGCTGCTTTTCAAAGCAGCTCCCTGAGAAACCTCAGTGGTGTCAAGTTACCCCCAGAAAGAGCCCAAAATGTAGACATTGTCTGCCTGGCCCTGTCCACCAGTCCCACCCATGGGGACACCTTCTCATTCTGCTTGGTCCCTCTGCTTTTTGTACAGTTTTTCAAAGGTAGAGGCACCTGTACAGACTCTCTCTCCCCCTGGCTGTGTGTTTTCACCTGAGGAGCCTTCTCTGAACATCCCCACCCCCATCCCCACCCCCACCCAACAATCTAAATGGAACTTCCTGATGTAACTTTGCTTGTTTGATCAGCTCAAGTTGTCAAACTTGGTTTGGAATCTACATCAAACCTCCTAGTTCCCCCTGGATATTTTCCTCCTGCTTCCTCACTTGGCACCAAAGGTTTTAGAATAGAGGTCAGAAAACATTTTTTCTCTGGGTGTCAAATAATAAATATTTTAGGGTGTGTGAGCCATGCAGACTCTTGTAGCTATGTTAAAGCTGCCTTTCTAGTGCAAACACAGCCTTAGATAGTCGGTAAGTGAATAAGCTGAGTATGGCTCTGTTCCAACCCTCATTTCCAAAACAGACGGGGCTGATTTGGAGCAGTTGGTTAAAATTGGTTGACCTCTAGAGTCTTTGGATATATTTTATATTCACACTCACTATTTTCTCTCTCCAGGATGTCATCCATCCCTCCACCCTTTTTCTCTTAGAAAACTTTTCTGCAACTTCCCCTGATCCATGCCTTATTTAAGAAAGTCTCCTTGACCAACAAAGCAGTATCAGATGCTCTAACATTACCATTGAATCACACACATACTTATGTTGCTGAATTTCTTCCGCAGCATCAAAATAATTCCACGTATTTACTTACTTAGGATGTTGACTCATTTGAAAAGTGAAGCCCACAATTTGCCTTCCCTTTGACACCATGACCAAATATATCAGATGCTCAGTACACTAGATATTAATCATATTAAGTGTGTCACTAACATGAAAGAAAAAGAGAGAAGTAGGTGGTTACCAAATGGATTATCTACACAAAGGGTATAGACGAGCAAATAAAGAAAGGGGGTTGAAATTGATAGGAGGATAAAGGAAACCACTCAAATGGAAAGAAACATCAGAGCACAGTATTTGGGTTAAGCCCACAGTCAGCATACAGAATAGGTTTTTACTACTAATCTTCCCAGAACACAAGATGGCTGACTTTTTCTAACTAGGATTTTTTTTCAGAAAACAAAGCAAAGTGATTCCTTTGCTTTTCCTGAAAGTGTCTTAGTAATGCCTCCCTTCCTGGAACACTGGGATCTCTTTGTTCCCATCAGTAACTCCTCCTTCCCCTGGGGCAAATCCTGAGAGGAGGGACTCAAATGACTGCTGTCGCAAGGACTGCCCCACGATTGTCCCGGCGACAGAGTCAGCACCATGGACAGCACCCCCACTGGCGTGCCTTTCAGTGAGCGTTTTAGACTAACACCCAGAACTGGCAGTACTGTATTTGATGATCTTGATCTACAAAAACTGAAGCTTCACGTAACCTAATTAAACCCTTAAGAGAAGGGAGATGTCAGATGACGGCTCCATGGCTCTTACCCGTACACTGCATGGCCGTGTTCACTGCCATTTATGCACATTCTAGGTGGGTGGGAGGCGAGCTCAAGAGCTGCACAAGGGATGCCGTAAGCAGAGTAACTTTCATTCTGGGATGGCCAGTTTAGCTGAAGAAGCTGGTGGCTCTGTGTCAGGGAAGGCCAGCTGGTTAAGAACAAAGTCAAAGGCAGGCTGACGGTAACACGGACTGCACACTCCCATGCGCAGGACCCGGGAGCCCTCTGAGGCGGGGCATCTGCAGAGAGGAGGGGCAAGCCGGGTGGACATCCAGGAGAAACCAACAGAAGGCATCTGATCCTGACACAGTCCTATCTGTTTGTCAGAGGCTTTCTTGTACACAAGTGAAAAATCAGAGAAGAGATGCTGAGCTTGGGCTATAGGAATGGTAGAGAGACTGTGTAAGAACTGCGAGTCCATTCGTAGAACTTTCACCGCCTCCTTTATAAAGGCAGGGACAGATGGGATCATTTTGGTGAGCTAGAATTCCTATCAAGTTCTACATGCTTTCCTTCCCTTCATTTAAATATGCTTATTCTAATACATGTGTCAGAACAAAATCATTTTCCATCAGTCATTGCCAAACAATGAATAATCCCATGTAAAACATGTCTTCACACTTTAGACAGTTGTAACAACTTCAGTGAGCTTGATGTCTTCCTCTGAAATAGACAGAAGGGGCTTTTGTGGAATCCTAATGCCTTGCCTTTAAGGTGGACTCACTGTCAGGGAATTCTCAGGTGTCACTACTTCTTATCTAATCATCTGTCCTCGAGAAAGAACAAACTTATCCAGAAACTCAAAGCCTTCACTCACGCATTTCTGGCATTTTTTTAAAAAAAAAAAACATGCTGAATGAAAGACAGCTTTCTTTTGTGCTGTGAGCACAAGGCAGGCAGAGCTCACATCCTTGTGGGCTTGCATTCGGGTAGGGGTTGCAGATTCACAGTGAGTCTGTAAGGACAGCAGTCACGGTGACAACAGAGGGACAAGAGATGCACACTGATGGAGTGATGACAATTTTTGATCAAATAGTTCAGGGAAGATGTGATGAAAATGAAGGAGCAAGTCATGAGAAGTCCTTGGGAAAAGGGTGGTAGAAAAAGAGCAAAGAACAGCCTTCACAGCTCCTCGGAGGGGGTTCACGTAGGGCACTTGATGAGCACAGATGGAATGTGTGTGGAGGGGCATGATTCTGGAAGAGAGAGAAACAGGCTCAAGGATGCATCCAGGCTCACTTCCAGGACTGAGGGCCACGGTAAGGACTTAGGACACAGTGGATGTGGGATGACTGGCAAGTAAGAGTCCATATTCTAAAGGTCCAGTGGAAAACTGTGTGGTGGGCTGGGTGTGGGCAGAAGAGCAAGCACAGGGAGAGCCTCTAAGGAATAGTTGGAGTCATGTGGGTGAGAGATGGTGGCTTAGCCGGCTTAAGCAACGGTGATGAGAGACGGTTACGTCAGGCTGAAGAAGGACTGGGTGCTGGGCTGTGTGTGTGTAAGGAGGGTGGGCAGCAGATCTGGGGGCCCAAGCGGCATTGCTCAGCTCTGGGTACCTTCTCCTTGGAGCTAACTTTGATTCTTCTCTTGTAAAGACATGTGCCTTGGTTTGAAATATGTAAGGAAAAACTGTGGCTGATCAAAAGGGACAACTCAGCTGTGTGCAGGCACTGATGTCAAGACGTCCCGGTTATGTGCATTGCTCAATTCCTTGAGGGTCTTACCCACAGCAAGCAAGTTCATCAGCCCGTGTCCATCCCCAGAGCCAGCTTTCCCAAAGTTCAGTCTGAGCCCAGAGTCCTGAGCCCCACTGAAAATCCCTTAGGGTTCCAGGCGGCTGCCATGCAAGTTCAAGTTTGTTGTGGACTAAATCTCCAGAGCTTTTCATCTGGCAAAGCTGACACTCTATGCCCATTGACAACTCCCTTTCCCCACCCCGTCCACTCCCAACGGCCTCCGTTCTCTGCACGTTTGACTACTTTAGAGGGTTCGCATGAGAGGACCCAGGCAGTGTTTGTCCCTGTGAGCAGCTTATTTCACTTAAACGGTGTCCTCACTGTCCACCCATGTTGTAGTGCATGACCTGATTCCTTTCCTTCCTGCTGTGTGTAGAGGCCCCACTTTCTTTACCTTCCTCCATTGGCAGACCCTCATGCTGCTTCCAGCTCTGATGTGAACATCACCACTATGAGCACAGACGAGCAGATACCTCAGACCCTGCCTTCAGTTCCTTTGGACATAGACTCAGAAGTGAGATGCAAATTGAAATTGCAAAACCAACTTTTCCCAACAAGAGACATTTTGAATCAGAGCTCTTGTGTGCTGTGGGTGCAGCAGTGGGTGTGAGTATAGAACTAAATGTACATGCGCACACGCACATACGTGCGTGCAGATAGAACTGAGGAGCTGGATCAATTCAGAGCTAGATCGATGGCGATGCCCAGCTTGCCTGGAGCAAACCCTGGCCGCCTCCTCAGACCACACCAGTCCCGGGGGCTGGGTCAGTGAGGTGACAAGTAGAGGCCTAAACAGGGCCCAGGACCGGCACCAAATCCACGCCTCACACTGAGGACCCAATGGGGCACTTGGCACCAGGAGGCTGATGAATCTTCTTGATTCTAAATGAGCTCCAGCGTCCTCCGGGCTGCTTCTGCAACCTGCCATAGACTGTCCTTCGTGGAACTGTGGGCCCTCATCAGGAACATAATGTTAAAGGGACATTTTTCTTGCTTCACAAAAGGCTTTAAGGCTACCAGCAGCTGTGAGCTGTCAGAGCATGGCTACGAGCCCAATGTTTTTCCAAGTGCTTTGCCAACTTCCTGTGTTTTACCTCCAAACAACCCTGCAAGAGAGACCTCACTCCCCATCTTACAGATGAGCCCATCGAGGTTCTAAGAAAGTAACCCACTGGGTTTAAAATCACAGGGAAGGGATAAGCTTGAAGCCACATTTGCCTGCATCAAAATTCCTGCCTGGAATCTCAGTTCTTTCCTGGTTCTCAGAATTTTTCGGTGAGATAAAAAGTGAAACTTCAGAGAAAAAGCTTTGATAACAGTGACGGTTCAGAAAATAAGGTTGATGAGACCAGGAGCCGTATTATAAAGCTCTGCCAGGTGTGTGAAGAGTCAGAGACCTGTGAAAGCCTGTGAAACTCCAGCCACTCTGTGTGTCACGGCTGGTCTTGGACTCACCCAGCGCTCATGTGTTTCACACCAGTTGTCAGCGCTGGGGGCCACCAGGGGACTGAGTTTAACAGGCTCCATAGCTCCTTGTAATAAACTGTAGCCGGTCTCTAGTCACTGTCTGAAGAAGTTATGATTTTAAGATAAATTTTATTGCTTTTTTTTTAACTCTGAAATTAACTGACACTCGTCATGGAAAATCTGGAAATGTGTAGTGCAGCAAAGTCAAGGCATCCTTTGCAATAAAACCATTCTTCCTATTTTAGGGTATCTTAGTAGTGTAATGCTTTGTCCATTTTTCAAGAATTGTACTGTATTATACATCTACTTGGCAAGCAGCTATTTTGCTTCAGTCCATGAGCACCATACCGTGTATTTTTCTATCCTCTAATATGTTTCTGCAATGTAAAGTTCTGCGCTGTGCAAAGAAGTCCATTTCATCAACATTGTGTAAGAACACTGTGGTTTATAAATTTTTCTATTTTAAGCAGTATTGAAATAAGTATAAATGTTAGTAAACACCCAGCCACACACACATATATCTTCTCTCGCTAAATTTTTACAAGACAAATTATATAATTCCCAAGGCTTGTAATGCAAGTGGAAAAATTGCATTTTTATTTTTTTTGAAAAAAGGAAAAATTTCATATATACCATTGGTATTTCAGAAGTTCATCAGTAATGTGTGAAAATTTTGTTTCCTCAATTTGCCGAACACTGGCTATTAGGTTTTTCTAGTATTTTGACAACATAAAAAAAAAAAAAAAAAAAAAAGGTGCAGGCAAGGATAAAGTTGAGCAGGCAGACAGGCAGGAAGAGAAAAGGAAGAAACATTTATTTTATTTCCATTTTAGTTGTTCACACTGGTTGCTTCCCCCCAGACCCAGGACTCAAACCCAGGGGTATGTGGCTTAAGTTCCTTCAGAGGCAACTGACCTAACCACTACTCCACCAGAGTGTCATATTTTGACTTTATAAGCAAACCTACCTCATTTTAAGTTTTCAATGTTTATTGCCCTTTTGTCTTCTTGTTTTGCAAGTATTTTGTGTCTATTGATTTTAAACCAGCTTGTTGTGTATTCAGGCTAATAGGCCTCTGTTTTATATGATACAAATAACTTTCTTAGTTTTCTGTGTATTTTGCATGTTATTTTAGTCTTATGAAACTAGTATTTGGCTGATCCTCTGCCTCAGGCACTAAGCTGGGGCGCTAACCATGTAGATCCCAAGTCTGATGGGAAAACAAAAATAAAAGTGTTTCCTTCTCTTCTTTCCTTCAGAATGCTTCTTCCTCCTCTCCCTTCCTTCCTCTCTTTAGAATGAAAACAAACTTGTATTTAGTTTAATCTCTCAGTGAGTCACATAATAAGTTGTGCCCTTAATACTGTTTTGGAAAGATTGTCTCCATAATATATTCAATAGCTTTCTTCTAATATTTTAATCCACTTGGAATTTGTTAGGCAATACTTTAAATGCTTACATGTCAATCTTAATATAGGAGAACATTATGTCTTGCAATATGCGTCGTAATACTTATTTAACAAAATGGCCTTCTAGCTGTAAACTGAAAGCAAGGTATTAACCTTTCATTCTCTTCCTCTGAATTCCACTTTTAGAGCGGGACAGGAGCAAGTGAAAAGTACAAATTCCAGCAATTTTTTCTGCAGCTTTGTTTTCTAAAATAACATGTTTCTCATCTTTGCACAAAAATCCCATTAACCCTGTCCACATCCTTAATGAATCTGGCGCCGTTCCAGCATCTAAGATTTATCTAAATTCTGCTTGAGCCAATTAAAATGTCCAGTCCTCACCTCCCTTTGGTGTCAAGCATGTTCACAGGGACTTGGTCCCACTGCTTAAATTATATTGAATATCTACAGAGATTTCTTGTACATAATTACAGTTATTTAAAAAGTTCAGTAGGAAATGCCATCAACGTCCATCTGGTTGAGAGCAGCCATGCAGAAGGAAAAAGTGTTTCCATGATGTTTGGTGGAACATAGACTTTAAAAGTAAGATTTCAAATTAACAAAGGAAATACTATGGCTCTAAGCAGGGAAAGCCTTTCAAAGAGCATTTGATAAGAGTATCAGGATCTTTAATTAATAGTCTAACGTGTAGGAAACTTTTATTGCTCCTTTGATCATTTTTAGAGGAGCTGCAAACACCACATCCAGCCCGTCAAGGGGGAGATTACACACACAACCGTGTAAATGAAGGTGGGAGAATGCTACAAAAGACTGAAAATATCTTTTCTCTGGGAACTCCCCAGGAGCTGGTCCATAATGAGATTCAGCTTTGATAAATGAATAAAGCTGAGAAAAATCTCTTGAAATGCAAGTGATTGGTGTCAGAGAAGCCTGGATTGCTGTAATAGAAAAGCAATTTCACAGGGGTAACAACTGACGAGTAAGAACTGAATCGAGGGTACTACACCCACATTTGCAGCAGTCAAAATAAAGGTCTGCTGTGAGTGAGTGAAAGCCCAGGCCAACAGAGCCTCTTCCGATCTCACGAGCCTCCGCTTAGCCTTGCCTGTGTGTCAAGAATTGTGTGGCACACTCTTCACCCCTTCAGCAGTGACCACAAAAAGACCTGATGTTCTAAACACCATTTGTGACCTGTGCAAACGGAGGCCTGCAAACCAAAGTCACTTAAATAAGACAGGTTGACATGCATCCCTGTTTGCCCAGGACACTCGGCTTCCACCTATCGTTTTGGCTTGATCGTTAATAGCACCTGCTTTCATTTGAAAACACGCTCTGTTGACCACAACATCGATTGCCTGTGGCTGCTGTAACCAGTGACCACGCACCTGGAGACTCAGAACAATGCGCTTGTGCTACTTGGCTGTCCTGCAGGTCTCGACTCCACCTGTGAGCTCACTGGGCTTCGATGCACGTGTCGTCCGGCCTCCATGCACTCCCGCAGGCTGTCGAGGAGGGGCCTTGTTAGGAAAGCATCAGTGGCTGCCCTTGGCGTGTGACCTCTTCCTCTGCCTTCAAAGCCAGCAGTGACTGGCCAAGTCCCTCCTCTCTAGTACCGCTCATAGCCACTCCTCTCCTCTCCTTCTCGAGTCCTTACATTGCATGGCACCCAGCCACATAATCCAGACTAGCCTCTCTCTCTCAAACCATAATCCCATTGCCACCGTAATTCCCATCGCCACATAGCCTAGCACAGACATAGGGTGTGGGGACCAGACCATTGCAAACTGACCCTTGCATGCCCTGCTGCAGCCTCTCTGTCGCCCATGTAGCTGAAATTTGAAGATGGGCGTTCTGACTCAAAGACTCGTGTAAGTTCAGTGATCAGCACGGATGTTTTTTGGTGGAGATGTTTTGGATCTTTGTGAGATAAAGGAAGTGAGGAGGATATACGAAGTGCAAATAGAAACTCAATGAAAGTATCTATCAGTGCTTTCTTTACTGAAGACACTTAATTAGATGTAGAAAGAATACCCAGAAAATAGTGTTCCTGCCTTCGAGTTGTTTGTGATTAATTGGGCCACGAGTGTTTTCTCATCTACATGTAGAATAGAAAAGTCTCTACCAAAGGAGCCAATAATAAATGAGTCTGATACTATATTAATTAAATATGCAAGAAGCCAGATGCAAAAAGTAAGGGCAATTTAAGTTGCACATGAATCAAAGAAATTGGGATTAGTTTTGTCATTTTCTTTTTCTTTCTCAGCACCGTAAACATATCCACGGCGGAAAACTGCTTTCTCCAAATCTTCCACCCTTAGAGATCATCTGTTACAATAAACTCGGAATAGCACATTTACATAAAGCCTCTGTGGACTTCATTTCCACGGACTCTCTGGAGACTTTTTCCTAAGATGAGGACATTGTTATCAAACTGCCTTTCAGGAAGCAGCATCCATTGAGGTCCCACCTGCCGGGGACCCGGGCTGTGGCGCTGGGCCTCGTCTTTTCCTTGTCTCTGCTACGAAGCCAAAGACTGGCGTCTTAGTGTTCCTGTGTGTTTCAAGGTTTTGCGTGAGTCTCTATGTCTGAACTTAACGGTCATACATAACTGGAGATGCCCAGCGTTTGTTACATGTACGAGTGTCCCTGACCGCACACAGTGACCTCCCCGTTATTCCTTGGTATTTTCAGCATGACACCTATTCTCTGTCATCAGAGACCACCATTGTGAGGAAACCAAGGCAACTTCCCTCTTTCTTTGTGACTGGTCAACTGGTCCAAGGAGAAGGTCCCAAAGAGGTCTTCCATGGGTGGTAGATACGGCAACGTCCCTGTGTTGCAACACCCCAAAGCGGTAACCTGGAGGGAACATACTCATCTGGGTGTGACCTCTTATCTCTGTCCAAAAAAGACACTGAGTCCCATGATGCTAAACTCACAGCTCATATTCTCTTGGTTGTATGTGATCCAGAAACAACTGGCTGAAAAGCAGATGTGTACACACACCCACAGATAACAGATGTAGAACGCATCACCTCAAATAAGTCATCTACTCCGTGTGTGCTCTGTTTCACTTGCATATTTGGCCTGAAGAAGAATTATCAGTGTTCAAAGGGTCGTGGAGGTGTCTGCTAACTTCCCCCCGAGTCCGCAATCTGCGTGTGCCATCTGCACGTCCTACTCCATCGGCCCAGGCTGGACACTTGCCGCCTGGGTCATCTCA
Source organism: Solenodon paradoxus (assembly GCA_004363575.1). Lineage (NCBI taxonomy): Eukaryota > Metazoa > Chordata > Mammalia > Eulipotyphla > Solenodontidae > Solenodon > Solenodon paradoxus. The sequence goes on from RJWH01002331.1 coordinate 95,858, forward strand.
TAGGACAGAAAGTGACAGTCTTTAAAAGCAGCTTCTTCATTTTGGCCTTCACCCAAAAAACCTTGGAGCACATTTTGTTTTTCATCAGGTTCTCCCTTTTGGGTTAGATCGCAGCATCGCATTTTGTCTGACTACACGATGCCTTTCAGAAGCAGCGCTGAGAGAACGGGCCAAATGAAGGGCGAGGTGCTGGCGGTCGGCGGTGCTGCCGAGGCCAGCGTCCTGCACCTGCTGTCCGGTTCGGTTCACCACATCCCCGTTCTGCCCACAGGGGTCTCCTCTGTGTCTCTCACAGCCCTCCGCTCCAGGGCTCCGGTCACTGACTGTGTGAAGAGCCATCCGCTCGCACGTTGTGTCTGGAGAGGTCACAGCTTCGGGAGAGAAGCCCGCAAATATGGACAGAGAACAGGGAGCTCATTGCTGAGGTGCTGGGAAGGGCAGCCCAGGGGACGCCACACTCAGGCCTCAGCTTCCAGCAACTTAACTTCTGCTCCGGACCCTGTGGGTTTTCATCGCCTCCTCCCCCATGTCAGAGGAGGAGCCCCCTCCTCTCCTCCTGCCCGCAGATCAGAGATCAGCTGGAATAACTGGCACCAACAGCCAGGCCCCGCTCGTCACACTCAGGAGGCAACGGTCTCTCCTCCACCTTTGGATAGATTACTCTTGTCTCCTACAGGGAGCTTCCTGCACTCAGTGCTGCACCAGGTCCTGTGATATGCCAGGCGCTGGGTCTCAGCCTGGGGATTTGCTTGTGGGCGAGTGTGACCCCCTTGCTTCTGCTTCTGCAGGTCAGACGCTGACCGAACTGTCACACAGACGAGGAAGTGCCTGCTTGTTGGGGGCGTGTGGAAAGGGCACGGTACCGTGTGAGTGTCAGCCAGGATTGTCCTAGGGAGCCTGGACAACTAACCAAGGGTCTTCCAGTCAGTGCAATGCATGGAGATTCGAAGGATGAATGGATTTCAGCCAGGGGACAATGGATCAGATGTCCATGCTTGGTAGGAGGGCTGCATGTGCAGATACCTTATTGGCAAGATTGTGAAGAATTGAAAGAACTGGAAAAAGATGAATGTAACTGAGAGATAAGAAACAAAGAGTTCCTCTGATGACATAGAGTGAGTCTGGAGAAGTAGGCTGGGCCACATCATAAAATGACTTGTCCGCGTAAAGGAAAGTACTATCTATCCTAAGAGGAAGGAGAAACCATGAGGAAGTGTCCATTCAGGTGACAAAAATACATACAAATTTTGAAAAGATACCCTGGAAGCCTGTATTAGACAATGTTCTCCAGATACTCAGAACCAAGTGAATATCTCCAGAAGCAACAGATTTATTGTAAGGGATTAACTCATGCAGCCAAGGAGGCTGAGATGTCCCACAGCCTGTCATCTGCAACATGGAGCCCCAGGAAAGCAACCTTGTAATCAGTCTAAAGACCCGAGGACCAGAGGAGCCCACAGAGTGGACTCCAATCTGGTGGAGGCCCGAGAACCAAGCGCACATGGGCAGGCGCAGATGCTCGTCCCATGGCCATCAGGAAGATTTGCCCTTCCTCTGCCTTTCATTCCATTCAAGCTCTCCACCTACATTGGAGAACGATGGTCTGCTTTTCTCTTCCACAGATTCAAAGGCTGATCTCATCCAGAAACTCCCTCCCAGACTCACCAGAAATAGCATTTAATCCGAGCTCACCTGGCCAGTCAAGCAGACACATGAAAGTAACCATCACAAAGACCTGTGAGAACAGATTGAGACAGCCAGACAGGTCTGGTCTCAGGGAGCATCACCAGCGGCGCTGGTGGGCAGTGAAGCGCTCATCTGGGGAGCTGGTGGTGGAGGTGGAGGGAAGAAGGTAGAGTAGGAGATTCGGGAGGGAACGTGAGCAGGGTAAACCAGACATGTGGATGGGGTGGCTGGGACAGAAGGGCATGAATGACCGCTGAGTTTCCACTTTGGTCCCTGGGCGGGGGACTCCCATCTGGGCAAAGTTTAGAGCAAAATGATAAACTCTGACCACGCTTATCAATCTTCCCAGTTACTCAAAATGCCTTGCCTCCAATCCCAACATATTTTGATTAAATACTTTTGAATGTAAAATGGTTCTGCTTTCTCTAGCAAAGGCTGAAGCTGGCTCTTTGAAAAACGGGCAGAGTCGGGTTAAAATTCAGCACTCTCTTTACATCAGACATTTTTCCACGTTATTTTTACTTAGTCTGCAGCTCCAATGAGATGGATGTGTAGGCTGTGATCAATAACATGGAAATGAATGTGCGGTGAGCCCGGCCCGGAGCCCAGGTCCAGTCCAGTGGGGCGGGGGCAGAACATCAAGTGTCCTCACCAGGTCCAGGGGTCCAGGGCTCCTTCCACAGGTCCTTAGCCCTCCCTCAGCTTTCAGAGCGCGACCCTCTGCCAAGCAGCTCCCGCACATTACATCAGCCCCTGGTCTCTCACCCTCCTTCCCAGACCAGTTGCGCTTTTCCAAGTGCCAGTTTCCAGGATGGTTTCCAAAGAATCCACATTCTAGCAAGTTCCCTGAGCTGGCTCAGGCCCTCTGATGAGAAGGCTCAGTTGCTGAATTAGTTGCCCCGCCTCAGGGTCCTCCATCGACAATGGACACCTGCAGTCTGGGTCCAGAAACAGGTCGGGAGGAGGGGGCTCCGCCTCCCGCCTCCCGCGCCCTCTCAGTCTCGTTCTCTGCAACTTCTCACTTTTCAACAAGTAAGCAAGTCTCCTCGCCCTCGTTTCTGTCTGACAGCTTTACCGAAAGTAATCACACGCAATATGCCTGTGTTCTTTATGCGCTGTTGGAGATTCGAGACTGGAAACACTGAGTTGTATGAAAAACGTGTGTGTGTGGTGTGAGCATGTGTGCTTGGCGCGGTTTATGTCTGTGTTTGTATGTTCTGTGTCTGCGTTTACCGTGACAATATGTATGTCTGTGTTCCTGTGTCTGTGCTCATGTGTGATGTGTAGTGTGTCTCTGAACACGTTTCTGTTCATGTATGCGAGGCATCTGTGTGTTGAATGTATGTCGTGTGTGTGTTTGTGGTGTATGTGCCTGTGTTGTGTATGTGTGGTTTGTGTGTGTGCGTGTGTGGCCTGAGTACATATGGTGGAGCATGTGTGTGTTGTGTGTGTGCGCGTGTGCCTGAGAGCACATGCGAAGACTACTCAGGACAGACCCGCAGAAGCACCCACTCTGTCTGGCCTGCGTGTCTGGGGCCAGGAGTGAGTCCCAGTGCATCGCCGTAGAATTCTTAGCAGGTGGTACAACTCTGCCTTGTGTCTGGAAGTGATTTGTATGTGTCCGAACCTGAAATCTCCATTCCCATGCTCTGCAAGGCTGCTCAGCTTCCCTCTCCAATCCTTGCACCCAGTGAAGCGCTCTACAAACAGTTGCATGCACTTAGCTCCCCTAGAAATGGCGGGACCACTTAGGACCTACCTGCCTAATAGGGTCCAGACAAGGCCTGAGAGTCTGCATTTCTAACTGGCTCCTGGGGGGGCGCCAATGTGGCTGACCCCACACTCCCCTTTGAATGGCAGGGACCCAAAACCCAGAGTTGGGTCTAAAACCTGAGTGGCCAGAGCTCAGGCGACTTGCCATGGAGTCAGCAACTGGACACGACCTTGCCAAGAACCTTGGTCAATTGCTTCTGGCGAGGATACACTGAACAGCACCTCTTTCCTGCTGCTCAGTAGACCTTTCATGTGTCACCCCTCTTTATTCTGAAGATCAGCCACTGAAACTACGGACAGATGTCATCCAGTCTGAGAGGGTGGTGTGCAAGTGGGCAGGGAGAGCCAGTGATTTATTTCCTTTGAGCAATTATTTCCTTGTTTTCTGCCATCGCTCCCTATTTGTTTTTCTCACAGTTGGTTTCTGCTAAGTGGCATCTCACTTCAAGCATAAAGAGCCAGCACTCGATGCCTTCCTTTGAATATATTCATTTGTTTTGTTTCTGGAACCCTAATGCAGCCCCTCAAATGTATCCTGTAATTCAGAGGAAACAAGAATGAGGGTGTCTATGTCTTGGGTATTTCACTTAGGGAGAGGGGAGGAAGGTGAGACTATTTTTGAACACTTATTCTTTGATATTGGGGGTACACCCTGAAATTTAAGGGCTTCACTTAGAAAGCTTGGCGTTCTCACTATGAGCTGACCTTCACCTGAAAGCAGTTATGTGAAAACTCACCAGGATGTCAGATTTCTTTAGACCCACTGGGAAGCTATGGCTGTATTTCTCATCACTTCTTCATACCCACATGCTTCATTTTCATTCATATTGTTAATATGGCTTCTGAAAAATAGGCGGGCTACTTAGTTTAATACTAATAGTCACTGTTAATGTTTTATGTCCTTGGTTAGGGACAAGAATGGCATATTTATCCTCATCTCTGTCTGCCCAGCAATTCACAGGAAAAAAAAAACAAAAAAACAAAGCTTCTCTTCTCACTGTTTCCAACGTGTATTATAGACAGGAGAAACCTCCATCTGCCCCCTGCAATCGAGTGGAGCCCCAATTTTGACTTACTTTAGCCCACTCTCACCCCCGATTTAACGCCAGGCTTGGGACCGGTGCACTTGGTATTTCTGCCGTCTCGAACTCATTTTCCACAAATTTTTTACCAGACTTGCTCCTCTGGTCGCTTGTCACTCCAATCGCGGCTAACACGTTCCGTCAGCAGTAAGGTCTTTCTGAGAAACCGGGACCTCCCCGGCCCCCGGCATGCACACCCTCTGCCTCGGTCGCCACGTCGCCCGTCTGTCCAGGAGAACTGCGCTGGGGCTTCGGCACCTGCACGGTCCACTCGCAGTCACCAGCATGTTGAGCTCTTGAAAGCAGCAAGTGAAGCCCAGGGGCTGAGCTCTTTATCGCACCTCCCTTTATGCAAATCGAATTTAAATTTAAATTCGTGGGACCATAACAGAGTTCCTGCTTCATCACGCCTCATCCCGTCTCTACGGGAGACGACCTCACTGTGTCCCTCACTTACCACCTGCCCCTTGATGCCAGAAGGCCTTTCTGGGTAACCGTCGGACCCCCAACACTCAGCGGAGACCAATATGTAGTAAGATTTTTGTTAGATTGAGTTTAAAATTAGTAAATACTCCCTAAACACTGACCCTAAGGTCTTGGTGTCTAGCAATAGTTTCCCACTAACAAACCCAGGCATCTGACTCCAGGTGGTCGAGGCACATGAGATGCCATTTGCTGTCACCTTATGTCATGGGTGTTAGGAGATTCATCCCCGTCAGTGGTCTCTCCACAGTGTCCGCCAGTCTTTCTGTTTTGCTGAGGTGGATCTGGAGGCTGCTGCTCCCAGATCTCACGTACTTGTATATTCGGCAGGTGCAAACCTGTAACTCCGCCCTACCTGTGGCTCACGGGCCAGGTCAAGTAGGATGTGGACGCTGAAGCTTCATACCCCAGATGCTTGGTGTCTTTCGATTGTGCGTTTTCGTTGGATTAAAGTCAAGTCCTAGGTTATTTGAGGAGGACGAAAGGCCAAACCTACATTATGATCTCACATCACCCCAAAACCTTGTGTTTAGTTCCTTCATTTAGCAATATCCTCAGAGAAGCTTTAAAAAGCAATACGCAGGTCTTGAAGTTCACGCTGCATGATCGCCTTTGTGTGTAGATGTTACAAAGCCATGTCCATTCATCTTCTTCTTAATTAAGTAGCTGCATTATTTTATCCGCCCCAGCAGTCAAATGTGTGCCTATGTGTTTCCGTTTTCGCTCACCGCCTTCAAATTATGTCCACACAGGTGCATCGCACATACGTGATACTGTTATTTTTGTATTTTCAAACAGTATTCTAAGAGATCAACTAGGTTCCGTAATTATTTTATCAAGTAGCTGTATTCTATCACCATCACTCATTCAGCTAGTCCTCTTTCCCTGGACCTTTAGTGGACAGCAGTGTTATTTCATTATCAGAAATATCACCACAGCAAATACTTCCATAGATGCAGGACCACCTCTCTCGAATGCAACCAGGCCTGGTGTCCAGATGAGCAAAGTGGACACATCCTTCATAGCTTCTGCTGAAATCTGCCTCGCTGACCCGCCAGGGGCGCTGCTGGCCAACGCGCCAGCTGACCTGTCCACGCGTCTCCCTTCCTTACCCTCCCACGGGCCATTTTGACAACAGTGCTGACAACCACGTGGCGGGGGCCACTCTTCCCGAGCTGGACTCTGAGAGGCGCTCCACTAAATGCTTCAGAAATGCTGTCTGCAGTGGTTCAAAAGTACCTCTGGAGACTGACTTCCAGATCCCACACTCACCCTCGCTCCACGTGCAGCCGGCCCGACAAGTGCCCCCGGGGCCGCTGCGAGGCTGGGGGCATCAGCACGTCCGGGTGCAGGTGAGCCCTGGAAACTTCGGTTGCTGCTCCTGACAGTGGGCGTTTCTGCTGGCCCCACGTCACACGTGAGAACGCGAGAGGCTCCGGGAGAGGGTCCAGGCCGCAGAGCTACCGAACAGCGGCGCTGGGACACACCCGCGAGCCCCCTTGCTGATAGCTGATCAGCTGCTGCCACATGTCCCAGGACCAGGGCCACTTGTCACTGTGCATCCAGGCTGCACTGGGCCCAGAGAGCCAGCGCCTAGGTCAGTGTGCTCAGACACCAGGGCGGAGTTCCTCGTCGCCCAGACAAACAACACAGCAGGGGTTGGCCTGTCGTCTTCATCCTGGGGAGCTGGAGGCGGTGTCCTCTGCGACTGCTGTGTGCAACTGCGGTCCCCGCTAGGGGACAAGGGCTGGCGGGCAGGAATCCCGAGGTCTCAGTCAGCACTCTGCAGGCAGGCTCTATAAATACATGCTGACCTGAATTCCTCCGAAACATTACCATAAATGCTTTAGTTATTTCTTAATGTGCTCCCTTCATAACCGCTTAGTCAATTATTTTTATTAGCATAACATTCCTTTTAAACATAATGATGTTAGAAAAACAGAAACCATCGAAGCATATTTCTCAAGCTTTGGCAGGCTGCAAGTGTTCTCTTCCCTTAACTGCTCACTTGCTCCCTTTGGACTTCCTCTGCAGATTGGTTGCATTAATTGTAAACTTCCCAAGGGGCACCAGACACGAATTGCTCTTTGTCTTTCATTCCGTCATGTTCAGTTTCTATTCTCGTCCTGGTGACAGCCCGGGAGACCAGAGTTTGAATGTTGCCAAGGGCTTGTGAAAGCGCTGAAGTAACCTCCTTTCTCCAGACAACGTGCCTTCCGTTTTCATAAGGAACTGACGCTGTCTTTCTCCCCCGATCTCTGTGCTTCAACAGCTCTTTGTGGAGACCACTGACATCAACGGCAGGACCCTCGAGGGCCCAGTACCCCTGGAGGTCATTGTCATTGACCAGAATGACAACAGGCCCATCTTTCGGGAAGGCCCGTACGTCGGCCACGTGATGGAAGGGTCGCCCACAGGTAAGCTGAGCTCGCACACTGGCTTGGGAGGTGACACACGTGTTTTCAGAGACTCTGCAGGCTGCTTTGCTTTGCTGTCCCACCTCGTTTGGGGAACGTGTCCGCACTGACATGTCATCTCCCTGGATGGACAGGAGCTGGAGTCTCACAGCTCAGAATGCGACCCGGTGGCGCGTGCGGGGAAAACACCTCCCCTCTTTCTGAGGTTATCCTTCTAGGGGGACCGTGCCGTGTCTAGGCCTCTCCGCAGGGCTGGCGGGGACAGTGTAAACCCCGAGCCCGCCTGGGGGCCCCGGGCTGTGGGCAGCTTGTGCGGCTCTGAGGCAAGTTAAGTTGTCCACCAAGGCTCCTCAGTTCTTTCTTTTCATGGTTATCTTTTTGGAAGAACCCTTTGGAAAAGTGGGCAGGACTTGTCCCCATTTCCTTAGAAGATGTGCGCAGAGAGACGCCTTCGTCTTTGGTGACAGAGCACGAGGCACCACATTACCCGAGTACCTGCTGCCCTGGAAATCACTCGGGGCTGCTGCGGGGCTCCTGCGTCTCTTCTCCACGCCTAACCTGTCTTCAGAGGTTTTTAGCCCCCCTTTCTGGCCCCGACGCTGATCAGCGCGCCCGGGTCCTGCCGCGGAGCTCACTCCTGGGCACAGGCTGAGAACGGGAGGAAAGAATTGATGGGCTGTGTCAATAGCGTGGAGCGCAGAGGCTCCGGCGGCGTTGGCATGGTAACTGGCCTGGACCACCAGGCAATGGGTGTGGGCTGGGGCCTGAGTCCGGCCTTCCGGCGCAGGCCCCTGCCCTCTGGTTCCGAATGCCTTTGGGGAATGCGAGAGGGGTCCCAGGTGCTAGACTCCTGGCAACTGGATACCCTGGGCGAAGGCCGAGGGGCGGTCACTGGACGGGAGAGATGGGGACAGCGGGGTGGGGGTGGCGCGGCCCAGGCCAGGTCACTTCAGGGTGGACCTTCCACATGGCACAGTCTGCAAAAGTGGCTTCTGGCCAGAGAGGGCCTGGAGCTGAAGCTGGGTGTGCAGGAAATCTAAAGCAAGCTCACGTGAGGAGCAAGTCAGGCGAACCCACGGGGAAAGCGATTACAGAGCTGGGAGTTGGAACAGAGCAGAAAAGCGATTCCAGCTTCCCTCTGTGGTTCCCGGGCCCTGCGCCAGTGACTGCACTTTGTGACGTGCTGGAGAAGTGCTCTAAGTGCAAATGACCGCAGTTACATTTAGGCGGCTCTGCGCATGTCTCCATGACATATGTGTATGTGATTAGACGCCGTCCAGTCTTCCCCATCCTGTGCCCCTGCCTTAAAGTTCCAGAACGTTTCAGGTGTTACTGCTGTATGTCCATGTCAGATTCTCAAAGAAAATCGGAAGCCTTTGTACACGTTGAATTTCTCGAAGCACAGAGCCCTTGGGTAGGGTGGACACATCGCCTGCAAAACATAACCCGCCTCAAAATGTTACCTGTGCTTGACATTATCCTAGAAAAACACACAGAGACGTAGGTAGTGACATGGAGTCATTTCCATCGGCCTGGGTGGTCTTCTGTCTCAGCCCCCTCTGATTTGACTGTGAAGTGGGGATTGAAATGGAACCTGTCAAATCGGGGGTCAAGAACGTGAAGATATGCTAGAGAACTTCTAGAGAAAAAATCACTCACGCTTTCAGCAGATGTCAGAGCCCAAGCAGACGCCCCTGGGCGTCCAGGGCCACGTGGATGGGGAGGCAGATTCCCTTTCCGGTCCTCCGCCTCAGCCTACAGCGGGTTTAAGTTGTGACAAGTCCTGACAGCCAGCATGGTGAGCGCCACCTGTTTCCACACGCTCTGCTCACTGGCGGCTCATAGAATCCCTGTGCGGTAAACACAGCACCAGAATCAGTTTACAGGAGGGGCTGCTGACTCCGGAATGGCTGTAGTGACTTTGGCCGGTTTGCACCAGTCACAGAGCGGGGGACAGTGCTCAGGGCTCAGCCTGTGTCATCTACCTCCAGATCGTCTTTCGACCGTCCCACTAAGATATGGTAAAAACGGGGAACTCCGGGAGTCGGAGCTCTCACTGTGTGTCAAGTGCTTTAGACATACCGTCTCTTTCGCTCCACTGTACCGTCTCCTTCCCGCAGGGAACGCGTCCACTGTCCCCAGAGCACAGTGAGAAAAGGGAACCCTGAAGAGGTCAGGGACTTCCCCAGAGCCACACAGCGCAGACCAGAGCCGGAATCGGTGTCGGTGTTTTTTCCTTGTTTCTGGTTTCCCAGGCACCATATCTGAGTTGGTGTCTTTGTCTCATGTTCTTCACCATGGACTTGACCAGCCAAGATGGAGCCAGGGTTTGTGCCTCTCTTTAAGTGCCCTGATTTAGCCCAGGGCAGAAAATGACCAGCTTTTCTGACCAAATAGCCAGGCTCTCAGCCTCACTTTTAATGTGATGTGAGCTGCCCGTCTCTAGCCTGGTGTCTGGGGTTAGACGCTGTTAGACCCCAGGACGTGGTTCACACTCACACTTTCTTCTGCGTCCACACAACCACAGCAGCATCGTGAGGGTGACAGCTTCCAGAGCCTCACCTTTGGAAGGGTCCCACTCTTGGCTTAATCCTCTGTCATCACACCTTAAGATTCTCAATAATCGTCAAACTCTGGGCCCTACATTTTTGTTGTGCACTAAGCCATGCGAATGATGAAGTTTTCCCTGCACGCAGCGTCCTGGTCTGGAGCTGGGTTTGGTGCTCTGACGTTGTGCTCGTCTCCTCACAGAGATGGGACCTCAGACAGGTGAATGAACCTTCTAGAAGTCTCAATGGCCGTGTGTGTTCGGGCTGCGTGTATAACAGTGGCGACCCCAGAAAAGTTCATGCAAGAGTTAAACGAGATGACATGCTTCACTCAGTGCCGAGAATATAATGAATGTCCAGGAAACGTCAATGTTTTGTTAATGCTGCCCCGATTCCTGCTATTCCGGCAGTGTTCCCATTCGGGGAGGTAAGGCAAAGAGACACAGGCAGTCTGTGAAGGAACATTTATCTCCCAACAAACCAAGCCTCGCTTTCATGTCCCCGCGTTTCCGGATGCCTCGCCCATCCATCACAGAGGAAGGTCACCCGTGTTTATCTGTGTGTGCAGACAGGAGGCCATTTCCAGCTTCTCAAACTAAACTCCAGGGTATTGTTTTGGGGGATCGTTACCGGGTGAAGGAAGAGCAACAGAAAATAATGGTCTTTGAACTCTGCAGATTATGAGCCGTTCCTTTCGCGGAGTCCCAAGGCACTGATTTATGGGCCCCTAGTGCAGGCCCCAGCTGTTCCGTGGGGCTAACACAGCTCTGTGTGCGTCTGCTGTCTTCTGAACCTCCGCGCGTGCCCAGGGAGTGCCTGGAGGGCACAGATGCTGAGGCCCCACAATCCTTGCTGTGCTCTGGGTCAGTCCCGGGAGCTGGACTCTGCTTCACACTATTTTCCAAAGCAATCTGGGCTAAATAGAGATGGTTCTGATGGCTGATCGTTGGTACTGGAGTCCAAGCTCGTGTAAAGTCCCCAGCCTGCTGGCACAGCCTGGGAGTGACATCCCCTTCTCTGGCCGCCTGCTTGCTTGTTGGAGTAACTGCCATGTGGCTGTTCCCCCCACCCCTGTCCAGGGGTCCTTCACTGGTCCTTTTCGACTTCCACACCATAGTTGCTTCCATTGGCACAGTCCCGGTCAGCCCACGGGCTCCAGGAATCCCGATCAGGAGGCTCTTTTGCTTTAGGAAGTAGATGCATGAGCCACGCCTTCCTTTTCTGTTTATTTTTTCATTTCACTGAGAAAGTGCCGCACTGTCAACCCCTCCACCCAGAGACCATCACTGCCTTCGGTGTGAGCCCCGTGTGGGACGCACCAGCAGCCCAACAGCTCTCCAGAAGGGGCGTCTGCGCTCTTCTCTGTAACCCACCTGTGCCCTCCAGGCCTGTGGGCATTTCTCCAAGTCAGCAATAGCGGGAAGCATCTTTGTTTCAGGCGTCATGAAGCTAGCCAAGTCCTCAGTGATGTAGCTCGCTTTCACTTTCCCGCGCTGAGTCAAGTCCACAGGGAGGAGCGCGGCTAGTCTTCCTGGCTTGACGATTTCTCGAGGATAATTACAAAGAAGGAGGATTGACGGGAGAGAGGATTTTTGTTTGATTCTTGGCTATGCTCGTGCGTGAAGAGGTAACCGCTGCCCACCTCTCGCACAGGAGCTGCTGGTAGACATTTCTGCTTAGTTATTTGCTTTGTGCTCTGCTTGATGTTTATATTTGGGATGAGACCCAAGGTTGCCATGCTTTTGTGGTCCTGTCACTCAGGGGCCCGGTGGAAGGTGAACTGCCCAGCTCTCCAAGGCCCCTGGACTCTGGCGTGGAAGGGGACTGACTCTGATCCAAGTCTCTCGGAGAGTCCCCCGCGGGTCCGGGCCAGGGCGGTTGTTCCCAGACAGGTGTCGCAGCGATGGGAGCGGACAGCGCTGGACAGTGGCGCCATCCCCCGCAGCGCTGTGGGCCAGAAGAGGGAGCTTATTAGAGTTGCACCCCGACCAGAGACATCCTCTCAATGGGAAGACTCCAGGAACCAAGCACGTCCACTGTGTTGAGTCAGCTGAACGTTGCTGGCTGCTCAGAACGGACTCTGCCCACTTTCTCCTAACTACGTATGGGCCTCCCTGGTGGGCTCACAGGAGCTCCAAACCAGCCCACTCACCCATCGCAGCCGTGCGGTCCCCACCCAGGCCCTCTCCTGGGAGCCACTGCACATGTCGGGGCACAGCAGCTGGCCTCCTGGGGCCTTCAAGGGGCCAGCAGGGCTGCGTGAGCCAGAAGAGAACAGCCAGACCCCTGAATTCTGTCAAAAGGGAACCCAAGCATTGAAATGTGTGTCTGCTCTCTAATGTGGGTAACTCTGCAGATAGCCCCTCGCTTTTCTTCGTGGCCTCTCCCACCTAAATCCCCGCATGAGTCCTGGAACCAGACACCGGTTCCGGAGGCGGACACCACGTTATCTTCAGTCGCTCTTCTCTCTGACCGTGAGGTCTTTGTTCCGTGGAAGCCCGGCGTGTCTGCCCCCAGCCCACCAGCCACTCACCCTCACCCCTTCCGTCACACCCACACGCTCTAGGCACGGAGGGCGCCCTGGCGAGTGGCGGGTCCACCTGCGCTCATGGAGATGGCCGCCACACTAACATAAGCCCTCGGCCGAAGCCACTAATTCGCCGAATGTGCGTTAGACTCGAGCTGGGAGCCATCCGTCCATCGCTCCACAGCTGGGAGGGAGGAGAATTGGTGACGTCGAATACTAAGAAATAAAATGTAAAAAATGGCTTGCTTCATTCAGAATGAAACAGTGGTTTAAAGCGGAAGGAGGGTAAAGCTTCAGAAACTTAATGGTCATTCCACTGCCTTCTGAAAGAATAAATCCAACACCAGTGTCCAGCCAACAGGGAAGGCAGTGACCGTCGAGCCCGGGCAGCGGAAAAGAGAAGGTCCCTGAGCACTGCAGCACAGACGCCGCTGCCACCGGAGCCCACGCCTCGCGCCGAAGGGTCCACTCTGCACCTGCCAGGCCTGCAGAGTGACACAGGGTGGTGGATCTACTGAGGCCCGAAACAGTTTTCATTTCAGGGAAGCCCTCTTTTGCATCAATTCCTGAGCACCATTTCACCCAGTGACTTACTGGGCAGCGTCCACGCGCCAGGCAAGCTCCTGAGTGCTGGAGGTGGAGCGGGGTCAAGACCGTTTAGGGCGCACCTCTTAAGCCATTGTCATTTTATTGGAGGAAGATCATCAGCAAAATGAGTAAACACGATGATTTCACTTTTTTTGGATAAAATGGAACCGGTGACACGGTAGGTGGACAGTGAGCTCAGGACGGCCTCTCTAAGGTGACGCCGACACTGAAGCCGGTGAGGTTGCAGGGGCCGCCGTGGACAGGCACTGAGCAAGGGTGTGGCAGGCATGGGGTCAGCGTGTGCCCAGGGCTGTGGCAGGAACGGCAGGCTGAGGGACAGAGAGGCCAGCGTGTGGGAGGGTCTCAGCAAGAAAGAGCTCCAGGTGAGTCCAAGGAGAAAGGCAGGGGATCATTCTGAACAGAGATCAGCAAAGTAGGGGCCGTGAGCCACATCCATCTCGCTGCCTGTTTTTGTTTTTTAATAAAGTTTTACCAGAACGCAGTCATGCCCATTCCTTTCCACATTGACCGTGACTGTTTCCATGCAATTCTGGTACAGCTGGGTTAGAGACTCTGTCCCACAACACTGTATAATACACATATGTATGTATGCATGCGGGTGTGGTGACATGCAGATTATAGCCTAAAATAAAGGCATGCATTTTAACCTGGTCCTTTACAGAAAAAGTTTTCCGATTCCAGCTTAGAGCTCTGAAAGTGTTGATCACATTTTAAGTTTACTCAGAAGCCCTCGGGTGGTTTTAAGCCAGGAGTGTTACGTCTGACCTTACCGTTAGTGATGGCTTGTGCCGCTCGGCAGAGAGTGGGCTGCCCAGGCCCGCGCCAGCGCTCCTGCAGGACCCCGCCTGGACCCGGAGAGCAGCAGTGGAGGTGGAGGGAAGCGGTCCCAGGTGCTTGTGGTGACCTGGGATGAACCTGGAAATACCAAATAGTGACTCGTTTCATGGCGCCGGCTTATTACAGCTGCCGCACCTCTTTGGCAGTATGATTATACTAGACACTTAAAAGGTCTGTGAATTTTCCTCAAGTCTCAACTGGACTCTGCCTCCAGTTTGCTGTCCAAGCCACGGTTCAAGGGCACCGGCTCACCCACTCGCCAGCCGCGATGCCCAGGTGCAGGGGAGCCCCAGGGCTCGGTGGCTTCTCAGTGAATTCCACCCAGCGAGCAAGCGGCCTCCTGTGGCAGAAGGTCTGAGTTGCTTTAAGTGTCATCCAGATCTGATTTCCAAGTGAAGGGCGTCTTTACTGGCAATTTGCTTATTCCTTGCACAAGCATCTCTCAAGTACCAGATGCTGCTGGCCAGGAAGGACGGGGGTGTGCACAAAACAGCCCTGGCCCGACTCTTCATCTGCAGACAATGAGGGAGGCAGACACGGCCACCCAGGCTGCTGTCGCTGCCGTAGAGAAGACAGGGGCCACCGGCGCGCCTCGGGGACTGTCTGCCTGGGACTGAGGCCGCGATTGCACCATGATCACTCGTCTGGTACTGGGAGTCGGTCTAGTTTCTACACCTGTCTTTTAATGAAATCCTTACAGCTCTCTGTAATTGAGGACACAGCAGCTCAGGACATTAGGCTACTTCCCCAAGGTCACACAGCTGCCGAGGTGGTGGGGTGGGGGGCTTAAGCTGAGGTTCAAATTCCAGCGCCCGGGTGCTTCCCCATCTCCTGCGACTTCTGTCCTGTGACTGCTTCACCCATGAAACTGCTGACATCAGTCCCCATCTGCCACCACGTGCAGAAAGCATTTCCTTTTCTGAGCACGGGCTTGTGTGTGTGTGTGTGTGTGTGCCTGTGTGTGACGTGTGTGTGACACGTGTGAATGTAGCTGTGTGTGTGTGTGTGCACGCATGTGTGTAGGTGTGCACGTGGGGTGTATGTGTAGGCCCACGTGTGACGTGTGAATGTAGAGGGGTGTGTGTGGGGGGAGAAGTAGGAGAGAGAGGAAGAGACCGCTTTAGTCTCTGGATGACCACAGCTTGTCAGGACTTCCCAACCCGCAGCGACTTTCTCCAACAGCCAGATTCGCCCCCTCGCAGTTGTCTGGGAGACTCAAGAACTCTTCTGGAAGATTCGTAACGTTTGCTAGGCCATCCATCAAGACAGTCTACAATGTCCGTTAGAAAGACTCATAATCAGCGGTGAGCTGGACAAACCAGCCTGTGCTGCCGCTCCGCTGCTCGCGGAGCCCTGTCCCTTCCGAGGGCAGGGGCTCCAGGGGCCGCTGTCTCTGTCCGCCCCCAGACGCCGGGGCCCTTCACCGGCTGCCGCTGGACCCTGGGCCAGCCGCTTGCATGCAGCCCGGCTCCAGCATCAGGGAGGCGGTGCAGCGTCCAGCGGCAGCCGGGCAGCCGCCCTTCCAGGGAGATGTCAGAAAGCGTCAGGAACTGAGTTTCCAGTATTAAAGAAAATCAGTGATTAGACTTAGGACTTGCTACCTTTAAAAGAAACAAACCTAGCACCCAAAGCTATTCTTTTCTTTTCCTTTTTTTTCAGAAGTCTGGCTCTTTCCAAAGATTTCTCAAAGCTTGGTTTGGGGAACGGACAATGTTTTCTTCTTGCTTTTGTTTTCTACTTGCATTGACGGTGTCACAGTGTTTACCTGCCCCCCTGGTGGCTAGTGAGGCCTGCTCACCTCAGCATCCAGCCCCAGGGCACAGCGGGGCCCAGGCGTCCGTGACCCTGCTCAATGCCGTCTCTTCCAAAAGAGAAGAGGCCCCCCGGCCTCCCCGGGCCAGGCCTTGGCATCAGAGCCAGAGTGGAGGGGCTGCTGGCCATCTGTTCCCCTGCATCTCTCCTCTCTCCAGCAAGTCCTGAGCCGGGGTAGTGGTGACGACTGAACGACAGGGACATATAACGTGGACCGTAGTTAACCAGGATCCGCGTAGCATGTCTCCTGCAGGAGTTGCTGAGTGGATGCCACTGGCTTTGAAAAGTCTGCTTGACGTGTGTGATTGACATGTTGACCCTGGCAATGAACACTGAGACAGACCCCAAATGTGTGCTGCTGCGGCGGGGAGCAGCCGCCGATCTGCATTCCAATGTCAAAGAGAAGCATTTCGGTGCCAGTGACAGTCCCTCGCTGGCGGGGAGGAGGGCGCAGCAGGCATGGTGGGGGCGGCTGAGGCTGGGGATGTGCCTCAGTGTTTGACCATGTACATGCAACACGGTCTCTCACAGCAAAGGATTATTCAGCCCAAAATGGCAGCTGCGCCAGCGCTAAGAAATCCTGGCCTAGAAGGAGAAATGGAGAATTTCAGTGCTGTAGTCTGAACCTCAGGTCTGGAGGAGAGAGGCTACCAAGTGGAGGCGCTGGTCCCCTTGTCCCTTTGGCAAGCCTCTCCTCCTCTGAGGAGTGTCTCCTAGCATGTTGCTGTAGGGAACAGTGAGCAGGGACTCACCAGGGACCTGGGAAGCACGTTATCTCAGACTCGCCCCAGAATCCCAGGTGGGAGATGCTATGATCGCCTCTTTGGTGCCCATGATTCATTGCAGCTGAAAGAAATTAGGAGACAAATTATGGAGGAGAGCAGACTCCCTCCTCAAAATCTCATCTGCCCTCTTTGGGCCCCCAGAGCCCCAGGGGCAGTGTGTCCACACACAGCTGTACTGCACGGCCTCCCTGCAGTTAGACAGCTGAGTGATGAAGGGTGGCCCGGGGCTGTGAGCAGGGCTGTCATGAGGCCGTGAGATGAGGTGAGAGCCGTGTTAGCAGGAAGAGAGCCTTTATAACCTTCCTCCTCCCATCCAGTTCTTTTTTTTTATTGACTACTTCTATTTTTGCACATCAAAATAAACTCATATGTATAGTTTCCCCATTCTCATATATATGTATATCTCAGCACACCCTGCCCTCCACCATATCACCAAGTATTCTTGCCCATTGTCCAGTGGGCTCTGCCACCATTCCTCCCCTCTTCCCCACAGTCCCTACTGACAGTCTCAGTTCTGTTGCCAGTGTCCAAGGGTTGGTTATGTTTCATCTGTTCCTTTGTTTTGTCTCTTCACGTTCCACCTATGAATGAGGGCATCTGGTCTCTATCTTTCTTCTTTAGATGTGTTTCACTGAGCATCATCCCCTCTAGGTCCAACCATGTTGATTCAAAAGACAAGAGTTTCCCCTTTTCTAAAGGACTGTGTAGTGTTCCACTGTGAACATGCTTCCATGTATTTTTCATCACTGCCTGGAATGGAGATATGATGACCAGGACTCAAGCAGTCACCATACTGGGTGAGATGGCTTTAGAATGGGAGCCAAGCCCAAGGAAGTTGGAACCAAAGATAGAAAGAGAGAAGGTTCTTTGCCTGTGGAATGTCAGGCTAGCCCTGGGTTGCCTCTGTCCAGTATTATTTTACTGAAGGCAATAATGAATTTCTGGATTATTTCACTCACTCATTCACTGCTCTCTGTATTTGCAGACAAATATAATAACAGCTGACATATCCAGTGTCACTCAGCCAGTAAGGATGATACCCCAGACATTTTGACTCCAGGCCATGCTCTTTAACTACCAGCTCTGTGGCCCAAGACAGTCAAACCCACTTACTCCTCGGCGTGCGTCTCGTGCCCCCAGTTTTTGTATGGTAATCGGAAAATTCAGCTTTTATTGGAACAAAGAGGGCCTTTGTCTCCTCTCCTCCATTATCTTAGAATTCTTTCCAGCAAGCATTCTGAGATCTCTTTGTCATTAGATATTTTTATTAGATAAAAACGTACCCAATGGCTTATGATGGAAACTTTCTTAGGATGGTGGCTTCATCCCATCCTGTCGCTGTGGTCTCATCACAGTCCAGTACTAGTCGTCTGAAAATGCCAGCACTCCCTGCAGACCTGCTGTCGGCATCAGGGCCTCATGAATACGTTGCCAGGACCAGCAAAGGAGAAGTCACAGGAGGGGTTAAGTGGATGCAACAGGGTTTTCAGAGAATGTTGACTTTTTATTGCCAGTGAGTCAAATGGAAAAGCATCACGAGGGTGTGCCAGTCTGTTCATCAGCGAGGCCAGAATGTTCTGGAAAGAGCACAGTACAAGGGCTAAAACCACTGGTTCCCGCGTCCAAAAGGCCTGACCTCCGTTGGGGTTCCCCTCCTTGCTGGGAGACCCCGAG
Organism: Solenodon paradoxus; assembly: GCA_004363575.1. Taxonomy (NCBI): domain Eukaryota; kingdom Metazoa; phylum Chordata; class Mammalia; order Eulipotyphla; family Solenodontidae; genus Solenodon; species Solenodon paradoxus. Next base: position 114,092 of record RJWH01002331.1, read on the forward strand.
CGTCTGCCACTTCTCTGACTCTGGGTGTCTTCTGTGCACAGTGAGCATAACGAGACTACCCCCAAAGGGTGCCTGTGAGGGCTCAGGAGAAAGAGGTTCCCAGCGCGGGCCGCGGAGGCGGGGCTCTGTGCGGGGTGCTCAACTCCTTCCAGCTCCTTCGCTGTCAGCGTGCGACCCTGAGCCTGCTGCCTCGTTTTGAGCTGTTAGCAATTCACGGCGCATCCGTATGCGCTGGAGTCAGGCCGTCTGGAAATGTTCACGAAACCTCATCTCTGTGCATATTTAGAAACAAGGTAATTTCCCAAAATTTAAACAATGGTCAAGAATTACGTAATTCTGAAGTGGCGACTCTGAGTGGATATGAATAAACTATCTATGTTTAGATATATAACAAACTCATGTTGGCATGTATATATATTTCTTTAGACGCCATTCGCATGCCCGTACATTCACCAGCTCACCTGCTGAAAACATATGATTCAGTGGTTTCCAGTACATTCCAGTACATTTGCAGAGTGGTGCCGTCATCGCCACAGGCAGTTTTATTTCCATCATCCCCAAAGGACATCCTGTATCCACTGGAAATCGTTTCCTGTTTCTCCCCAGGCTGCCAGCCCAGGCCAAGCACAAATCTCTTTTCCGCCTCTGGAGACCGGCCCACGCCGGACATTTCCTATAAGTGGACTCACACGCCATGCGATGCATGGTGACTGGCTTCCTCTGGACCACGTGCTTTTTTCCAGGGTTCATCTGTGTGGTGTGTCATGTCCATCGAGGTCCAGTTCCTGATTATGCCAAAGGCAGAGTTCATTTCTAACTAAATCTGCTGTCGTCGCAGCCGATCGCGTTCGTTTGGAAAGATGGATAGCTCCCATTCTTCATTGCGATGAGCCCTCGACTGTGCGTTCTCTGAACTATTTGGGACCCTCGAGAGTGAGTCACAGCCACACAGTGTGTCTGTGCCCTGTTGGCAGGGGGCCAGGCCCCTCCCTGTCCTGATGCGTTTGTCTCCTGCGCCTCTGTCTGTCATCTCCCTCTAGGTCTCTCATCTTAAGGAACCTCTGTCAATAAAGATGGCAACTCATTCAGCAAAGGACTCACTCATAAGTATTTTCTCAGGATTTGCTCACCAGCTGTCTCCAAAGTACTTGCTGTTACAAAATCCAGTTCCCACGAGCATGACACACCTGGGACAGCTCGTCAATGGCTCCTGCTGGGGTCCCTTGCTGTTTCCCACCAGCACCCGTATGCTCAGAAAGTAGCCCGAGACGGAGCTCTAGTCAGCCTGAGGACCTCTAGTGTGGCGGCGTGAGCAGGGCTCTGAGCTGTGATGAAGGATGGCAACTGCGTCATTGAAACACACTCAGCCACCCTCTGTCCTTGACCGTCTCCCGGGCCCTCAGCATTAGATGTGCACTGACCAGACCGCCCGCCCCCAGCAAGCCATCAGGGCCTCGCGGTGAGGCCTCAGGACAGGGCTTTCAAACCCATCTCCGCATCTCCTCCTCTCACTGAGGCAGAGTGTGATAATCTCCCTAATTTAGGCAGCAAACAAGAGCAGAAAGGTTGGCATGAAAATCAAGGGAGAAGCTCTATAAACTGGGTCTGTCTGACCTCGAGCCCCATCTTCCTTCAAGGAGACTGCATGTCCTCTGCCTGTCTCGGTGGGGCTTAACGACTTCTTAGTATGCCTGCGGTCCTCCAAATTCAACCTGATTCGCCCTTATTCAGTGGTCTGTGATGTGAGCTCCCAGTGCCGCTCCCCAGCCAAGCCTGTGCATCTAAATAGCAAATGTTTATTTTATTGCTTATGGGAGAGGCGACAGGCTAGCAGCAAAGCTGCCCTGTGTCTCCAGCTGAGAGTTTGTAGGCAGAGTCTGCTCCAGGTCATCCTGTCTGTGGGGACGGGATAGTCTGGCTGTGCCTGATCCTAAATGCAGCTCAGAGGATAAGTTCAAGCTACATTTCAAAAGGACAAATACCACCAGGAGAAACACACCAGATTTAGAAAAATTACAAGCAGGGACCTGGAGATTAAATGTCCCTCACACAGCACCAATCAGAATGCTTTCTGCTGAGGGTAACGAAATGGCAATGAGAGTGGTTAATCATGCAGCTTGACTTTTCTCCTGTTTCCAGAACCTGGGAGCGGGGTGATTGGCTCTGCCTGCAGACTAGGCCTGGCCATCAGAATCCCCAGGCCTCTCTGGCCTATCTCTGTAGCTACCAGACTTGTCGCAGCTCTAAACGTCACAGCTGGATCTATGGTCGAGGAGGCAAGTGGGGACATAGGCAATGCCTACTCTTTCATTGGTGGTGAAAAGCTCTCCGCAGTCTTGCATGGACAAGCCCCTGAACAGAGCTGAGTCACATGTCACCTCTACCTATAACAGAGACCAGTTTTAAGCCAGTGTGTCTGTGTGTCTGTGTGTGTGTGTCTATGTGTGTACGTGTGCATATGGGGTGAGCTGCAGAGGAACGGAGGGATTGGGACTAGATTTGTAATTAGCCGGGCACTGACCTCCAAACAGTACCCAAAGCTTAAGAGACTTACTTAACTTTTAGAAGATCCAAATGCAGAAGAAACCAGTGCTTTCCAGGATTATTTTAAGTGCCTGAGATTTAGTTGGAGGCAGGGGGCATCACTGAAGGATTCCTTAGCTAAAGAAAGGAAACAAAGTCAAACCGGTATCTTTGCTGCTCAAGTCCTCAGAGTCTTCATGATGCTAGTGGTCAGGTCCATCTCCAAGATGCCACAGCACCAGAAAATCTGTTACGAGCAGGTGTTCTGTGAGCCTGGGTCCAGGAGACGGCAGCTCGTGGGTGCTGACTGCTGGGTCCTCATCCAGGGAGCCCCAAGTTGAATGTAAGCTGGTTTGAGAGTAGGAAACAAACATCAGGGAGGATTGTAGGGCGTTTGGGAACCAGACCCGCAGTGGAGGGAGGGACCCTAGTCATCTGGGGAAAGAGATGGTCATCTCGTTGAAACTCTTGACTTCCCCAGTCTCTTGATTTAGCTCGCCTCCTTCACAAGGCCAACACTCAGAAATAAAAACTTTGCTGAATGAGCTATGCTATGTAAATATTAACCCAGGAATTTGGGGGTTTTCTTTTAAAGATAAACCTCTTCTTAAGGATACCAACTCTTTGTCCAGGTCCTTGGTAGGAAATGGATCATGCAAGATCATAAAGGTGGACAAAATAAGTCCCCAAAAAGTGACAGACAGGTTTTCTGCCCAGAGATCTAGCTAGAACTATTGCAAGCTCTGTATAGTCGCTCTAGGTCATCTCTTATTTATTCGTAAGGGCCCTGTTTTGAAGCATAATATTCTTGAGATGGAGCTGTGATTTTCAGACATATCACCTCATTCCAGCCTTGTACTAGCCCGAGAAATAGAGGAATTGTCATTTACAGATTTAGTGGACAGGTACGTTACCGAATCTCACAACTTCCTTTCACCTCTTCCTTATACCCTGTGAATCCATCAATTAAAATAGGGAATCTAGCTAACAGTTGTTACTCAAGATGGAAAACTCACAGTGGCTTTTACTGTCGACCCAGAGAGAAAAATAGAGCCAGAATGTCAGTTAATTGATTCACTTAGGGACCAATGACAGCAGGAGGAGAATTTCAGACTTTCTTTGATGGCAGTTGGTATTAGTTAAGGTCCTTCAGAGTAACAGAATCAATAGGGTAAAGAGATTTATTATAAGGAATCTGTTCACATGACAGGAGGCTGGTGAATGCAGCTGGGTTTACAAGTCCCAGTTGCAAAGTTGTAGGCTCAAGACACAAGGTGGAGAATGGTGCAGTTTAAGTCTGAAGGCTGGAAAGACCCACATCCCAGGTCGGATCATCAGGCAGGGAGGTGCCTTCTCATGCAGCCTGTCTGTTCTGCTCGGCCTTCCCCTGAATGAGGAGCTCACTCACCTCAGGAAAGTCAGTCTATCTGACCCAACCTGCCGATTCAAATGTTAATCTCATCCAGAAACATCACAGACACATCAAGAAGAATGTTTTATCAAATATTAAACTTGGACATCCCATGCATCTGTCAAACCGACACACAAAATGAATCATCACTGCGTTACAGGCAGAACTTCGACTCCCAGGTCCTACTCCTGTGGTTGTGTTACCTGACACAGTGAGACTGACAATGTAACTGAGGTTACTAATCAGTTGAACTTAAAGAAGTCATCCTGGATTGTCCAGATGCATCCAAATAATCACATTATCCCTTAAAAGCAGAAAGAGCAGAAGAGTCAGAGAGAAAGTTAGAGAGATGGGGCAGAGTTAGTCCAGAGTTGCAAACCTGCCAAAGACCCAGACGTTTGTTGGCTTGGAGATCGAGCTGCCCATGTGGAAAGTGTGAGCAGGAATCCATTTTGTGGTATCCTGAATAAGCTTGGAGGAGGATTTTTCCCCTAGAGCCTTCAGTATGGAGCCCAGCCCTGCAGACCCCGTGATGTGGTCTGTGCTAAACCGGGAACGCTGAGTGCCCGAACTTCAGACCCACAGACACGGCGAAGGGAGGCGAGGCACGCGCGTTCTTCTAAGGCCACCACCTGGGTGGTCATTTGCTGCAGCAGAAATAGAAAACCAATACAGTTTGTGGGTTGCAGTCCCTTACACACCAGGCTCAAGTGAAGTTCTTTTTCCTACGAATGAAAACAAATCATCCCACCAGATAACAGACATGAAGAGAAACACGAGTGTGTAAACTCATGAAAGTTCAATTCCAAACAAATTCCCAACGCATCGCTTTCAAGTGTTTCCAGTACCGACCTCATTCCTAAATGAAAACAGCATCAGAAACAGTTGTTAGGACATGTTTAGCCAGACATCCCAATGAAGCCCCTGTCATCATTTTTATATGCATTCGATGCCACTGATTACAGTGAGCTCTCCTCCTCCGAGGTCACGCTCACAGCCTGAAGGAGCTTGATGAGCTCATCCCCAGGTCCATTCGGCTTTTACACGCAACTCTGCCTGTACCGCAGCTCCCCTCGCTCTCCCCCAGCAGATGGCTTTCACAGGGTGCAGAAACGAAGAGGAAATCGCCCCGACGAAACAACATCATCCCTGCAGTTAGGGGGCACGGCTCTCACCAGTGAAGCTCAACAAAAGTTAAATGGACTCACAAACACTGCAATCACTGGGCCAAGCATTTCAAAATCTTCCTAGATAACCTTCCCAAAAAATCCCCGGGAACCCACGAGCTGGAGGTCATCCTTCCTGACAGGCCCTGCTGCTGGCTTGCTTAGTAAAATAGTCTCTCCTGACCTGTCTTCCATTCCAGAATGCCCTGTTGTCTAAATATATCTCAATTGTGGGATAGGAACGGTCACGGCATGACTTTGGAAGTGCTCAAAAGATAGCAAACTCAGAAAGATAAACAGTGCATCTCCGCGTGTGCTGTGTGCTCATTATGTGGTTGCCTCTGACAAACTCGCGCGTCCTTCTTGCAGCCCTGCTTCTCTACACTTTATGTGGATGCAGATGCAGACGTGCTGTGCAGTGACGTCTAGTTGGCTGTCTTTATCCAGCAGCTTTATCACAATCTAATTTACATGCCAGACGACTCACCCATTTACAAGTCAGTGCTGTGGGGGTATCTTTTTAAAGTTCTGGAATCATCGCTGCAACCCATCAAGAACATTTTCATCACGCCCCCAAAAGAAAGTCTTACTCATTAGCAATCACGTCTCATTTCTTCTCGAGCTCTCCTGTTCTTCGACACCAACTAGTCTGCTCTCTGTCCGACAGACTTGCCTGCTCTGGTATTTCATAGACACAGACTCATGCAACGTGTCATCTTTTGTGTAGGTTTTTCCACTTGGCGTAAAACTTTCAAGAGTCATCTGTGCTGAAGCATTTATAGTGCTTTGCTCCTTTTTGTTGCTGAAAATGCCATCGTGTGAATTTTTTCCTTTCTTATATTTTACATTATTTTATGAATGTTTTCATAAGTTGATGGATATTGGGTTGCTTCCGCTTCTTGGTTATTGTGAATAATGCTACCGTAAACATTCATGTCCACATTTGTAGACGGACATATGCTTGGGGGCGTTCATTTAGCTAAGTCACAGGGACTCTGGCTAGTCTTCTGAGAAACTGCACAACTGTTGTCCAAATGAAGTGCACCGCACTGTTTGCATTCCCACCGGCATGGGGCTCCGGTGGCTCAGAGCACCCGTGACAGAGTCAGGCGAGGGAGCAGGCAGAGATTTCATTAGAGGGTGAAGGAATGGAGCCAACCAAGGGAGGCCCAGACCCGGTCTGCTTAGCCGGTGGCCTGGGTTTTTAGTGGAAAAACCCGCACGGTGAGGAGTGAGGATGGAGAGAGGGTCATCAGGCCAGGTTTCAGGTCCCGACTGGACAAGGTGAAACTGTCCTTTGAAGTTATTGGTGGGCTTTTTCAACCATCTGTTCCTTTGTTCCTTTGCACAGAGGGTCTGTCCTGGTCACATCCCCACATGTGGGACACACCCCACATCAGGCTCCTGATCTGGATGATGGCATTCCTTTGCTCAGCTGGCCGTGGCGCCAGGGACAATTCACTGCCCTGACAGCTGAACTTTGATCCCCGGCCTGAGCTGCTCTGGTCCTGACAAACAGCAGCGCTGCCCCTCCTCACCAACCTTTCTCGCTGTGGCCACCATGCTGTCTGCAGGGTGGCGCCTGTGCCTTAGATCCGCATTTGTTTCTAAATATTGTATGGATACTCTGGGTCCTTTATATCGCCATAGGAATTTTAGAATCAACTTGTCAAGCTCCGTGCCCACACACACGTGTGCGCGTCGGGGATCTGGATGACGCTTTGTTCAATCTGCAGGTCAGTTGGAGGAATGTTACCCTCTTAACAGCACTGAGTCTTCCACCCATGAATATGGGGTGTGTCTCCACTTACCGGTCTTCACTTTCCTGAAGCAGTGTCTTGTCGTCTTCAGTACACAGGTCTTGCATTTTCTTTTGTCAGAGGTATTCCAGAATATTTTGATGTGATTGTAAATGGAATTATTTATCACTTTCATTTTCTGATTATTCATTGCTATTCTACAGAAACGCACTGATTCTTGTAGGTGAATGTTGACCTGCGAGCTTGTGGAGTCTCCTTTGACAGGCACCATCGTGCCGGCAGGTTCAGTGACGCCTTTCGACCTCATCGCAGACTCACCTGCGCCCACCACTCATGCTCTGCTTTCTGCACCTTCAAATCCATAGGTATCTGTGCATGAGACAAATGTGAAACGGCTGCATTAAATGTTAATATAGTATTTATTGCCCGATCGTCGTTCTACTTTGACTTACCAGTGCTGTGCGCTAGCTAATTCAGGAATGCCTGTGGCAGCCTACTGGAAGGCCAGCCTTTGGATGTGTCTTTTACCCCCGAACCCTCTTCTGTCTCTGAGCCACCCCTGATTCTTCAGGTTAATTCCCAGTTGTTTGATTTCTAAAACTTCTGGACATTGACTCATTTCCTCCTGACAGTGTCTCTCCCCCGGGCATCTCCATGAAAGAAAAAACCACCGTTTCCTCCCTGGACACACTGTCTCTCCTCACCTTGAGCCTAGTTTTAGGGACTTAGGTCCAGCTCCGTCTCTCCCTGTTCAGAATGACTAGAGTCCCTTCTGGTCTTGACACTGTCCTATCCAACTCTAGGCTCCCTCTCTAAAGACCTTGCCGTGAGGACACCAGTGTCCTCCTTGGGCTGTGCCCCCGCCTTTGCTGATCAGAAACAATGCCGGCCATCTGGGAGGTGCCCCACGCGCCCCCCACCCCCCCAGGGCCTCCTCTGCCTGCTGTGTTTATCAGCATCTCCACAGTCCTTACTTCTCCAGAACCTCTGGAAGGAAGCCCCGTGCTGTGCTTCCTCCGGCACTTCCCCACCTGTAGCCCTGCTTGGGCTGTGGACTCTCCCCCTGCCCTGCTCTTTTCACCACCGCCACCCTCTCCTTTTGTATCTTCACCACATTCTCCATCGTTTCTCTCCCTTCTGAGGAAAAGCAGCCAGGTCTCTCAGTCCTCAGAGGGAAAACCCACCTCCTCCCCTCAGTTTTCCTTGCATGCTGCCTAGTATTTGCCAGTTTTCTCCCACTTTGGTCCAACTTTCTAAAGCTGACATCACTGAATGCCAGCGATGTATGTTTCTGCTGACATGAAAGATCATTTTAGGGGGCGGTGTGATGAACTTTTATTATTTTAATAAATATTAGTTTTGATGCAAAACTAAACAATACCTGCTGTATCAGTTCCATGATTTTATTCCAGTCATTCCATCCAACTTGGTTAAAATTTAAAGATGAACTTAAAACAGAGTCAAAAATAAGTATGTAGTATTGCTGGCAGCGCCCACATACGATAAAGGCGTCCTGGAATGGCTGGCACGTGGGAAAGCTTTGCCTGGTTGAAGGTGGACAGACCTCACTGCAGACTCTGTCCCATAGCTCTGCTCTGGGTGCCCTGGAAAGTCAGTGTCCTGCAAAGCAGTAAAGATCAGAGGTGGTGCAAGTAAAGGGCTGGCAACTATCTGGGGAAAAATAAAAAAGAAAAGTGTTGAGAAAATCACACAAATCTCCTTGTCTCTGCTTGAGACCTGCACACACACGGGCATGACGACGCGGCCAGGTGGGCCACCGAATCACAGCTCCATCAGCCACCCTCCAGAGCCCACAGTGCACTGAGGTCTCCGCCCCTACATGCACTCGTTTGCACTTTACAGCAGCCTTAGCAGGGACGTTGTGTCACATCCAGAGGAGCCCAGAGTCTCTGGGAGGTGAGGGGTCCCCCCAAGAGCACTCCGCTGGTGAAAGGAGAGGCGGCACTTTGAACCCACACTGCCTAGTTTCACAGTCCCACCCACTCCGTTTATCTGGAAGCAGGGAGGTTTCTGCTCTCCTGGGCCTTCCCTGTCACCAGACCCTGTTTCTCCCCTTGCCGTTCTTACCCGAATCCAGTGCAAGAGACACGTGCACGAGCGCCCTCCGTGGGTCGGGTCTGCTCTGGGCCTGAGACTTAACTCCCGGTGCTTTCTGGGACGGGCAGGTGGAGGAGTGAGGGGGACACAGGACGGCGTCCAGCTGTGCCCGTTTCGCGACGCCCAGGCATGTGGGCCCCGGAAGTCAAGAAGGGACATTCTGCAGAGTCCGATGGCATCTGTGTGAAAGGCCAACAGTACTGAGAGAAAGGGTATCTGTAGAACTGATCGTTGATTGTATCAGTTGTCATGCTGCCTTTGACTACTTTTCCAGAATCAGGGTTTGGGGGATTTGGGTATTTCTATGATATCGAGCAAATATCTGAAAAAATGATACTGAAACATTCATTATGTGTCACGGCAGCCTCTGGGTAAGAAACGGATGGCACAGTCAAATGAGGGCCTGTTTACCAAGGGCCTGTTTCAAATGTGAATTGCAAGGGTTGCGGTACAACCCCAGCCTTGGAAAGGGGAGCTGTTGTCATCCCCAGCCCTGGGAACGAGGGAGCATTTACAGGCCAGGAAGGAGAGCCCCCAGACAAGTCATCTGAGGACATGGGACACAGCCGGTCAAGGTGACCCAGCCAGGAAGGCCCAAGGGAGTCTTGACCTCGCCCCTCCCACATCTTCTCATCTCCAAGCCCAGCAGGAGGCCAGAGAGCCTGACAGCCCATTGCAGCCAGGCTCCAAGGACAGAGAATACCGTGGGCAAGGGGGAGGGGCACTTGCTAAAGATGCTTCATTACAGAGCAAAGATTCTTCACGCACTTGCTGGTGGTCCCTGATGCCAGACGAAACCCGGGAGCCTTATCGAGCCCCAGGGCCTTCTGCTTCTGGAGTTTGGGAAGAATCTACATTGGGCCACAGAGCTATTTACATAAAACTGAGGAGACGGTTTCTTTGTGTTTCTTTTGCGATCTCTCTGTGAATGGATAGCTGAGTGACCTTGAGAAGATTCCCAACATATTCTACTGGTTTCTAAACAATGAGACGCCCGCAGCCTGCACTTGGCAGGAGAGAGTATGCAGATGAGCCCTGAGCAAGGTGGGTGCACTCCAGGTGGACCCTCTTGCTTCTCTTCAGCCTACTCAACATGAGGACGGGAGGCTCAGTCCTTTACAATAACCCACTTGTGATTTTCTGAAGAACATTTTTCTCTAGTGCACTTTATAGTAAGATTGCAAGGTTGATGTCGATCGCTGACAAAAGAACTGTTAATCGGTTGTTTGTGTTATTGGTAAGGCTTCCAGTCAAAGGCAGGCTGTTGGTGGTTACATTTTGGAGAGTGGAAAGTTAGAGTTGGATTTTCTTCCATGCCTGGGATTATCACCACTACCCCGCCCCCGACCTACATCATCCCAGGGTCAACCCTGTTTATTGTTTTACTCACGTATTTCAAGAGACCACATCTTCTCGAGTCAAGTTGACAATCAGTGCTGCTAAGCTCACTAATAGTTGACTAAATGCTGGAGAACCTATGTAGACAGCAGGCCCCACACTGGCCTTATGCTGCAGTTTGCATTTTGCATTGTCAAGGCATAAAGAGTATCTGACTTGGAAGCCATTCCCCCTTCAGGAGGGGCGAGGCCCTGGGTCAGTGAGCAGTTTCAAGGTGGAAGAGCTTTAATGAATATACCTGGGTCCATGTGCTCCTTCATTAGCATCTGTTATTACAAAACCATTAGTGTGTCTCAGGATGCTTCCCCACACCCCGAAGCACCAGAGTGGCAGGTCTCTCATTAAGGATGCACAGTGCCTGGCCTCCTGCCTCTTCTCATGCTCTGACTCACCCCGGTGAAAAAGCACAGCCTCCACGAGCGCCTGCTGCAAACCGGCCAGACCTCTTCAGGATATCTGCTTTCTGTCACAGCCCCTGTGGGCAGCGTGCAGACTCATAGCCATAACAGATTCATGGATTCGAGCTGCAAAGGGTTTGAGTCAACTCTTTCTTTAATAACTTGCGGGATTTCATATCTTGACAAATTCTGAAAATGATGTAATGATATAATGTAGCAGCAATTTCATTTTCTAGGTGGGTACTAAGAGCTGACAAATTTCTCCTCTTTAAGATCCTTTAATTCTCTCTGTGCAAGTCAGAGCATCCCCCCTAGTCCCCAGCCTCGCAGCTGATGTGCTAAAAATGGTTTTACTATGTTGTTCTCAGACCCGCAACGAGTGAGGTGAAGCTGTTGAGATGCTTTCGATCTGTTTATATTACAGAGAAGGTTGGATAATTAGAAATAAGCATGTTCTTAATTAAGGAACAAATTAATTTTTAAAGAAGTGATGACACCCCCCCTTGGGTTACAGCAGACAAGGGACTCAGCACGTGGGTGGCGGCTGCCTCTGGATCCTTCGCAAGGGGAGCCTGAAGCCTGCATGACAGAAAGCAGCAGCTTCGTGGCTCGAGTCCGCGGATGAAATCTGTCGTCATTCCACTGACCTCTGATGAATATCTGTGTGTGTGAGGACCTGTGTGGTGGGGATCTGAAGATACAAGAACAAAGTTTAAGACTTGATGGAGCACAGGACAAAATGCAGGGAGCAGTCTCCTATATACAAAATCCAAACTGCTAAATGCTGCAAGAGAGAGAAGGCTCAAATAGCCCAGAACAGCACTGAGGTTACACAAGCCGCTGGGTGGAGCGGCAGGCAGAGAAGAGATCTGGAGAGCTCCCAGGAGTAGGTGGCAGGTGCGCAGAGTCTGTGACAGGAGCAGGAATCTCCTGCAGGAAACGTGGGAAGCTAGTTCCAGGCAGAATGAGCTTGTGTGCCGAGACCTGGAAGAGTCAGGCGTGACCTGGGAACGCAGATAGAGAAAGGCTGTGACTGAGGTGTGGGCTATGAGTATCCAGGAACTCAAATAAGGCTGGAAAGGCCAACAGAATCCAGGTGATGGAGGGAGGCAGGTATCATGCAAAGTGGAAATGCTTAGACCCCTCCTGTTACTAGGAACAGAAATGGCCCCGGTTAGTTTAAGCAGAGAAAGGATTGGTTTGGCTCATTCACTAAAAAGGCATAGAGGGACTTCAGGAATGGATGTATCTAGGTGCTCTCATTGTATTCTCAGGTGTATTTCTCACTCTTGTCCTTGGTTCCACTTTACTCAGAGTAGACTTGCTCCGGTGGTAGCCAACAGTGGCCACCTGGCATCTCCCCTATTCCCTTAGCAACTCCAGCCACCCCTCACACCTTATAAAAGCAGTACTGATATATAGTTCCATTTAAAGTTCTAGGTACCATCCCGTTGGCCCAGTTTAAGTTGTATGCCCATCTCTGAAATGATCAATAGGAGCACAGGTGTGGAGGACTCTTAAGTGGCCTGGTCTGAGTCCTTTTCCCACACCCCGAGCCACTGGAGGGAAATGTGATATGGGTCCTGTCTGATAAAAGTGCTGAGAGTGGAAAGGGGATAGAAGCCCAAGGGAAATGCGAACACCGCTACCAAGAACAAGGGAAACAGATGCAGGGCATTAAAAAACAAAAACAAAAAAAAATTACTATACCACGAAATCCAGACCAGAGCTCTTGATGAGTTGCAAATAGAAATGCAATATGCACTTACTTGCATGGGAAAAAATTATTCTGTCTGCAATGTGGAGAGTGGACAGCAGAGAGGAAGAAATAGATACTGAGTGGGCAGTAAGAGTGATGACAAGGGCCCAGTCCCAGGTAGTCGCGGCCGAGATAGTGACTCTTATTCAGAGAAATGAAGGAAATAGAAGGGATGGACTTCACATTCTCTGGTGGATTATAAATGACTCCAAACTCTTCGAGGGTCTTTGTTTTCTCCTTTTTAATGGAGGTGGGTTCTGTAACTGCCTCGACCAACATAATGTGCTGAAAGTGACTCTCGCCAATGGGTGGGTCCGGACATGAAGAGACAGCCAGGTTTCTGCACACGCAGTGCCCTCCCTGGGGGACCCTGCACCACAAAAGCAGCCCGGCTTCTGAGGAACTGTCCAGGCCTGGAGAGAGGTCTAGGGCAGTTAGTGAGGGCCTTCTAAGTGCACACATGGGCGCCTGCTGAACGGGGCCTCAGCCAGAAACTAAAATGTGCATTTCAGGTAATTATTGCCTAGATCTCCTCGACTCAAAATTAGGATGTACGTGCTTGTGAATTGTTTGTTTCTATATGCATATGCTTCTCTCTGAAGTCATATTTACCCCAAATAAGTTTCATTTAATGAGCTTCATGCTGTGGGAAAAAGTTGAGATCTTTTTTGGGGGGGGGGCTATTTATTGTTAAGTATCCTAACCCCCTTGCTTTAATCATAAAATCTCACAAGTGAGCATCCTGAATCTTCGCCAAAATCGTAGTTGCTCTATGTTGTGTTCAGGGGGACACTGACCACGTCTCCCATGTCAGCCGACAAATGTTGACGAGTTCCAGCCAAGTGCCCGGAACTGTGATGGGTGCTGTTGGCTTTTCACTGCTCCGTGTCCGCCGTGACACCCAGGTCACTGTTGCTCAAGGTCCCTGGACGGCCGGAAGATAGTTATCTAATAGAATGAAGTTTGCAGTCTCAGTCACACCGCCCAGAAGTCAATTACACGGTGTTTGGCTGAAGTTAGTCAAGTAGTCACACGTTCGCGGGTGTGTGAGCGCTGAACCCACCTCTTTCCCACTGAAGCCACGTTGTGATCGAAGAGTAATGCTATTTGTCGTTGTCATTTTTCTAGTGCATCAGCCTAGTCACAACAGGCTTCAGGAGGGACATGTGCCCGAGCTGGGGCACAGAAGGATATTCATGCTGCTTGCATCCATCAGCTGGGTGGTGTGAGCCGCTTGATAATCGATACGTGGATGATGACGCACCCAGCTGTAAACCTTTCAGAAGTTTCACTTGTCGATCTCACCACAACAAAGCTAGAAATAACAGTTTGGGTGGCCTGCAGAAGCACACTGTCATGCAAGCAAAACTTTTTTAAAAAACGTGCATCTTTCTGGTTAATAGTCCACGTTCTGTTCATGTTCTCTGGATCTTCAAACCATCCCAAGAGCTGCTCTGGGCCGGCCCCACGTCCCCTTTTGTGGAGATAAGTTCTAGTATTAAGAACACATTTATTACTTACTTCAACATTTATTTTTCATAGAGAATGCAATTATATGAGCACCTGTGAGTAACTTTATTTCTGAAAAAGAGTATATCAGATATTGAGATGAGCAGGAGAGTTAGTCCTAATCTGCAAAAAAGGGGGAAAGCAATAAATTAGAAATTGCCTGAATGTGCATAATGGGAGAATGACTCAATAAAATGCAAAGAATTAAATATTGAACTGCAATTCAGAGTCTACCCAGTAGTGCATGCTTGTAAATAAACTATATAAATATAATATACATATAATTTGGTATATTCAATAAAGATAGAGCTCAGGAATAAGGTCAGTTTTAGTGTATTGTCCATATACTATAATTTACAAAAAAACAATAAAATGTGCATACACACATATGACACATAGAACACACACACACACACACACACACACACACACACACACACACATATATATTAAAAAACAGTTTTCATGGAAGTAATCGTGTGCCTAGATGACCTGAAATGGACCGGAAGTCCATATACCCGATGACGGTGGTTTTTATTAATCAGGGTAAAACAGCAAATGGTGAATCAAAGGACTAAAGCTCAATCTGTAATGTTTTATCTCTTTCAATAAAACAAAGACAAAGCAAATATGCCAAAATGTTAACAGCTGGCAATTCCAGATGGCAGGTCCTCAGATTTTTATGATATTGTTCTTTTCTTTGTTTTCTTAAGATTCTCAAAACAAAGAACTAGAGAAGAAAGTTCACCTTCAGTGGTACTAACCAGCCACTCATTCTTTTTATTTTGGTCCCAGATATTTTTTTAATGAATATATAAGACATGACGGATGTAGTTGAAACTTTCCTATTTGTCTGCATTGTTTAGAATTAGGCTTAGCTGCATGTGATAGAAAACTGAAATAACAGTGAGAAGTTTATTTGACTCACTAAAAAGGTATCCAGACGTCAGTATAGGGCAGCCTCAAGATGCTATTGGGTACCAGGCTCTGCCATTTCGGTACATGGTTCCCACCCTCCAGACGGCCTCATGATTCACAATGGCGGGCATTGCTCCAGCTTTCACATTCACATCCCTGACAAGGAACCCTTTCCTTCTCATGCTGCACTTCTGCTTACCTCTCATTTGCCAGGATTACTCTTGTGGTTACTCAGCTTCAAGGGCAACTGGAAAGTGTGATGTTTCTTTAGGGACATTCCCAAGATTTCATGGTTGTGAGTAGTAGTTTTGGTGCTTGTTTCTTCAGGAAGTAAAGAAGAATTTATATTGGAAAGTAACTGACGGCCCTGAAGTGACATCCCCTTAGAGTTAGTGTATAACTTCCTTTTCCATGTTTCTATCACTAAATAAGCATATTTATATCCAGTTTTAGTGATTTAAATTTCTTATACATTTTTCGATGACTGTCTTTTAATCTCTGGGAACATGCTAAGTGTATTTCCCCACGTATCTCCTCTTGTCCTCAATAGTAATAACTATTTAATAATCATTGGTTTTCAGTTTTTCCTAAAAGATTCAGAAAATGTTCCTTCCACTCATTTCTATAACTTGCTTTCTCTTCTTGCCGCTGGGACTGCACACATCTCTTTAAATTCCAGCAAATCCTCCCAGCCTGACATTTTTTTTCCAATCATCTTGGCCGCCGTTTCTGCCTATCCCTTTCTCCACGTCTTCTTGCATTTCTGACCTCCTGCCTCCTGCCTGCCAACCATCCTGAGATGCTGAAAACATCCGTGGCTTTCGGGGATAGTATTGCCGCCTCCTTCCAGCTTCGTGATTTTTCAGAGCTGAGATTACATCACCTAGATGTCTCTGCAGTGCAATGCACTTCTTCTGGGCCTCAAGTCTTGAGTTCATTAAATAATAATCTCTTTACAGGTTTTTTTTTTCTCCCGACATCAAGCATCGCTTTTCCTTCACCTCACCTCACCTCACCCCTGTCCCCTGAATAACTCCCAACACCTGCCACTAGAAACCACACCTAAACCTCCGTTTGTCCATTTGAGCCAAAAAAGTCCGAGCAAAATCTGCA
Source organism: Solenodon paradoxus (assembly GCA_004363575.1). Lineage (NCBI taxonomy): Eukaryota > Metazoa > Chordata > Mammalia > Eulipotyphla > Solenodontidae > Solenodon > Solenodon paradoxus. The sequence continues at coordinate 130,165 of RJWH01002331.1, forward strand.
CGTGTCTGGAATTAGGAATAGGAAGAAGGGAGTGTAAGCATCCTCCTTTCTTCACCAGATACAGGGTATTTTTTAAACCGAAATACGGTAGTTACTCCCCTAGCTTTGTCTTTTGTCAACTACGCTGAAATCCCTAACAGGGTTTTTCTTAGCATTGAATTCCACAAACATAAAAAAATACAGAGACTGCGCCTCCTTCTGTCACACTGCCAGGAACGCTGCCCAGGCATCCACTCTCAGCCTCACTGTCTGCTTCAGCCCAGGCCCCTGGATACAAGAATGACTGAAAATACCCCATACGACCTCCTATTTAGAATATAGGCTCCAGAGTGTGATGTGAATGGCTTTGAGTAAATCATCTCCTTCATCAGAACCTGCTTCCCTTTCTGTGATAGAAAGACAGCTGTTGCCCCACGCGAGGGTACTTTTAGGGTAACGTGAGGTCACAGACGTAAAGCACTGAGCACACTGCCTGGCACATATGAAGACAAAAGCGGGCGCTGACTAACGGCGCCACCCCACATGCGCCACTCCCACCCCCACCCTCAAGCAGCTTGTCTAAATGAGTCCACCGGGTCACTTAGTAAGGCATGTTTTGAAAGTAATTTATTTGGAAATCATTTCTAGCTCCCAGAAAGGTTGCAGAACAGATGAAAGAGCCCTCACATCCCCACCATTTCCAGTGTCTACCGCCCGTAATGATGCTCTCTACACAGTGCCGGGCGGACTCCGAAGTTGAGAACTCAGTGTTGATGCTGCCGTCTAATCCACCCACTGTCCCGATGCCATCGCGGTCTCATTTCTGGCCTAGGGTTCCCTCCAGCTACACCAGTGGTTATCAACTGTTTTACCACACACACTCCCCAGGACACACATAATAATGTCTGGAGACATTTTCCATTGTTGCAGCTGGGGATTGAGATTATTATCTACTGAATAGGTACCAGAGATGCTGCTAAACATCTTGCAACATCCAAGATGGTCTCCTCTCCCCAGCCTCACACCCCCACTGAGCATTTTCCAGCACAGCATGGCAAGTGAAGATTAAGAAAACCTGAGTGACGTGTTTGTTCAGTTGGCATGCCTCTGCAGTCTCATCCAGTTTGCAGCAGTCCTCAGCCTTTCTGTGACTGTTGTGTCCCCCAAAGATTTGACGAGTGCACACCTTCCATGCTTTAGGATGACCCTCAAGCTGACATTTCCTCAGTCCAGGTTCAGATCATGCATTCAGGGTGGGAAAACCACAGAAAGGCTGCTGTGTTCTTAGCATGTCGCTTCCTGGGCACACACAGTCAACTCTTCCCCAACCTCCATCACCTGGTCAGGTTGGGGTCCTCAGGTTTTCCACCCATTTCCCACTTTGTAATTGTATTTGCAGAGAAATGTTCCAGGTTATCCATTGGAACGGCAGCTCAAGGCTCAGTCCTCGTGACAACGCCCACCACTCTGATGGGCAGGAGTGTGATTCCATCGCCATCATTCCTCCTACACGTATGGTTGTTCTCTACTGTAAGCGAGAGCTCTTCCTTCTCCTCCATCCATTTGCTTATTCTTTTATCGTTTAGATCAGCACGGGCGCATGGGATTCCATGGGTTCCATGGGGTTGGTTTCCACTGTTGTCGTGTGTTACTCTTAGTGCTTTGCTCTCATTGCACGAATGTATTTGGCCAATGGGAACCAAATACTGGGCTTTGATAGTTCTCCATCATTCTGACCACTTTCTTGCACATTGATATATTCTCAGCTGATAGGAGACTTCTCCTGCACCAACCATGGATTCAGCCACTTCACTGAGAGACTTGGTTTCTTTCAGTGGAGGACAGTGTTTAGAAGGCAAGGTCTGGGTGGTAGGTGAGCTTGTTCCCTGGAAGTCGCTACTTCTAGGCCCTCTGAGCAGAATGTGTGAGGATGCACGTACACAGGATATAGATGAGAGATAGATAGATGATAGGTAGATAACAGATGATCGATCGGTAGATATGTCGGGCATAGTCACATGTATGTGCTTAGCATGGTCATCTGTACATTCATGGAGCATTCATGCACTATAGCTATTGTTATGTCTGTGTTTTTATTCATGTATTAAATTTACAAATACAAGTTCAAACCAGTGCCTCCAGTTCCAATGCAGCTGATCCCAGGGATGTTTCGGGCCATCCCTCCTCCCTGTGCGTGTCTGTTAACCCCGACTCTGTGATAGTTTGGTCCACCTGAGCCTCTTGTTCAACAGTGGTCCCCAAATTCCTATTGTCCAGTGAAATTGTAGCCATTACTATGTCACAACATTTAGGCCAGCAGTCACCTCACTGACACATCTCTGTGATGTTCTCACAACAAAACTGCCTGACCACACCGTCCCCAGACGGCTGCTAAGGGAGGCATGACTGTAAATACCTTCCACAATAGTGAGATCTGTCATTGTCCTCAATCTACTGAGCAGTGGTTGATTCAATCGCCCAGAGCTACCAGCCTCCCAGCCTGCCTCCTGCCCACCTCCTCTGCTCCGCTGTCCCTGCGCCCTTCTCCAGGCCTCGACAAGCTCTGGTCCCTCCCTTCGGCCCTGTAAGTTAGGCACCCGTGGGGTGTCCATCCCTCCTCCATGCTGAGAGGACAGGGAGTAGCCTGGTAGGTAAGCCCGCAGTCAGAACAACGTGGGATCACTGGGAGCATTAAGGAAACCGGGGGGAATCCAAAGGGATTTCTCCGGAGAGTCGACATCTTGAACTGCCTCATGGACGAAGAGGCAGGTAAGGGAAACAGGTGGGAGAGGAAGAAGAGGTGTTCCCGGCAGCGGGGCAGCCCCAAGGCATGGAGCGGAGGGAATTTGGTGGCTTCTGAAGAGCATGTGGGTCAGTGGGGCAGGAGCAGAGTGAGGAGAAGCTGGACAGGTGTGCAGGGCCAGATGGGGAGACCCTATTTGTGTGCGTTTGGAGTAACCGTGATCGTTTCGTCCTCTCTTCAGACACATACTTGACTTTTAGATTCTCTGAATGCTCTCAAATGAACCATCTGTCATTTCCAAAAGTACATCTCCATCTGCCAGATGCAGATCTCGTGAGGGACTCTTGTCGTGTTTACCCGTCTCCCTCAGCCTCTAGGACAGCGCCTGCCCCAGGGAGAGGCTCGGTAATTCCGCGAAGGCGCCAGACTGCAGACCGGCTCCTCCAGCCCGTTGTCAGTGCCAGGCGGTTGGCAAGCCCCCTGCAGCCCCTGGCCCTGCTCGCGCACCCCCCCTTGCGCTTGTACGGAGTGTAATGGGTCATGAAATTGCATCCGTTAACATGCAGATGCTTAGATATATATTTTGCAAACAGTTCACCCTATAAAAATATGGACCAAAGTACAGAATTCTCGAGAGACCGCAGCTGGAAGTACTGCTGAAATTAGATAGGATCATCACTTCCATTAAGTAGTGCCAACTTTCATAATGCAGTAACAGCTCCATGTTAATTCTAAGAAACTGCCTCATTAGGCACATAAGACAGTCTGATTTGGATACAGGAAAACACTGTGATAGATGCATCTTCTATTAGAATGGCTTCTGCATTAACATACCCTCTTTTGTGAAATTGCTACAAGCGAGGAGGCCGTTGGATTTCAGAGCCCAGTTTCATCAGTCAGGGCGAGCTGAGCTCCGCCGCCCTGACACACAAGCCTCACTGACAAGTGGCAGCCCCCTTACGTGGGGCAGCTGTACCTTCTGGCGAGATCTAGAGCTCACACATCTGAGAAGCGTCCGTAACAATGGTAGCATTCTCGGCCCTGCCTTCCCTCTCTAGGCCATGTTCTCGGCAAAGCCCTAGGTCTCTCCACGCTGATTTAAGCTCCCATGAAATAGAACACTCTTGCTCGCTGTGGCTGCTTCACCTCAGACATGATTTCATGTGGCTAATTACAGGAGGAATTACACATGTAGAATTATGTTGAGCTGCACTTAATAAAAAATCTAACCACCATAGTTTCAATCACTTGCAAGCTATTTGGTGGCTGCTCCTCTGCCCCTTGATGATGGCAGAGCGGACCTTACTGTGATTCCTTTTAACCTGTTTCCTCAAGACTGCAAGATGGCAGCCTCAGTGCCGGCCACCACGCCTGCATTCAAGGCAGAGAAAACGGGAAGGAGTGCCGTCTCTCCCATTGTTTCCATTGCCTCTGGAAGCATGATTTTACCCCATTGCTACTGGAGACCTCCACCTGCATGGTATCAGCCAGAGGCCTGTCTGATAGCCACCCCTGCCTGAAAGGGCTAATGGTAAACATAAAGTGCTAGTTCTCTTCATTCTGGCCGAAAAGCAGAAAAGAAAGAGCGATGCGTGGGTGTCAGGTCAACCGGCCTACAGTGTCTGCCCCTGGCATGTGTCCAGGCAGCTCTTCCTCCCCTCACCTGAAATGTGCAGCCAGGCCCAGTGACCCTGAGGCCCCTCCATCTGGGGCCGATGTCGTTTACAGGAAGCAAGCACGCAACGAGGGCTGGTGGCTTCTTCCCTCCACTGGGAGCTCCATGCTGGCAACAGCTCTCACCTCGCTTCTGGCTGCTCATTATTTCCCAAGTCACTGTGATTCTGGAAGGTGCTGGGCCTCGGTGGAGCTCAAAATGGATATTAGCTCTTGGGTGTGTTTTATTGATTTGGGCACAGGAGGGAAATTATACTGCTGAGAATTGTCACCCCGGACAGTTAAAAATCCAAAGTAAATGAACTGAACAAACCTCCCCCTTAAATAGTGCTCAGAAATCAAAGAGCTGAGAAATGTAAATGGGATTCATTAAAAGGCTCAGAATGAGCTTTCTGGTGGGGTTTTGATATGTTTTTCTTGCAAATCTCAGAAACTTGAGCTCAAAGCCAGTCTTGAGCGGGGGCTGAGCGTGTCTGGCTTGGGAAGGGCTTAGGGGACAGTGAGCCGGAGAGATGGCTCTTCATCCACCTACCTGGCGCCCTGCCCCGCCTCAAGCCCCTGCCACTCCTGCACCACAAGCTACCTACTAGCTGGAGGTCATTTTCCCACCCAGGAGTTGCATATTCAGGAATTTCTGTTGTGTTTGGGTTTTTGCCTTGATGTCAGCAGAAGTTAATTACTGGTTAACTTCTGCATGGCAGCCTCATTCCCTTGGCCATCAGGACCGAATCCTGGACCTCTGCTCTGGGTGACAACGACCACCCAGCGCCGCCAGCCCCAGGCTGCATCTAGCTGTCAGACGTACTTTATTTGCCTGTGCAGTGTTTCCAACACAGGGGACTTCTTTTAACAATCACGTGTCTGGCTTCCGCTGAAATGTGGGAGGACTGGACAATGCGGAACAAGTGTTCGCGTGTGACACCACTGGGCCGAGCTCGGAGACGGTGACCCTGTTTGCATCAGGGTGCCACCGTCCCCTCCCGCCCTAGATCCCAGCACGCTGCCTGCCAGGTGCACCGGTGTCCCTGCTCCACTGCAGAAGTATTGCTAAGAGCACCAGAGGTGTCTGTGGGCCACCGAGGCCCCCTCTTCCTGTCTTCTCAGGCCTCTTGAGCCTGCTCCTCCTCTCTCCTGTTTAGAGCCATCTGGGGGTTGTTAGAAATGCCACATCCTGGCTCCTGGGGATGTAGTGACCCCGAATATGCATATTAGCAGGCTGCCCAGGGGATTCCCTTCAGCTATAAAGTAGAAGCCCCGGGGCCAAAGCCTCTTTCCACCCTGGCTGCTAATAGGAATGTCCAGAGCACTTGTGCAAACACTGCCATCCAGGCTGCAGGAAGCCAGCCAGACCCGCAGGGCAGGCCCAGGACCCCCTCCTGACAGTGCTGGTGTCCAGGGGACTGGGGGGACTTGCTCAGGACGTGGTGCTTACCTGGCTCAGTTTTTAATGCCATCAGATGCTTTGTTATTGGAAAAGGTCACGTGCTCATTGCAGAAAACAAAAGGCAGCAAGAAAATAAAACCTAAGGAAATAGGAACATAAAACACCATTGCTGCCGCACCCAGAGGCTGACAATCTTAATGCCTTTGTTTTGGCCTCTTTTTTTCCAGGCAAAATATGCAGGAGTGTAGTCATTTTTTTTACCAAAATGAGACAGTCCTATGCATGCTGCTTTCAACCCCGCTTTTCTCAGTTAACAATCTCCATCTTTCCATAAGAAAAGTAGTTTTGATTTTTCCCAGTTGGCCCTAAACTGTTCTTGACAATTAATTGTTCCATCTCAACCGAGATTCAACCCAGCACCCCAAGGAGCTGCGCCTCTTATGGTCCTGCTCCCCTGTCCCCTCCCCCATCCACACCCCCCACCCGACCCGACACCAACTCAATAATGGGCTTGTTGCCCATTTTATGTCCATTTACCTTCTGGGCTTTTTACCTGGATCTCCTGCCTCCTCATAGTGTCCCTTAGCCTGAGGCTGTCCCCTGAGTGATTCCTTAAAGGGCCAGCGCAGGTCACCCCCAGAGCCCCATGAGTTAGCGTCTTCAGGACGTGGGCCGGCAGCCGGCAGTGTTTGTGCCCGCCACTCAGTGTGGACTACGTTTGAGAACAAAGGTGTCCTGACTCATCCAGCAGGAGAGAGGACACGGCCTTTCTGTGGACCAGGAACGTGGCCGGGTGCCTCTGGTTTCGGGCCGGGAAGCTGACATCAAGCCAGGAGTCCCTCTGGTGCTTTAACTAATAGGCTCCCGGGTGGCTGTTTGTCCCTCCTCTGTGATAAGGAACTCAACTCTGCTGGAAGAGCCCTCTATCTGAGGCTGACAGCTGGGACACTTCTAAGGCCTTAGCGCCAGCAAAATTCACCCTCCGTGAGTGCAGCTCACGATAGCAGGCGACGTGTGACTAGTGGGAACATGAATCCCAGAGCTCGCGGGAAAGTCTTCACACGCGGCTCTGAGGCTGAGAGACTCAAGACAACACTCACCCTGCCTAAGTCCCTCAGGAGGCAGCCACAGGGGCGTCCAAGTCGGGCGCCTGTGTGAGCTGGGAGCAGCTTCTGCTTCCCACGGAGCCTGCGCGCAGGGTCCGGCCACAGAGGGAGCGCCCGCACCCCGCACAGTGTGGACCAGCCCCGGGTTTCCGACCGGTCTCCAGACCCTGGTCTCCGGGCCCGTCTCCGGCCCCCGTCTCCAGACCCTGGTCTCTGGCCCCCGTCTGCAGCCCCCATCTCCGGCCCCATCGCCAGCCCAGTCTCTGGCCCGTCTGCCGCCTGTCTCCGGCCCCGCGTCCACGCGGCGTTTTCCTTTGCTTGCAGTGTGTGGTTTTGAATGTGGTGAGGAATTCTCATTCCCACACACATCAGAATCACCTAGATTCATTTTATTGTTCTAATTCAAGAAAGAGGGGATTACTACAAACACATATGGACAGTGTGGGAACAGAGAAGCCAGACAAGCAAACCTAAGACAGGAGTCACCCATCAGGTCGTCCGGAGAAGACCGGCTCCTGGGGCGCAGGGCCTGGTGGCTGGTGTTGGCGCAGCTTGTGCGTGGGTGCAAGACCAGCCTCCTGTCCGCACCCTCCTGGCGGAGGGTCTGCCCCGACCCAAGCTTCACAGGCTGACGCACCCTGCAGGGTCTGGAGAAACTGCCCACAAGGCCGGGCTTCCTCTGGTCCTGTGAGGGGTCCCACGGGCGCAGAGGCCGGCAGGCAGCCCCGCTCCTGCTGCATCAGCCTGGCCCCAGGCCCTCACCCTCCTGTGGGGCGTGTCCCAGTAGTCACCTGCCTTCTCTTAAGTCAACGAAGCCAGGGAGCGGGTGACCCTGAAGACATCGTGATGACATGGCGGTTCACGCGGCCCCTGTCGTCACCGGCTCTGGGGCAGTCAGAACACAGGTGACGCTCTGGCTCCCCAGGCCTGTGTGGACCTCGGGTGGAGGTAGATCCTTGCGGGGCAGCAGGAGCAGTGGGGGAGCCTGCAGTCGGGGTGCGGGTGCTCTCGCCCCTGCTCCGCAGCAGGAGCCAACTGGACAGTCCCCTGCTCAGGCCCTGAGCTGACGATGCCTGGTCCGAGCAGGTCGCCCTGCCCTCGTGCTTTGCCCAGCTCTCAGGCGCCCCTCCTGACTCAGACTCCAGCAGGGGCCCGCGTGGAGGCCAGCGCCCCCCCGGCCCCACCCCTCGCCCCTGGGACGCTGAGCGCCAGTGACGGCCTCCGAAGGCACTCTGTGGAACCCCTCCAGGACGTTCTTAAAATGGTCACCTGCCCACATGCGTTCCTTTTTCATAACACGCGCCAAGTGTCATCTCAAGGAAGAAAGACGTATCCTGTCATCTGAAACCACATGGACGGATCTAGAGGGGACAGTGTTAAGTGAAACCAGTCAAAAGAAGAAAGACGGACACCAGACGACATCACTCATAGGTGGAACGTGAACAGACAAAACAAAGGAACAGATGAAACAAAACCACCCCTTGGACACTTGCAACAGAACTGAGGTGGCCAACAGGGACCGGGACAGGGTGGGGACAAGTGGCGGAGCCCACTGGACACTGGGGAAGAACTCGTGATTTGGTGCAGGGAGGGTGTGTGGACCTATATCTGAGGTGATGTGAGTTTATTTAATGTGTAGAAATAAAAATAATCAATTTTTATAAAAGGAAGAAAGACGTTACAATAAGGCCTCTGACGTAATGTGGAAAGACAAATGCCCCGTTGACAGAAAGGCTTGCCCAGGGCCGGACCCTCACAGGACAGCCGGATGCGCCGCTGCAGGCACCCGACACGGGCCGTGTGGGGCTCCCCCAGGACGCTCAGCAGCGCCTTCAGTGGAGGGATCCACAGTCTCCCCCAGGCCCCTCTGTGGACGCAGCGCCCACTCGACAAACCGATAGAGCCAGTTCTGCCAAGGTGCTGGGAGTTTGAACAGAAAACTGAGTGACGTTCTAGATGATTTGAAGTAGGGGATCTATATTTCCCTCCGCAGAATGTCCATCTGGGTCATTCAGAATGATGTGGCCAGTCTATATGGTGCAAGACCCCTGCACCTCGGGCGTCCCTTGCCACCTGCCTTTAAACGTGGCGACAGGTGTCCTTGTGAAGAACAGCACCGCCAGGCCCGAAGCAGACGGGCGCTCCGGTCGTCTCTGGACGACACCGGTGGCCTGGCTACCGGACTCTTCTGCCTGAGCCCTCACCCAGCGCAGCCTCCGTTTCCTCATCTACAAAGTGAGGGCAGAGGAAGAGCTACTGTCGCTCCCATCTCACGGGACCCTGGTGATGAGCAGTAAGCATTACATGAGCGGCAGCTGTTGTTTGTAATGCACATTATATTATTTCTGATTGCCCATAAAATTACCGTGAATGAGGACACACTTAAAAGCAGTGAGCTCTGACTCTGAGAGCAAGAACCGAATTAGATTCGAGCCTCAATTACCATTGCGGTGGCTCCCCCGATGGCCCTGGGTCCGTGTCTCTGTGAGGATTTACAGCGGGAGCGTCACAGGACTGTCACCCTGCTTCCCTGTGCCCTGGCACGTCCTGGCAGTCTCACAGACCCGCTGCAGGCCCTCCGGGACCACAGCTCCCCAGACCAAGGCCTCAAACGTGCATCAGATGTGCACACTATAGTCACACGTGGACGACGGACACAGCGCTTCCGTAATTACACATTAGTGACGTGGTGCGGCTTTCACGCAGAAGGAAGAAGCAAGAGGAAGTGCCCCGGGCAGGCAGAGAAAGCTTTGAGGGGAAGGAGGCCGAGGACAGAGGGAATCAGGTCTGGAAAGAGGCTGGAGGAGGCGACCCAACGGGCCGAGGGCCGGAGGGCGGAGGCTCTGGTGGTCTCTGGGGGCAGTGGGGCTGCTGCCCAGGCCCGGGGCCCCAGACCTGCTGAGGCCTTCAAGAACCAGAGAGAATTCCCTGCTGGAGGGAAAATGCTTTAAAGCAAAAGCCAAGTGTCCCTGATGTCCTAATGTGGCCCCGGGATACACTCAGTGATGCTCCTGAGACGGTCACCCCTCAGGTGCCCAGCGTCAGCTAGGAGGCCCCGTGGCGATGTAGCCCCGGCGGGCTGGGGCCTTTGACTCCACACTGGGGTGTGGTCTGGGCTAGGACATGTTCTCCTGGGAGTGTTCTCCCTGCCTTCCCTTCCGCAGGGGCCAGGGCACATGCAGAGGACACACAGCTCCCGCTGGGCTTCTCTGAGCACACGCCCTGTTTGCCATGATGAATGGCTGGCTCAGGAGTGAGTCAAAGCGACTTTCTGGAGGTGGCAGGAGAATCCCGGTCAGAATTTTTGTTGTAATTTGGTGCCAGAGCCCAGTGACTCAGAAGCAAAGTTCACGTTTGCTGGAATGCCTTCCCCGCTGCTCGGCCGTGCTCCCCAGTGCAGAGTTCTGGTGGCGGGACCGAGACGAGTAGCGGAGCTGCGACCCCTGTGAGGTCGGAGCCAGGCTAAGCTTGTGCATCCTTTTGCCCATTTGTTCCTTCCTTCGTTCATTCTGCAAATACTTGCGAACCTCACAGCGGTGTTCTCAAGGACAGTGAGCAAAGGGGAATGGGCACGCGTTGCCTCTGTTCGGTGATGACAGACCACGAGCATGACGGGAGTCCTGCTGGCTGGAAGCCACCTCCTTCCAAAGCAGCTTCTCCAGCAGTGGTAGTCACACGACACTGGTGCCTCGGAGGCCGAGGACGTGCGGTTTGAGGGTTTATTCTCTGGAAGAACCCCTTCCCAGCTCTCCCTTCTTGGAGTGGGGCACAGAGGGGTCTCAGAGCTTTCCATCCGCCGGGTCGCCGTTCAAAAGTGGTGGGACAGTAGGAGGCTGCGGCGTGGGTGCCCTGTGTGGGCAGCATGTATGACCAGAAGCCGAAGGCAGCTGGAACCTGTTCCCAGCTTGTGTCCACAGGGACAGCAGCTTCCTGGTTGGTAAAAGGAGGTCACCCCTCCCCTGCTTTACAGGGCTCTTGAAAGGCGGACACTTACGTGGCGCAGCGCCTGGGACATGACACGTAATCATCAGCTGCCGACTAAGGGTTTCACGATCTTCATCTGCCTCGTGTCACCTAATCCCTCTGATGGTGTCCAAGAGACGTGCAAGGGAGCCCTCGGTCTCCCTCTCTTTGTTGTCTTATTAATCTCCCTTTAGAGCCTTTCTCCTCTGTGTTGGCTCATAGGATTTTACTTTTAATCACAGTGGCATCTTTATTGAAGGTCCGGGAAGGGTTCAGAACTGTGTTAGGCGCTTCATACGAACTTTCTCTATCCTTACCTACCAGCATGGTAAGGAAGGTGCCAGCCACATACGGATGAGGCTCCTGAGGCTAATGGTTTGTCTAGGGATACACAGGAACTGGACAGGGAGACTCAGATTTAGATCCTGGGACTGCAGCGTCTAGGTGACCTCATGATTGATGATGGCGATGGTGGTGTTGCTGAGGATGGTGGTGAGGATGGAGGCAGTGACGGCGAGAAGGAGGATGGGGGTGAAGATCAGATGAAGAAGGGAAAGGGAAAGGGGGATGGAGGGGAAGAAGGAGGAGTGGAGACGATGAAGGTGGAGGAGTAGGAGGAAAGGAGAAGAAATAACAGGCCATTATTTCTCACTTAACATCATCCAGTGGCCCTTGGAAACCGATTTGAAGCAAAAATAGCATGTAATGAAACCAGAATCTTAAATAACATCATTTTGTTCAAGGTCAGAATGTCTTCGCTCTCAATATGCTAACAAAACGGCATTGAATGAAATGACATCATTTGGGGACCTGCCTCGTTATTAGCATTCTCTCTGTTCCAACTCTTCACTCCGCAGCTGCTTTACTGCCCACCTACAGTGGCGGGAACTGAGGCTCTGTGAGCTTAAGACACTTGCCCGAGGTCACAAGGCCACCGAGTGACCCTGCAGGGTCTGGGATCCACGCAGCCGTGGGTCTGAAGCCTGTGACCTTGACAGGTGCTCTGGCATCGGCCCTGTGCCTACCGTGTGTGTGTGGTTTCCAGAACGTAGCTGCTCCTCATCCCTCTGCTCAGGGCGGTCCACCTGCCTCCCGGGGCCAGCCTCTCCCAGCAGGTGTGTGTCTCCGGGGGACTTTGAGGGTCAAGTGGTGCCTTTGCCGCTTTGATGAAGAAGAGGTACAGCTAGTGAGAGACAGGCCTACCTGCTCTATGCTGACTGTAAACCAGGCAGGAGGCTCCTCTCTCTGGCCGGAGACATGGTCTCATCGGCAGACGTAGGTGGCTGCTCGCCCGTCCCGCGTTCCAGTTTCTCTCACGGTGCCCTTCGAGGCGCTGATTGAAATAAACAGGAGAACGTGCCCTCACCAACGAACATCCTGTTCTCATGTGACTTGTAGAAAGTCTGGTTGTTCTCGATACGCAAACTCATCTGTAAGGAGCCGGAGATGGGAGAAGAGCAGGCTGCGTGGGTCATCGGGAAGCAGCATTTTATAGTTTCGAAACGAGAGCGCACCGGTGTTGACTTGATGCCACCCCAGAGCTTGGGAGGAATTCAGCTGGAGAGATGCTTGTCGCTTGAAGAGTTGCTTACTTGATAAATTCTGAGAAGAGTTTTGAAGACATCGTGCCCATGTGAAAGGGGAGCTGGAATGGTTCTAACTACTCAGCCTGCTTCTCCCAGCAGCGGGGAGAGCCCTTCATGGCAAGAGTCAGGTTTTACACACGCTCGCAGCTGGCGCCTGGCGTGCTGCTCTGTCCCTTCTCAGAGCAGGAGCAGCACTTGTGCGAAGTACGGAGGCCCTGATGGAGAAAGCTCTAGAAGCGACCTGGAGTGTGCCTCCGCCTGCTGAGACCCTCCTCTCGCTCCAGGAGTCCAGTGTCCACACCGAGTCTAGTTCAGGTCCAAGCAAGGCATCTGCTGTCCTCTCGGAAAATGCCATGTCGTTAGCGGATCATAAACAGAGCTGTTTCTTCACTCGGGGGCCTTACCCTTGAGCTCACATCAGAGTCACCAGACCAACTCCTGGGCCCACGACCCAGTTTCTTGCTCAGCAGGGACACAGCACACCTCCACCAGGTCGGTAGCTTCAAAGAGACTTTCGTCCTCTAAATGCTCTGGAAGTCAGATGTCCAAATACATGTCCAAATACAAATGCCCTGTTGGCAGGGCCCCGCTCCCTCCGGAGGATCTCGGGAGAGTCCAGCCTGCCTCCCCAGCCTCAGCTTGGCTCCCTGCTGCCTGGGCCTGTGGCCACATTGCTTCAGGCTCCACCTCTGTCTCCCCAAGGCTGCCCTCCTCTGTCTCAAACCTCCCTCAGCCTTTCTCTGAGAAGGACACTTCCTTTGGGGTTTGGGGCTCACCTGCTGAGTCCAGGATGATCTCACCTTCAGATCCTTAATGATCTCAACTGCACAGACCTTTTTCCGAATAAGGCCGCCTTCCCAGGGTGCCCAGATGAGGGCTCAGGGATCAGAACTCAGCCCATTACAGCCAGCCTGGCGACTCTTGGGAGTTTGCCTTCTTGCATTTCTTACAGGTTCACAATTGATGCTGGAAGTTGAGCACAGGTTTGAATATGAGGGCTGGGCTGCTACTCAGAGAGAGAGAAGGAAGACAATGCCTTCTTTGAAAGAGCACCTTTTCTCTGGTTCCTAAAATAGATTTTATCTCATAGGATTGATTTATGGCTTCCATTAAGCCCGATGCATAGCTATAGCACCAGAATTAATTTTTCAGTTGCTAACCCTTAATTATTTGCAGAAGATAGGACAAAAAATGTTTGAAGTGATTGGGAAACAGTTTTTATATTCAGTCTATAAGTGATACTATTTAAAACAATGGCTTTTCATAGTCTCTTCTAAGTGACACAGCTAAAAATTAAAGCCATTGACTCTTCAGATGCTTTGTATCCTACAAGCGACACAAAGACCATCAGACTGAAGCTTCCGATTCTTCATTGCCATCCTGCGTTTCAGCAGAACAGTGTGTTTCTATAGAAAGAACATTAATTCTGGACTCAGAGCCTGAATGTGCTCCCTTTTTGGCTGTAAGAAGTTGGAACTTAGTTTCTTTTGTAAACAGTGTGGGCGATTGTATTTTGTCCTGATAATCAGAAGGCTTATTATGATCAATTAAGAGCACTTTGTAAACTGTCAAGTGTTTTGAAATACGTTCTCTCTATGATGACAGGGAGGAGAAGAAATATAAAGGAAGCTTAATTTATGGAATGTGTTCACGCATGAGCGCCCTTAAGAAGCGTTTCTAGTCCAAAGTGTGTTATTGTGTGTTCTCCCGTGCGCCACACGGCCTTTCCCGAGGTGACCCCCCGATTGCCAGTCCCACATGGACTATTTCAGTGTGACCTTGACATTTCTTTCATGGAGATAGGCCCATTCCCTTGGTTCTAAGTGGACTGGGCACTCAGTTGTAACCAGCAGAGGTAGTGATCTACAGAGAAGCCACAAAAAGTCATGCAGTTTTCACTTGGTTCCCTGGGAATCTTAATTGTGGGGTCCTGCCACCCCACGGCTGTGAGGATACTCCCAGACAGAGGGACCGCCTGGAGAGAACCCCAAGACCGCGTGAGAGGAAGATGGCCCGTAGGCAGTCCCCACTCGTCCCATTATATCCCTTCTTCCTTTACAACCAAGAGACACCCGAAACCAGGAGCCCAGAACCACTCAGCCCGGTGAGCCCCTCCTCGACTCCTGACCCACACAAGTCCCGGGAGTCACCGTGATCGCTCGGAACAGCAGACGAGACCCACCATGGACCATCGTACCCGCCGTCTGAGGACCAATGATGGTTGAGGAGACCAGCAACACCGCAGTTCATCAAGTCTGCTGTTCCTTCTGTGCCCTCACCTCAGCCATTGCTGTTTGTCCTTTCTATAGCCCGTCATTGCTGTTTGTCCTTTGTATAGCCCGTAGCAGTCTACATAGGATTTTTTAATGCTTCCACATGACCACTGTCCCGTACTTCCTCATCCTGATTTGTTTGTATTAAAGTCTTCGTTTAGTGAAGATGGTTAATGTCGTGTTCCTTCCGCTAGACTCTGGGGTCTAGAATGGCAGAATCTCTGTGTCCTCACCTTTCCACCACCTGTACCTAGAGCAGAGCCAGGCGGCCAGGTGAGTAGCCACTGTTGATACGATCAAATGGAACTGCACCCACCTCCATCTGAAACATTCTCGAGTTTACACAAAGAATCTAAGCAGGAACCCATGTGAGCAAATGCCAATAAATAAATAAAACTGTATGATGCAAGACAGTACCTTATTAATTTCCTATAATTTGGCAGTGCCTGACGACATTTGTTTTCTCTATCGATCCCTTAAAAGGCCTCCTTTATGTGCCTGCAAGAAGTCAGAAGGGAAAGAACAGCCTCGGGCCTGAAGAATTCAGAAGGATTTCCTTGGCTTTCACATGTATCCAAAAAAAGTCAGAGGGCATCTTGGGGGTCGTGCTGACCACAAAAGGAGTGGCTTTTGAGGAAACCGATGCAGGAAGGCCTCCCTGGCTGCCCCTTGTCTTCTCATTGTGAATTTCCTCACTGTGACACAGATGTTGGAGATCAAGCCTTGGTCTTCTGGCATTCAGATGCAGAAGTGTGTCTGCATCCTTAGGCAGGCTGCTCATCTCTGGAGCAGTAGCCTGTGGCCTGGCAAGGGCAGCCATGCCCCAGCTCCGGGCCCCAGTTCTGATGTAAATGATGTGAGGGCACCTCCTGCAGGACAGTGCTCATGTGACTGGCGCCTCCTGAACTAGCACCACCGGGCAAAGTGGGTCTCCCGCTGCTTTCAAGACCTCTGAGCCATCCCATGCCTGTGTGTGATCCATCCTTTGATTCTTTACCACATAGAGGCTCCAGCAGGCCCCTGAAGACCTGGGGGCAAACAGGAGATGATGAATAGAATCAAGTATGAAATGATTCCCCCAAATCCATAACCTCTGGCCCACAGGTTTTCCATGTTTCTTAGAATGTCACTCAAGCCTACTGGGATTATTGGAAACGCTGGTCCTGTCAGCCTGTTCATATGTTCCTAGGACTTATGATGATAGCAAACACCAATGTTTTCTTAGCACGGCCTTTATCCCAGGCATTCTGCTGAAGTCTCCACATGAATGAGTTCATGGGGCTCACAGCAGCCCCGTGAATATTCCCACCTTAGAGATCAACAAAAAACAAAGGCAGGAAGAAGGTAAGAAATTTTATGTTACCTGGCTAGTAAGCAGCAGGGCTAGAATTGGAATCCAGCCTGGACCCAGAGCATGAGGTCTTGACAAGGAGTCCTGACCTCCCGTGACCACCGAAGGGTGTCTTTAAAAAACGAGAGGCGAGCTCGTGAATGTGATATTGCTGCCTTTGTTTTCTTCTCATTGTCTGTTTCACAGGAAGCATACATGTTAGAGAGCAAACCTTTGGTTTTCTGGCATTCAGAGGTTTTCTTCACACTTTGATTCAGGTTGTAAATTGCTTCGTTATCATCCACAGCATCATCCACCCCGCGAACTGTCCAGGTCCCAGGGCGCCCCCTACTGACCACATGCTCTACTACCTCCACTTGGCCATCGACACACTCGGCCTCACCCACCGCTGACAAGTCAGAGAGCGGGACAGAGAACAGCGGCCCCCTCTAGGCCTCCCTCTGGCGTGTTGTCATGACGCCATGTAGTCGTGACTATCCCAGCCACCTCGAAGTCACCAGATTTGATTAGCCAAATCTCATGTGTCACGCCCATGGATATAGTGTGGGCCAGTTCCTCTTGCTGAAATTAAAATGCATCCAACCCAGGAACCCTCTCCAGAGAGAACAGACAGTCTGACATGATCTGTGTGTCTTGAACCGAGCTGGGCTCTGAACCTTGGTTTCCTCCTTTACGAAACAGGGAGGCTCTCTGCCCAGTAGAGTGTCTCCCTTTAGATGACTGAGTGCTTGAGGGGAAGTCACGGCAGGAAGTCACAGGTGAGCCACCACTGTCACTCTGAGGAAACAGTCTAGGTCTTCATTTTCACATTCATCTCTCACCTCATGGGCACACCCCAGGGCCAGCTGGCGAAGGCAACTCAAGAGCAGCCCAGGTGAAGACACCGGCCAGGGCTCTCGAGAGCCAGGCTCCAGACCGGGGCGGGGATGAAAACAATGAAATATGGTGCTACCAGTTTACTAAGGAGACTGGTTTCCTTTTCCACTGCATTCCCTTTCAACGCAGAGAGATGACATCCCCTTATCCTTGTTGGCGGGTCCAGTTTTATACTTCATGTGGCTCCTCGTCTTTCAGTCCCATCAGTAACCATCTACAGCCGGCCCTGCTGGGGCTTCGCAGGGAGCGGCTGCCCCCAGCACCCTGATTTGCAGCGTGGTGTTTAGCGCCCTCAGCCGCTTCCAGCACCCGAGGGGCACACTGGTTACCTAGCAACCGCAGAAACGCCGTTGCTAATGTACAGTTCAGCCTCATTTTCTTATAATGAAATAATAAGTCTTATGAGAATGAAGAGCTGCGGTGCACTGCAAGAGGTCAGTGCTCTGCAGAAAAACCACTTCTTCAGGACAGACGAGCAGCTCAGGCACCATGTGACTCAACCCGGCTCTCAGCGACTGGCCGTTTCCAGGAAGGCAGCCGGTCTCCCGGTGACTGTCCTCAGCCTGGCAGACGGCAGCCTTTCATCAGACTGTGGACTCGGACACCGTGGGGTGGGGCGGGCAGTACCGCTGGCGGCGTCCTCTGCAGGTCACCTCACAGAGGCCAGCCTGGAAGCCCCTGGTTAAAGCCTTTCCGCTCCCAGAATGAAATCCACAGATGATTTTCCAACCAACACACATACTCTGAAAACAATCCTCCAGGGTACGCCATGACTTTAACGTAAAGGAGAAATAAGAGGAAAGTCACTGATAATGAAATAACGTGCATCTTAAAATGCAAATGTTCTGGCCTGACTGCACTGGGGATAAAGGATGCCATCAGCTGTCTGGACAATTGACAGTGAATCAGCTTAGACTCAGGGGAAGTCAAAGACTCAAGCCAGATGAAACTGGAAGAGATACTGGAAAAAGGGACGCAGGGTACGAAGAAACCAGTATGACCAGTGCAGATTAAAATCCCACCCAAGTCACTGGTTAATGTGTAGAATTTGTGTCTTCACTTAGGAAAATTATAAAGATTTTGTCTGCATGATGCTGGATGGGACTCTGAGAGTTGAGCAGAAAAAGGGGTAATTCTTTGTTGAGGGGACTGGCCTTCACATTCCAGAACTTTTCACCCCTGGTTCTGCTGCTGAGAGCCAATAGGTTCCCCGCCGAGGAACTTCCCGACACCCCACCCTGGTCGCACCTCCTGATCTTCTTTCTCATGGTTCCCCAGACCCATAATCCACTCAACAAGCCGTTCGTTGGTCATTCTTGCAGACCGTGTCCGCGTGACCTTGTCTCAGCGCCCTCACTGCCGCGGGGAGACATGCGGGACGTGGGGAGGCTTGCGAGGTGGGTGTGCGGGGCTCCGCTCAGGCCGGCGGGGGAGAGCAGCTGCTGGGGGCCATTCCTGCTGTCTCAGTGCCTCGCTCAGGGCCTCCTCCACGTGGGACGCCGCCGACACAGGCGTGAGAGGCGGGCAGACTCTTGTATTTCACACCACGCGAAAGAGCCCACAGGAGAGCAATGGAAAGTCCTGTGCAGAGGCCTCCTCTGTCTCCGCCCCGGGCGCTGTGCGTCCTCGCTCTGCGCTGCTGCTGCCAGCAAACATCTCTCCCCTCTGGGGTGTCTGCCCGTGGCGGGGCCCGGTGCTGTGCCGGTGCTGCCTCCGGCCTCTCACCAGCAGCTCCTCCGGGCCGGGTCTCCTGCTTCCTGACGGCCGTGCGGGGCCCGCCATGGGGCCACACTCTGGGACAGTGCTGACCACGGCATCGTTTCTGTCCCACAGAAATGCCTGTAGCCGAACACAAAGTCACCCACTGACCTCAGGGTCCAGATGACCAAGGTGACGTTCTTCTTTTAGCAAAAGAAAAAGTAATCGTTGCGGGGGTTAAGCATGAAAGGGGGTACGCGGGCTTTGGAAGAGCTCGGGGTCACAGCAGGCACGCGAGAGGTGTAAAGGGCCACCCCGGCCGCTGGGACACAGGGACAGTGTCGGCTGTCTCCTCTCTGCTCGTGGGCCTCCAGGACTGGTCCCTTTGAGCAAAGCAACTGCATTTCCTACTGCCGGGCAGGGAGCCCGGAGGCAGGTGAGGCCAAGCGCGGCCCTGACCCCAAGGTGCCTGCTCTGACGCTGCCGGGAGCGGGAGAGACGGGTAACATGGTGCTGTTAGGAAGGAGCTCCTGACCCAGAGCCAGGGTGGCCCTGTGCAGGTGGGAACGAACGCCGCGAGCACGTGTTCCCAAGGCTGCTGTGACCACACATGTCAGGGCTGAAACAGCACCAGTGCTGACCCTCGACCCTCCAAACGGCCCACAGCGTGGAGCCTCCCTGGAGGATGTTTGCCGGCCCCTTTCCAGCTCCCAGAGGCCACTTCTGTCACTGTGTGTGCCCTTCGTCCATCTTCAAAGTCAGTAGCAGAACCTCTTCTCCTCTGACCTCCTGCATCCCTCTTATGAGGACCCCAAATTACAGGGAGCCCACCAGGGACATCTCTCTGAGTCAAGATTCTCAACTTACACCTCCAAAGTCCCTTCATCATCTATGGTAGCACCGTCTCCGTCTCAGGGATTAGGGCGCGTTCATCTTTTCAGGGTTGAGGGGGCATTATTCAGTGTGTACTACTAGTCCGTCCTTCCTGCCTTCCCTCCCTCCCTCCTCCCTCCTCCCTCACTTCCTTCCTTCCTTCCCTCCCTCCCTCCAACCTTCCCTCTTGCCCTTCCTCCTTCCCTCCCTCCCTCCTTCCCTCTCTCCCTCCTTCCTTCCTTCCTTCCTTCCCTCCTTCCCTCCCTGCCTACTCCCTTTTGCTTTTTCTGAAAGAATACACCTAGACTGTTGATATGCTTGTTTGGGAAGGAAGGGATTGGGGTCTCCCTAGAGGAAGGGAGATTTTCACTTTGCATATTATGTCCCAGCCAGTCGGGAAGGGAAGTTCTCGTCCCCAGAAGGAGCCTGCAGCCAGTGGGGGAGAGGCGGTGTCCCAAGCCCAGCCCTTGTGATGAGACTCTAGGGCTGCTCGGGGCGAACCCGCCTCCCGCGGTGCTAATCAGGTCAGTCTCACAGCTCCTGGAGCCACCGCAACGAGCCACATGCACGAGTCCACCTCCCAGGAGCCCCAGCTTCGCTTCCGTCAGACCTGGGACCCTGCTGGCATCCCCTAAAGCGTCGTCTCCTTGTCTGTAGAAGACGCCGCCTCCACAGAGCTGTGAAGCTGGGCGGAGATAATGAAGTGTCCGGGCAGGAACCCTAAGCGGCTCTCGTTAATGTGTTGAAGACGGTAATTGTTTCATAAAAAGCAAATTAAGAAAATATAGGCCTCAAACTCCTGACAAAAGCAGAATTTTCTGAAATTAGCCTCTTCCTTCAAAGGCCCTCCCTCTCCTTCCGCCAGTTGTTCAGCAGCTCCGCGTGCCAGGCAATCCTCCCGCCGGCAGGGGGCGCCGAGGCGCAAACCAGGCCAAGTCGCCACGTCACGCCTCCCCGGAGCGCAGACGTGAGTGCTTTGTCCACAAACTGTCGCTGCGTCCTGGCCATACCAGGACAGACTACACAGTCGATGCCTCCATCTCTGCTCACTTACTTAAAATACGCACAGCTGAAAACACTGGTGTGGATTCGTTTATTTTCTATTCAGCGCCTACTGACGTCAGGCCCAGGACTGGGCACCCTCCTCATACAAAGACGAGGCATTCTGCCCCCTGAACTCAAGGAAATGTAGGGGCAGCTAAACTAGATTAAGAAAAAGCTCTGCCCACTTTTTCCAGCTAGCTTGCTGTGACTGAGACTCAGGGAAAAAAAGGTTCATCTAATCACTAGTTTAATACAAATAAAATGTAGTGAGTCATTAATCTCCTTAGCCTATAATTGCAAATTGGGTTTTCTCTGGGATATACCTAATGGAGGTAGGTACCCATTAAGCAGTTCAGGAGAGTTTTATTTAAGCTGCAAATAAAATTAGTTTACTCGTTTTTAATTTAATTCCCAGGAGGCATTTTGGAAGGCTTCCCTCCTCATTTGACCTAAAACCATTTTTAAAAATTATTGTTCTCCTAAATGGAAGCCCTTTCCAGCCTTGCACATAAGAAGTCTGAAAACTCATCTGTTTTCTTTTTTTGTAACTGACTTACAAATGCATAATTGACTCACAAATGCATCATTGACTATGCGTGGCATTTGAAAAGGGCAAGGTTCCCATTTGCTTCTCAATTTCCCCAGACTTTTTTCGTTTTCCCAGCTCCTCTTCCAGCACCTTTCCAAGCGATTCCCGGGTCCTCTCCCCAGGAGACACCGTCCGGCTGCCTCCAGAGGAACGGACCACTTCTCTTCCAGCGCAAGGGCACCAGATGTGGCTGAGTGGGGGGCCCTTGTTAGAGTCTTTTTTTGCAACTAAACGCGACTTGGATTCACCCTCCCGACACTCGCTCAGTTGTTTCACGGGTCCTGCGGCTGTAACTTAGCACCATGATCCTTGTTAGAAGAACTAGGCATTAAAACTACAGAGAATTCATTTTTCCATGGGCAAAGCTATAAGCCATGTGTGTGCGTGTGTGTATGCATGTGTGTGTGTGCACGTGTGCACGCACACTGGTGCACAAACCATGCACTTAAGTCGCTTCAGCAGAAGCACAAAGAAGGTAGCCGCTGTCATTTGAAAGAGGACTTTAGGAAGATAACGTTTAGTAAAGCAGCAGACGAGCTGGGGGGTGGCTGCCCCAGCCGCCGTGTGTGGGTGGGAAGTGCAGGTGAGGGGTGACATGATGCTGATGCTGTCCCACGTCCCAGGGCATGACTGCATGGGCAGATGAGCGGATGGAGGGCTGTCTTACTGGGCTAGGATTTACATGGAAGACGTTTGATGTGGGAGGTGCAGAAAGCAAGAAGAAAGCGGGGAAGTAAGACAGGAGGAAAGTAAGCAATAGCGGGTCGTTACCCAGCCACCCACTTCCATGGGACACTGGAGCCCAATCCCAACACTAAAATGGCATAAAACAAGGCTTCAGGGAGACGTGGGAGCTGGGTGTTTCCATACTAGGACACAGCGGTGCCTGGCAGGGGTAAGCAAAGCTCCTCCGTGCCGAGGAGGAAGCCCTCAGCCGATGACGCCCGCCCGTGCCGCGGGAGGTGGGCAGCAGGTGGGCATGTGAGGGCCGCTCCGAGGGGCACCAGTGGCACCTGCCTCAGAGACATCTGGGCTCCCCTAGAGGTGTCTGGCAGCGCGACTCCAGTCTCGGCAAACAGGGACTCCAGTTTCTCTCTCGCTCTGCGTCTCATCTACCCATCCCTTGTGCTTGATGATGACTCAATTACCAGCATGCATTTCCCTCGCCCATTTCCTGCTTGGAAATGACATCTCTCCCACAGTCAACGCCTTCCTTCATTGTGCAGAATATGCCCAGTGAGTCACTTGTCCTTTCCCAGGAAGCAGGTTCTCCAGTGCTGCTGTCTGTTCCGCGCCATCTCTCGACAAGGCAGAAGGGATTTGGTTCTTGGAATATCATTAAGTCCAGGTTATTTAACAGCCTTCCTCTAATCCCTGCCTGGTATATGTTTGCTTATATGTGCTAAAATGGAATTTCTGAATGATGAGCTGAGACATGTTTCTGGAAGACATTTAAAGCCTCCTTAAGCAGGTTAGTGAGTCCTATTTTTGGCCTGAACCAACTGTTATCAAAATGCCTTTGACACTGGGCATGTGAGGGGACTGAGGAAGGGTCCCTGGGAGTTCTGAGCACAAATCCTGCCAGTATTTAATAAGATTATGAGCACCACCCAAGTGGAGCAGGGTTTTGTCCGCTGCAGTGAAGCTCTGAGATGCCAAGCTGTTCATGGGATCCAGTGTCTGTGTCTTTCATGGGTTTCCAAATAGACAAAGTTCACTGCCATCCAAATTACCAACAGAATCAAAGCTACATCCAAGCTGGAGTGGGTGTTTATTTACTTCTTCTACTCTAAGACCATTTTTGCTTCCTGAGCCCTTCTTCCAATTCTGCAATTTCCTTCCGTCTTGTAAAGATGTTAGAAGATAAACCAAATATGAAAATTCATGTTGCATTTCAGAGTGTCTGACCACAGCCTATTGACCAAGGTAACGCCAGACACTAATCTCAGTTTAGCAGGACTAAACTCTGACTAGTGGCCTTTGAGAAAGGAGGAAAAGCAGCTTGTTGAATACAACACGCACCCACATTTTGTATTAGGATCTTTTGTAAACTCTACTACCTGACACAACTGTGGCTTATTCCTTCTCTCTGTCTTTGTGAGTCGCCTTACATAATCTTTATATATATATATATATATATATATATACACACACACACGCATATGTATGTATATATGTATATATATGCTACTTTAGAAATTCTTTTTTCACTCTCCATTGAACTTTTTAAAAAAGTGTTACATGGTGGCGGAGCCCACTGGACATGGTGAGAACACTGGGTGATGTGGTGGAGGGTGGGGTGTGTGGACATACATCTAAGAAATGGGGAACCTGTACATAGAAAATTATTTTAATGTGTTGAATAATGCTATGATAAAAAAATTAAAAAGAATTCAAAGAAAAATATTACAAAGACATTTCCATGTAATCACATTCAAGCAAATGTTAGACAATTCATTGCCAAAACTCTGACGATTTTCTTGCGGGATTCAGGCATAGTACCGCGTACCCACCTAATACTGCCAGGTCAGTCTCCCAAATCATGATGAGGAGAAGCTACAGGTGTTAAGATCTCAGAATGGGGGCAGCCACAACGATCCAGTCAATCTTTTCATCTGTAAATGCTTCCAGTGTTGGCCCACATTTAAGTCAGCCCAGATCTCCTGCCCCATCACTTCGATCCAGGGCCATTGGACTCAGGAGGTCCGCCCACCGCCCTTCACACCCACGGACTCCGCCAGCAGAGCACACTCCTGCTCAGGGGCTTCACCCAGGGTCTCTCGGCAAACATCTGGGTGCGTGACCGCTGTCCACTCTTTTGCTGGCCTCCTCGTGCTGCATCCAGAGCCCTCGGACGGCAGAGGTCTTGCCCCTCTTTCTCCAGGCTGCTAGTTCCCCACAGAGGGCTTAGCGGTTGGCAAGCACTCAACAAACATGTGAGTATAAATTCAGTAGTGAGACACGCTTGCAGCTCCGATCTCAAACAGCCTGAAATAAAGACAACTTTTTCAATCCCTTTTATCCTCAGTACCTAGTACAGCATTTCACACATCACCGGTGCTCAGCTGCACAGGGAAGTGGGTGGTTTGATTGGGCCCAGACACCCCGACCAAGAGAAGGGAATGAACATGGGCAGAGCAGCGCAGGCCCGTTGCTCTTCTCAGCTCACCCCATGAAGAGACAGGGGCTCCCCCCCTGGAGAGGAGAAACCCAACCCAACTGCAATCACGTGTATAGGGGAAAATTGGGGGTCCAATGCCTTTGCCCTTAGGTCTTCGTCCCAACACGGAGCACCACACAAAGCTAGGTGCACTCTGCATGTGCATGATGGGTCTCCTTCCACGCTCCGATGGTGTCTTGTCTACACACATAACGGTGTCTGAAAGCAAGACCTCACCACCATAGTCACATTGATGGAGCAGCCTTGAATGGGAGGCAGGTCACCCACATGTACCTGTGGTTTCCCCGAAGAAGAGCCCAAGGGGAAGGCAAGGAGGACCCGTCAGGTCATCACAGGCTGATGCTATGACTAGGACACAAGACAGCTCTATCTGCTGGTCGTCCATGGTCCATGGATGAGGCCATGAGGTTACCAGGCCCCATGAGAGCAGTAAGAGCAGAATGCCCATCACTTCCGTCACATCTGACTGCTTCAGGATGCCCAGAAACCTGGGTCAGAGTGGCAGACTCAGAAAATTCCCAAAACTATACATATTGGAAAGTTTTCAATAGAAGAAGCGGCAGTCCATGCTCTCCCCTCTTTAGATAAATGTAGCCGTGTTCTCTAACCAGCAGACACACTCAGAAAACAGCCTGTTGCCATACCATAGCTGCTGCTTTCCTTTGTCTGATCTATCGATGTTTTATTCCACTGGGCACATGCAATTGTGCATCTGGATCTTTCACTTAACACATCCCAGCATCACGCGGTGGTAATGGCACTCCACAGTCAGCATCTAATTGGAAGTGCTTAGCATAACATTATTGGAATATTCCAGCTCAGAAGCATAGCGATGTGGTGAGCGCTGGTCTGTTTTGTCTAAAATTATTTTAGATCCCATTAAATGTGGTCATGCACATTCTCTTCCATCCACAGGTCTCCCCTAAAATGGCTTCAGATCTCACAATCAATGATATTTTGAAACGGCGCATCAGAGTACTTAGCTTGAATATGATCACTGCTGCAGGCCATAATAAAAACAGTTTCCCCCCAATTACCATCAGTCCCTCCTCCTCTGTACTGTATCATGATAAGACTGAGAGACTTCCACTCCTCACCAGGCAACTAATCATCCCTTTGCCAAGCATTCTTTATAAATGGAATGGAATAAATTCCATTATGCAATGCAGTAATATTCCTCAACTAGAGATCAGGGTGTAATGAGCTTGGGGAAAGTCACAGGAGCATTTAAACACGTGAGACTTCAGGAAGAACAGCATCGTTATCAACACCCACCCCCAGCACCCTGCCCGCACCCACTGTTCCCCCTCCCTCCCTCCTCCCCCACCTCCTCCCCTTCCTCCTTTCCTCCCCCATCCTACCTGCTGCCTCTCTGTGTCCTTCACAGACTTCTTCCCTAATGCAGTCCCCCTTGCAAACCCACTGTGGTTCCGGGAAAGTTCTTTCCAGAAATGAACCGAAGCTATCCTAATAGCCAAGTCCAGTAGCCACTTCCCCATTTTCCTTCCCTGCTCTGTGAGCACGACCTGCTGTTCCAGCATCTCCCGTGTTTCCTCTGGGTCACCTGCAAGCGCTCAGCTGCCCTCAGGGGATCTGCCCTCCTGGTACAGTGCCCCCAACATTCAGGCAGCCGTGGTGGGAACCCATGCCCACAACAAGTTTTCCCTAAGGAAACACTGCCGTTCTGACTGCTTTCTGGAGTGTGCGTGTGTGTGTTTGTGAGAGAGAGACAGACAGAGACAGACACAGGAAATGAGTGTGGGGAGCTGGGACACTGGGACATAGCGTGAATCCTGTAAGTGCCACCAGGGGCCCGTAGGTAGCAAGGGTGAGGACAGCAGGAGACCACAGCTCAGTCTGGAGTGACAAGTGCTTCCTTGTTGCTTTTTTCTCTCTGCAAAGGTCACTTTCCTCCTTTGGAGAGTTGCAGGCCCATTTGGTAAATGAAGTGTCATATGGAGAATTTTCAGTGGATGCTTCTGTTCTGATAGGGGGTGACGAAAGTTCCCAAGGCTCATGAAACTCTGCAGGTGCCACCTACCTTCTGCCTTCGTGACACCTCACACATGTGCGCAGCCTGCTGGGCCCTTGTGGGAGCCGGAGGGGGCCCGAGGGCAGGACACAGAGCCGCTGCTGACCCCCAACACGGGCCATCCATCCCTGAAACCTGCAGGCGCTCTAGCCACTCCCATTCCACCCTCTGTGGCCAGACACTGCGTCCCTGTGGAGGCTTGTTGAGATGACATTTAGTTCTTCGTCAGTGTCATCTTCAGAAGACACCTAGGAGACGCCAGGTTACCTGTCCCGCTTGGCTTTCCTTACTTCCTTAAGGAAACTGTTCGTCATTGCTTCATGTGTTGTGTGGGTTCCAGAAAAATCCACAGAGTCTGTGAGTGCCTGGCATGGTACCAAGAGCTGGGCACCAGTAAGATGATGGGCTGCAAGGGACTTTGCCTGGGAAATCCGGATGTAACAGTAAGGGCAGCTCAACAGGTAAATCTTCATCCAAATGAAGGTGTCTACTGTGGCCTGACCGCGTGCCACGCCCTGAACTGCCAATCCTGTGCTGATTCTCCTTTAACCCCCATAGCGCCAACCAGGTAAACTCTGCTTTTGCCTGTTTTTGGACCAGGAAAGTGAGCATGAGCGAGCAGAGCTAACTTCTCAAGCTCATTGTTAGTAGGGATGAGGCTGGACTCAAATCCAGTGAGCGTGGCCTCTCTCCACAGGGAACCTGACAGTCAGCAGGTGCACATCCAAAGGGGCAGTCGACCCTGCCTTGTGGGCTGGAGGCAGGAGATCATGGGGAAGTTTACAAGGAGGAGTATTGAATGCAGAGAGACGAAGTAGGAGTTTGCTGGGAGAAGAGGCATTTGTGCCTAGATGTTTGCAATGGCAGTGTACTGCAGGACAATCCGCAGATGAGGAAAGCTGGGAGCCGATCGTGAAGAGTCATCTGTGATGTGTTGGGACTTATCCTCTACTTCCTGGATGGATGGATGGATGGATGGTGGTTGGATGGATGGATGGATGGATGGATGTGTGGATGGGTGGGTGGGTGGGTGGGTGGATGGGTGAGTGGATAGATGGATGGATGAATGGTGGATGGATGGATGTGTGGGTGGGTGGATGGGTGAGTAGGTGGATAGACGAGTGGGTGGATGGATGGATGAATGGTGGATGGATGGATGGGTGGCTGGGTGGATGGATGGATGAATGGTGGGTGGATGGGTAGGTGGATAGATGGATGGATGATTGGATGAATGATTGGTTAAATGAGGTATTTGAACGTTCCTTTGTATGTAATGCACATTAAAATTACTTATCGAAATGTATTACTCAATACGTATAAACATTAGTTAAATGTGGACTCAGTTGCTCTGTTAGAGACCTAAAATAGTAGTACTTTAAGGATAGAAATGTACCTCTCTCCTCTATCATGGAGCAGCCTAGTGACAGAGAATTTCAGGGGGAGGAGAGAAGCCCCACGGGGTCGGAACCCACCTTCCTTCGCTATTGCTGTTCAGCCAGGCTAGGTAGCGCTCTCATCCACCTGGTCCGTGAGGAGGACCACTATGCCTGTACTCCAGAAAGCATTAGAGGGAAAGAGTCAACAGACACGCACCTCCCTTTAAAGGGATAACGTTGACGTGCACGTCCTAACTGCGTTCACAGCCTATTGGCCAGAATTTGATCATATGACCACAGCTAGCTGCAAGGGAACCTGGAAAATGAAGTGCTTTTCTGGAAAGCCATGTCGTTGGGTGAAACTTGTTTTATTATGGAAGAAAGGGAGGGAGAACAGATTGGTAACAACCGGTCATTTCTGCCACGACTTATATACACGGTCATTCATCAGCTACCCAGTACAGTAATGATGGTGCCTTATGTGGTCCCTTACCCTCTGGGGACCAACTATCCACCATGCCCTCCATCAGCGAAGGGACCAGCGGCTCAGGGTTTCAAGTCCTGTACTGACAGCAGTTGAACTAACCATCCCATAGCAACTGCCATACGCTACCAACATGTTTACTGAGCCAGGCACATCTGTCAGCCACTGTGCCACTTTACCTTGACTAGAAGTGCTGCTCCGTTCCTGTTGGATCGGTGAAGAGACTGAGACATGGAGAGGTTAAGTGTCTTGCCCACGATCACACAGTTAGGGAGGGGCAGAGGAAGGGTCGTTCTCGGGCTAGAACAGCCAGGATATAGCTTGGGAAGACATCTGGGCCATCTCCTGATATCACCCGTCACCGCTCAGCGTGACCCACTTTTCTCTTACAATGGGTGGACCGTGTATCGTACTGGACTATAGCTGTGGCTGCTTTCCTCTGCAGAGGAGGATTTACTCAATGCCATCCCGGGTAAGCTGCCCAAGACCTACAGCATCTTACCAGGTGAATTCACTGATAAGCTAGAAAGCATTCCCAGAGGTGTACTGACAGGCATTTTTTACTAAGAAATATGTATTCGATAGGCATTTTTCTCTGATTTTTGCTTCCCAGCAGGATGAGGAGTTACCTAAAATTACTGGACAGTTTACTTCCAATCTAAATAAACTGGATTGCACACTCATGTCTCTATAATAACAGGAATTTCTTTTCTCGGAATAGTCCAATCTTTTTAAAAAAGGTTTTGTTCGTTCTGAACAGTGTATATAACTAGATTCCAGCTTGAGAGAATTGATGACCCACATTTCATCTTGGGAGGCAGATTAACCAGATGTCAATTTTAAAGAAGGATATTTCAATAGAAGGAAGAGAATTCCCTACTACGGATGGATACAAGAAAAAGTTGATCACAGAAGAGAAATTCTCCTGCCCCAGACAGCTGGCTGCCGAGGATGTTACTGACTGAAGTGAAACCCCACCCCACCCACCCCCGAGAAACTCAGCGCACGGGGCTGTCAGTCACTACCAAGGAATGAAAAACACCCCTGAGATAGCCACCAGGTGAGGCTCAAGGTTACTTGGGGTTAGTTCATGTGTCATTAGGAGCAGGGGTCTGGCTGCACAGTGATTTGGAAAATTACAAGTGTTGGAAGTCTCTGGAAGCTTCCAGACACAGAGATGGACACTGTTGGGAGGAGAAACAAGTCAGCAGCCCGAGCAGTTCCCTCGCTCGTCACAGATCGGTGATAGAGCCCCGGGAGGCTCCAGCAGGCTCTGCTCTCCCTCAAGAAGCTAATTGCTAAAGGGTTCTCCCGTGACCAGTGTGCCCTTGACCACATGTCCGAGGCTCTCATTCCACAGCTGACATCACCAGTGTTTCAGGTGTTGTCACCTGTCAGTGTTTCAGGAATGGCTGTGCCCTCGGCCCTGGCAGGAGGCTCCAGCGGGCGCATGTCTTCCAAGGACTAGAATCTCGTCTTCTCATCTGCACATTTCCTTTCATGATGAGAACAGAGACATGGCCTCGGGTAAAGGTGGGGAGAAAATGAAATTGCTACAACGGCACAAGAGTGCAGAAATAGTCAAAGCAATAGCGAACGATGTCGCATTGTCAAGTCCTCACATGAGGACAACAGGACCTGCCGTAACAACTGGAGAACCGAGCAGGGAAGCGGGAAAAGGTGATCTGACATTTTCGTTGCATTAAACACTTTGCACAGCTCCTCCTCCTCAGGAAGCAGAGGGAAGGCGAAGTCTTCAGATGCCCGAGAGAGCGAGGACGTGGGTCGCAGCGATGGCTGCCCTCTGCAGTCTCCTGTCCCCGCCCAGCCCGCTAGCCCCGCAAGGCGGACATCAGCGTGAAGACGAAACTCGTCTTTGTGCGTCGGTGATGGTGAAGCCTGCGGACGTGGCGGAACCGCTGAGGGAGGAGAAGCGAAATGAGAACAAGGGAGGCACATGGCCCCGAAGGGGAGACTTGCCTGAACTGACAAGTTGTGAACTTTCAGAGAAGAGAAGCTCCGGGAATTCAGGAACAGTGAGGCACGGAGAGCAGACACCGGGAGGAGCGTGAAGGCTCGGCACGTGGAGCGACGCGTAAGAAGTCGACGCACGGCAGCTTCCACGACGGGTCCATGCAGTGACCTCTCACACCGTGCCTAGGAGGGTCACGTGGCGGCTCATCGTGTCACGGAACTCTCTCCGCACATTCCCACGTTGTCATCCCCAGCAGCCGGCTTTTGTCCTCGTGTTTGTGGCCTCCTGGGAGCAAGGTGGCCGCTGCAGTCCAGACACGTCCCTCACTCACGTCGAGGGGAGGGAGGCAGTGGGAGGAGGCCCATCTCCTTCCTTCTACAGGAAGGAAAAAGCCTTCCCAGAAACTCCTCAGGAGTCTTATGACTGAATTATCCAGGACTCCTCACGGGCCCCTGTCACCTGCAGAGAAGGCTGGAGAAGCTCCTATCTTTTCCCGACTCTATCACTGGTGTCCAGTCAGGAGGCAGTTGGGAAAGGACTGTCGTGGTGGCCAGTCCGCAACGCCTGCCACGGTGACACTACAAGATCAGTGTCCTTCCTGGCGCGATCACACTTTTTCCACGGCCAGGTCTTTCCAAAGAGCTCATCAAATAGTCGGATCACCCCAGGGCACCTCGCCAGAGAGCCAGGAAGTGGTCTGCCAGTCCTCACTCTTCATATTTCCGTTGTTAAAACAACGAACGAACATGCAACTTGTGGTTTGGGTTGGTTTTTTAAGAAGCACTTGTTTTATTTTATCCCGTCGTTCATCACCGGTTGCCTCCCTGGCCGGGTCTCGAACCAGGGACCTTGGGTTGCAGGTGCATGGTGCCTGGTTTAACCCGCTAGGCCACCAGGCCACACCTTAACTCCTGCTTTTCTGACACAAAAGTGAGGTCTGGACTCATCTGTGGTGGAAGTTTTAAGAATCAATCATTCAAAATGGCAGATTACACGTATTGGAGGAGAGAATGTATGTATGGTTTAAAGGCCATGCTTGCTTTCAGTTAAGGAGCTTTGTACTGCAGGCATTTTAGGAAATAGAATATAGTCATGAACGATTTTCCATAAGTCATGTTGAACTGTGTGAAAGTAACTTGTTGTGAAGATGTCCCATCATTGAGCTAAAAAAGCATATTGACGCTGATCTCAGAAATCATCGTCATCCCTTAACCAGGGAGACGTAAAAGCCAGGGCCCTCCGTGCCA
Organism: Solenodon paradoxus; assembly: GCA_004363575.1. Taxonomy (NCBI): domain Eukaryota; kingdom Metazoa; phylum Chordata; class Mammalia; order Eulipotyphla; family Solenodontidae; genus Solenodon; species Solenodon paradoxus. Next base: position 161,599 of record RJWH01002331.1, read on the forward strand.
GGGCGGGAGAGCGTTCGACCCCAGAGCCCGTGTTCTCGGAAGAAGCGCTGGCTGAGGTCTCTGAGATGATGAATGAATTGCTTGGCTTCCTGGAGTATTAATCCTTATAGTTTCAAACAGAATCGATTTTAATTTCTTGCATGAATCAATTAATATTATGATAAATTCCTTTAAAGCTTTCTCTGGTCACTAATCAAAACTGGCAATTCTTCAGATCTATTAATTTCTCTTAAAATGGAAAAGGTTGAGTCACTGTGCTGCCAAAGCGACCTGTGAGTTAAAGAGTGTCCCACCTCTGCCACGACCTCTGAGATCACACAGCCATTTGCCGACAGGACTCCCCCGTGCGTATCTAATAGGCACTGAGAGTGCAGTGGCCCTCGGTCACTATGAATGAAGCCGGGAGCTCAGAGGACTCTCGTCTCCGCTCTTTCTCTCCGGTCCCACACCCAACCCTCCCAGAAGGTATCCCAGATCCTCACCGCCATATTCTCCTGGATTGCAGTAGCACACCTTTCTCCACTTCAAAAAATCTTCTCTTCAAAACATCAGTCAGATGGTGACACGCCCTTTTGAATCCTCAGGAGGCTTTGCATTGCCCTTAGAATAAAATCCAATTCTTTGCCAGGATTCAGGACGCCACCCTCCCAAGTATCATTCTCCCCGACCATCTCTCTGTACTTTGTCAAACTCACAAAATGCACCCAGGATCAGGGTCCCTTTGCAGACATTCCCTCAGTTTCCCTCTGCCCTCCCTTCTCTCCTGGCCCTCTTCTTCCTCCCCTCCTTTCTCTCTCCTACTTTTTCCTCCTGCTCCCTCATCATCTCCTCCTTCTCCTTCCCCCTCCTTACCTTCTCTTTTTCTTCCTCTCTCCCCTCTAGCCCTTCCCTTCTCTCTCACCTCTCCCATCCTATTCTGACACCCACTCCTTCAGGTCACCGAGTGGTCAGTGTAACTCTGCCTTGTTTTCCCAACATCTCTTCCCCGTATTTGTAAGTAGGCTCTTTAAAAACTTCTTCAAAGTATTCCCATCTGAGTGTTATGTGTTCCCTGCTTACTGACGCATGGTGAATCCCCACCTGTGAACTTACTTGCTATTCTCTTTCACATCATCCCATTTAACTCTTTGCACAGCTCGTCTTTCTATCTGGCATTGGGTGTTTATCTGTCTCCTCCCGCAGAGATGGAACTCTCAGGAGGGCCAGTCCTGTGTCTGTCTCACTCAACACTGTATTTCTCACGAGGTCACTGACTGCGTAAATATTTGATCAAAGTTGCAGGAAAATAACTTGAGGGGTGTTGTGTAGGGAGCGCGCGCAGGATGCGTTCATCCAGGCTGTCCTTCGGTGAGCTGCCACGACACCCGAGCCTAAAAGAGCAGAGACCAGACAGAGGGGATTCACAACTGGAGTGATAACGTGGCACCAGACAAATCCAGTTGTCACCTCATCATTTAATGTATTTCAAGAGCTCCAATTATGTTCAACTCCAAAAAGAAAACCAGGAGACAAAGCCTGAATGGGGAAAATATCCCTGAGACTGTTCTAGCCCTTGTCTTGGGGCAGCTGAATGGAACTACTTTTAATCTCACTCGCCCACTGCCTCCTGAAGAAGTTAGTTATGTAGAAGAATCAAAGTCCTGACTGAAAGCAGTCAACAGAGCCACCCCGGACACCCCAGTGGAGATGAGTAGCCGATGCCTTCAACTTGACCAGTGGCTAATGGACCACAGTGACAGGACTTACGCTCTGGGCAGGAGACAGAAAACAAGGATGCCAGCTGGTTCCATCGCTTTTAACGAGCAAGAAGAGACTGCAGGCAAGCTGTCCTAGCAGCTACACTTCTTGAGGTGATGTCTTCTCCTCTCAGCATCTGCTGCTAATTCAGAACAAGATTCTGAGACTGTCATGTTGGTTCTCACCCACCCATCTCAGCTGCACACACAGACTCTCCCATGAGCTGAGACCAGCAGGGACACATGGGCAGACCATCTCAGATAATCCACCTGAAGCTCTAGTGAAGTAGGACGCTCTGCTTGTGTGAACACATGTCACCGAGAACACAGTCCTTTCGGTTCTGACTGACAGCCCACATGGACCCTCCAGCTCCAGGCCCCCTGGTAGCATTTGTTCAAGGTAACTGTTTGTGGGGATCTTGAAACCATCTCCACTGGAGCAGACAGAGCACGTGCTGGAGGTGGATGCCAAGCCAGTGGGTGTCCACCCAGAGCCACGCTTCTGGGAGTGTCAGCCTCCCATCGCCGTCTCCGACCGAGATCCAGGAGAAGTTTGCAAGGAGGCCAAGTCTTCCGAACGCACCCACCAAGAATGTCTCCTACAGCCGAAACACACCCTGAAGATCTCTGTAAGATATCCCTACGGGCTTTAATTCTCCAAGTTGCTTGCATAATTTCCAGACTCTCTGAGTGTAAGATTGCAGTCAGTGACTGTCTAGATCACCAGTCTCGGTCACTAAAATATGAGCTCCATGAGGGCAGGGATTTTCACCTGTTTTCTTGCTGCTTTGTTCTCCTGACTAGAACAGTGCTTGGACATACAGATGTTCAATAAGTGTTGCAAGGGAACGTGGAGGAAGGAATAAGTTGCGGGGTGTGTCTCAGCCCTGCACCCCCATCTCTAACGGGAGGACGTCGATCACACAGGAGATCACACAGGATCACGCAAGCAACGAGCGTGGAACAGCACCCAGAGGTGACGCACGAGGCGCTGGATGACTGCAAGATGATGAAGGAGAAGGAACACTTAGCAGCTACTTCTGGAATGTCACCCTATGCAGGCACCTCGCCAGATGCCAGGGAGGCCAAGATAAGTGAAGCATGTAGGACTCACTTCCTATGAAGCCTCACGCAGTTTCATTCTCACATTTAGCGCATGTCTCTCTTCCAAGTACATGGTGGATTTACACATAACTGCGACTCCATGGAAATAGGTTTTTGTCTTTCGTTTTCTGCCATCCTGCCCCTGCATCTAGAAATCACAAGGGTCCCACAAGAATCTCGTCTGCTTTCTTCTCTTCACGGATGGGTGAAGTGTGAGAATTGGGTCATAGCTTGGCCACCTGGAAGGCACTGCAGGCGTTTTCAGTACACATGTGCGTCTGTGCCCGAGAGAGCGTCCTTTAACTCCTCCCTTATGGAAAGTTCCCATTTCATTCAACTCTTGTGAAAACAAAGAGAGAGCAAGACCTAAAGCAACTCACTCCGTACTCTTCCACTGGCATCAAGACCGAGCGATCTCCCTTCTCATCAGGGAGGAAATTCCAGTCGTCCCAGAAGCATCACCTTTCAGAGCCCACTTCCCAGAGAACGACTTATCAGCAGAGACCACTGCCTGCCGGAAAGGACAAAGCAAAACCAACGTGACTGGGCTGGGCAGACCTTTTCTAAGCGTCGGTCGTAGACGTTTACAGCTGAGCTCCGTTTGTCCAGGGGCAGAGGCACACCTGCCGGGGTGTCTGGAGAGCGGGACTATCAACCCTCTCACAGAGGGCAGCCCTGGTCACGGCCGGTTCCTCTTACCATGCTTCGCTATGTGGATGGTGGTCTATGAGTCCCCAGTGGGTATGCAGGAGCCAAGCGTCTTTCCCTGCCTGGGGGTTGACGTCTCTTCGGCCCTCTTCCAGTGGTCCCGGGGCGTCTCCAATCCTGGGACTCTGGGAGCGTCAGGATTGGGAGAAGAGAGGATCCTGACTGTCCACGGCATCCCCCTCACCCCGAGGCAGCCTGAGACTTGCTTGGGCACAGGACTGTCTTGCAAGGCACCCACGGGTAGGGTGTCAGCGAGAAGGTCACCTGGAGGCATTCAGAGGAGGAATCTCTCATGAGGACTGGAGACACGCGTGTGCCAGCCGACCGCAGTCCCCGGCGGCACCGTGGGGCTCGTATCCGCGAGGCCGGGCTCCCTCCCAGAAACCTCCTCGGTACCACAGTAAGCTCGCTCCAATCACACAAGCCAGTGAGATCCCCAGGTGCGTCCTCTCCCCCACTTGGGAAACCTCTCTTGCTCTCTGTGTCTTTCTGTGGCTGCTTTACTAACAGGCAATGCCAGATGCCGTCTTGCCTGGACAGGGGTAACTAAGAGCAATTTATTCGGCTCCGTTTTCTCAATTTTGGAAGGATCACTCAGGTCCATCAAAGATTAAAAAAAAAAGAAACATTTGCAAACTGGTTTTGCAAAAATGAGTAAGCCTCGGTCCTAGACAAAGGCTCTCAGAATATTATGGAATGTCTGATTTGTTTTCCTCCTTTCAGTGAAACTTATTTCACGCCTGTTAAAAACGAAGCCATTGTATCCATCGGAGACCAGTCTTAGTCCCGAGGTCGATTAGATGGCTGGCGCCCCCAGCTCCAGCACTGTCTCTGCTCCTCACCCTGTCCCCACACTGCCATCACCTACACATAAATGCGGGTCTGGCCTGATTCGTTAGTGGAGCATCCTGATGAGCACCGGGTTGCATTTAACCTTTTGCTGCAGCAGAAGTCTCAAGGTTGCCATAGTAATGGGAAATTAAATCCCCTGGCGGCTCCTCCTGGCCGGGCTCTGCTCTGCTGTCGCACCGTGGCGTGCCCACAGCCTGGGCACGGAAGAGCCGTGACTCCGCCGCTTGCCATTCGAGTTCCAGGCTCTGGGTGATATTTGCAAAAGGTCATTCTGCAATCCCGTCATAAAAAAAAAAAAATGAGTGAAACAATTAAGTGGAAATTGGAAGTAAGGGGGAAATATTGTCCTAACTCCAGCACCCATAAATGTGCTGCCTCGCATGGTCAAAGGAGCTTCACAGAAGTGATCGGGGACCTTCAGGTGGGGAGAAGGTCCTGGTGATCAACGTGGGCTCCATGTCATCATCTCATAGTCCTTAAAGATGGACGTGGGGGTCAACGTCAGAAAAGGGGTCTGATGGTGCATATCCAGGTCAGAGTAATGCCACCACGAGCCAAGGGCTGTGGGCAGCCTCCAGAGGGGGCAGACACGGCCTGGGCGCTCCCGAGTCCCTCCAGGCGCTTCCGCCCCTGACACATTGACCTCAGTGCCACAGGACCCATGTCAGCCCGCTGACCTCTGGAATATCAGATACTGAGTCTGCATTGTTCTAAGTCTCTAAGAAGGCAGGCACTTGTTCCGCCGCCATGGGAAAGGCACACCCAGCGCCAACACCACAAGAGAGCCCCGCGAGGCATGCAGCGCCGGTGGCCCCAGCCCCTTCAGAATCCCCACGCCTTTGTCCTCCTGCTGCACCTGCCCACCCCTCTCCCAGCACGTCCAGAACCGGCCACACCGCGGCGAAGGCCCCTTTGCAACATGTGGACCCCTGTGCTTCTAGCGACGTCGGCACCTGTGCTCCCGCAGCTTCTGCCCAGGCCGGGAAACAGTGTCTGGCGGCCAGTCAGGAGCTCTGACTGCGTGGGCACTTCTCTGTCGCCTCCCCGTGACGGTGGCAGAAGGACCAGAGTGAGCAAGACTGCCCCCTGGCAGCCCCTGGCCCACACGAAGCCCTCCGGAAGAAACGTCTCTGCTAGCTTTACCCTTGGTACGCGACACAGAGCGGGCAGCCGTGTTCGTAAGGTTGACGGGGACGCTCGGTGGCTCGATGTCTGCATTTTAATGGGGGGAAAGAGCCACGTTTCGACTGTTGATTTTTACCTTATGACGAGAAAAGGAGATTTATTACTGGGCATGATGTGACCTGTGGGACTAGAGCGGATCCGGTGCTCGGGAAACCCTGCAAACAGGTGTGAAGCAAAAACGGCGGCCTGTTATTGGAAATTTCTGGTTTTTAAATCGTTGGCAGTAGCCTCTGAGTCCCGTTCGTCTGACCTCGCAGTTAGATCGTTCTAACTTCAGTATTTTTCTGGGTAGATTTATTGGTTGTTTTGTTGACAATATTTTCTTAGGATGTTGTCAAACTAGAGAAGAATTCTGCTTTTAGAAAAGTGCTGTGGAGTACAGCGATGGCAGAGACACTGTGTGGTTTGTAATAGTTCGTGAAATGACTCCTTGTAAGTGATGTAGCGAAGCACCTTCCTACAAAATCCAAAATCTTCATGTGTGTGTGGACTCTAGGTGTGTGTGATGCTCAAACACATTTGCTGAATGAATGAGAAATAAGCGAACGTCTTAGAAATCAGTCTGTAGCACACGAGAACGCAGGAGCAGCACGCCTGCTCGCTGTTCTCTGCTTCCCGTGTTTATTTGTGGAGTAAGTACACACATTCATTCATCTGTGTGTGTTTTAGGGGCAATCTGTCTGGTGCATCGATTCTTCTATTTTCAAGTGAAATTGGTTGTTTCAAATCTCCCTATTTTCCAATGGATTCAGCCACTATTCTTGGCTTATTTGTTAAAACAGCCATCGCGCTGGACCAATCCATGGCATTTATCTTTGGTCACCAAATCTAGTGATTTGTTCCACCACCAGCTTCCCTGTCAGGGTGCAGAGAGAGAGAGAGAGTGTAGGGTATTGGAGTCAGGATCAATTATGACTTCCAGTGCTCTCATTAGACTAACAGAAAATTGCAGCTTTCAAGAAAAGGTCTCTATTGTACGCCGTGAGAATACTTCATGGCCAGAACAATGCTCTCATTTGCAGAAGCAGCTCATTTTCCACGATGGTTCAAAGCAGTCTCTTAGGCGCCTCTCTGATGAGGGTTAAAAACAGAAGTTCTCTGCGGAGCATAGGTGTCTTTGCAGGCCTCCTCTGATACCCGGTCCTTTAGGAAAAGGGTCAGTGCCTTCAGGAGGAAGTTCGTCCCTCATTGCATCTGTGTCGGGTGCAGAGCAGACGTAGCATCATAGTTAATGAATGAACCACTGAAGTATACACTAGAAGACAATGGAGAAACACACACGCACGCCCGAGGGACATAAATGAGAGTTTCCTGCCAAATTACCGGGTGTGTCATTTGGTGACTGGGATACTTCCCCTTCCTCAGGTAGGATTGATGGTCCTTTACTTGTCCACTGGGATAACACTTAACTCTTCCCTCCACCCTGTCCCGACACCCGCTTAGAGTACCAAGAGGCAGGTGACTGATTTTGACTTATCACCCATCTGTTTTGCTTTCATAACTTTGCCCAAGAAGAACCCCTCCTATAAATACTTTGCAATATCCACTGTGACATACAATCTCTGGCATTCAATTGCTTTGCAATTGCTAGAACTAAAGTAGTTGACGTTTATTCATTTCTCTTCTTTAATATTGGAAATAGTAGACTCTTCGGATTAAGAGAGAATATTAAATGCAGTCTCATCAGATCTGCCTCTGATACCTGAAGTCTTGCTTTTCTAGCTCCTGCCCACAGAACCTTCCAGCCTGCGATTGAATATTTCCAGCGGTAGGGAATTTCTCTCGTGAGTTCATCCCACTCATTGTCAGTTGAGGGTGTGAGACTGTCCACATTGATCTGAAATTCCCACATTCCTACCCAGTAATTATGTTTCCGTTTAGTGATTCCTCTTCCATATTCAAGATTTTAGGGGTCTGGGGGGTAGTGGCTCTCATGCTTCTCTTGCTACCTCAGTCCCACCAGTTCTTTCAGTGAGTTAACCCGGTTTTCTCAAGGCAGCCATGGCCGAGGTCTCTGAGCACCTTTGTCTCCTGCGATTTCCTTTATTCACCCAAGCTCTGGAGCAGGAGATCATGGCAGAGAGAAAATGGGAAGAAGTCTGCAAATTATGACGGTCTTTGTAGGTCATCGAATGGGTTTCGAATATACTCTGGGAGAATATCGGAGGCTTTTGAACAGAGGGAGGGCGTGAGCTGACTTTCGTTTCGGCATGATTTGAGAGCCACTGGGTTGAGAGACAGACTAAAGAGGGGAGGAAGCGGGGAGCCAGCTGGGAGGCTCGCCGTCACCCGGACTCGACAAAGTGGCCAGGAGAGGGGTCGCCGGCGAGAAATGGGCAGACTGTGTGCCCGTGTTGTCAGGCTATGTCAGCCACTCACTGGAAATACATGAATATGTGGCTCCCGGTGAACGCAGCTTGGAAACAAAAGCGATCCCAAGCACATGGACCTGATTGCCAGCCAACATGCTGTTGGGGATGTTGAAACGAGGGCAGGGATCGTCCAAACGCACTTGGGTCCCGGGCAGTGTAGTCCTCGCCCGGCGGGCTCTGCAAGGACCGCACGCCGCACGCAGGTCCTGTCCAGCGAGGTCTCCTGTCCGCAGGGCGCTCACGTTCTCAGCTTGCAGAGGGGGAAACGGAGGCTGAAGGAGGTTAAGAAACATGTCCCGAGCGTGGTAACAAGCAAACGCAGAGCGGGAACCCGCAGTCCAGAGAGCAGTGAAAAGCAGCCGCCTCTGGTTGGAAGCTGCTGTAAAACGGTGGGTAAAGGGGGCGCTCTAAGGAGACCCTTGACCTGGCCGAGCCCCGAGGTGTCACAGTGACTATGGGTAGAAAAAGGTGGAGTGGACTCCAAGACGCATGTGAATGTCATGAGCTGCCGCGAAGGCCCCCAGGAAAGGTCTAGAAGGCAAAGTTGCCTGACACAGACAGCTGGGTCTCGACAGCCATCTCTTGCTCACAGCCTTGGAGGCAGCAGCTCCGACCAGGAGGACAAACAAGCTGCCCGGAGCATTTCCACAGAGCTTAAGTATGTGCTGTTTAGAGGGAGCCCCGCCACCCCCCTGGGCTCGATCCTTGTGGCAACTCCGCGATTAGGACAGGTACGGGGCATCTTCATTTTACAGAAAGTAAACCAGGAGCAAAAGAGGTGTATCGCTGCCGTGGCGGGGTCCTCACGCTGAGCTGGTGGAGAACATGCATGTTCCGTTAACCTGGCCCCCTCTGCACTGACGGTGCTCTGATGACAGGCAGAGAGGACACCGACCACGATTCATGACTCTGGCTGATTCGCATTTCGTGGTCATTGATTTCCTGACCTCTTGGAGCCTCACTTTCTTCAGCTGTAAAATGGGGGGTAGGGCTTCTCCTGCTTTCTTTTCAAGTGCATCCTATGAGACAGCAGGAAACAATAAGCTTTGTGACATCTAACTGGGCCTCTGTATGGACAGAGGACTGTCATTCCTGATGGTAAATAGGAGCAGGGGTTGGTTTCTTCCTGCACCTGCTAATTTTTCCAAAGGCAGGTGACTGAATTAGGTCTGCATTCAATTACATTAGCTCGGGGGCAGGCAGAGTTTCAACTGCAAATTTTTGTTTCAGGAGCAGTCCCGCCCTCAGATTCATCAGCCTAGCCTGAGAGAAGGGGCACCTCCCAAATCCAGCTGCTTAGACCCACAGACACACGTGGCAGACTCAGGCTGCTGCAATTCCCTGACTGTACCTTTTGCTGCTGCCATGTCGCCTTCCACTTGTTTATGCAAGAACCGTGCAGGAGATGAGCATGTTTAAATGCCCCTATTACTTGCCATTATGATACTGGTAATAGTTTTCAATGATTTTTGTTTCTCAGTGCAAACTACACTCTTAATCTAAAAATATGAATCACACTTAGTGGCTCATTGGAAAGTATTTTCTTTGCAAGAGGATAAATCAGTTTTTTCTATTGCTTATTTTTCTTTTCTTTCCATCAAGCTTAAGATTCAGAGCGTGACCCGAGGGACTTTATTTTACAAGGTGAGAGGGTTCCCAGAAGCGCAGCGCAGGGCTCATTAGTCCAGTGCAGGAAAAATTGTTCAAAGCAATTTGAAGGGGCATCGCTAATAGCCCGGTCCTCTCTGCACACGAGCTGAGGGCCCACCTTGCGGCTCAGGTCAGTGAGGATCTTCCAGTAACTAAACATGCTCTGACACAGGTTCAAGCTGGACCGTGTCCGAGCCAGTCCATGCGACCTCACAGAAAGGCCGTGGCGTTCAGCACACTGGACCAGGATGTGAGTCCCCCCGCCAGGTGCCTCACCTTGGCTGGGAACCCGCTGGCCCACTGGGATGAAGGAGGCGACACTGAAGAATGCCTTCCTCCAGGGCTCTTGACAAGCCAAATGACTGAACTCACCTGCTCGAACTCTAACTGAGAGTCTCTTCTCCACTCCCTCCATCCCAAACTAAAAAAAACAAAAATTAAATGAAAGACTCCAGGATCCATCCAGTGTCCAAAGTGAGAAGCGTGTTAGTGATCATGTGCACAGCTGTTTCCTGTGTCCCCCCGAGCCGACCCCTGTTCCAGGCCTGCGGCTGTCACCCCTCAATCAACACGTCACACTCATGCATTGCCCCCGCCCTAGCCAAAGCCGCATCACTGTGTCTCTCTTGTTCTAGGAGCCACAGACCGGCACACCTGCAGCTTACCTGTGTCTGATTCGTCCAGGCAGAGTGGCCTTTTTCTCAGACGCCGATACCACCTAACTGCTCGCGTTGCCTCTGGAATAAAAGCCAGTGTCTAACAATAGCCCGGTCCAGCTTTCCTGTCCCTCTCCAGCCTCCTCCACCCCCTCTGCCCCACCGCGCGCCGCCCTGGCCTTCCGCGAACGTGCCACGCGCTCCTCTCCCTGTCGCCGGGTCCTGCTCCTTACCGCTCCCTCTGCCCCACAAGCTGCCTCCTGTCCCAGTCCAGGTAACTGCTCAGCCTCCAGACTCAGTCCTGCCAGCTCACCTTGGCCGTGCCCCCAGGGAGGCCAAACCCCTCTGCTCCTCTCCAGTTACCAGTTTTCTGTCTACCTTTACTGCGCTCCTGGCTGGTTGTCTCTTTCCTACCGTGCTGCAAACTATATTGTGAAAGGGCTGGAATATGATCTGTTTCCCCACCATCCACCCATGTTAAGTGGCTAGAGTCAGGCCTGGCACATGAGTATAGGAGGGATGGATGAGATGTGCAGTCATGTTATTATGTTTTTAATTATCTAATAAAATAAGCTATTGAAGTCCGCTTGTGCCAGACTCGGCTGGACACCTCCTGAGCAAAACCGAGAGTGTGCGGAGGCAGCTGGCCCCGGGCACGAGAGGCCGTTTTGCATATCGTTTCCCACCACCACCTGCAGAACAGCGTGACATCCGTGGGCCATGGTGGCATATTCACACCACAAAAATGGCAAACTTAAAAATCAGGCTGTGTTCTTCCTTCTGAGGAGCTGCTTGTCTGTCAGTGCCAAGCACCCCTAGTGAAATGGAGTTCAGATCAAGAGCATTTGGTCTTGTTACAGAGAAGCGGTGTAATCGTTCCTCAGAACATCCAGAGAGTTAAAAAGGGTGAGAGGGAAAAGGTTTTGGGGTGTCCGGGATTGACACTGCTCCCTGTCTTCCAAGCCGCTCTGGCCTTCCGGTAAGAATAAACCGCTCGTCGGCGCACAGGGCCGCTCGCGACAAGAGCTGCACCTGCCAGCCTCCCTTGCAGCCAGATGTGCTCCTGTGACTGAGTGTGGCCCGTGGGCCTCACGCAGACTCTGCTGCTCTCCTTTATAAAACGCTGGTGCTCACCCCTGGAATCCGTGTTCTCCTTCCTGCTGGGCGAAGCGTGGGAAAGCTAGCGAGCACGCAGCAGCTGCCTAGGGACTGGACGGCCTCGTGGCAGGGCAAAGAGATGGGAGGAGCCCAGTCCCCAAGATTACAGAGCCCCGCACGGGACCTTTACACAAGAGGGGAGAGGGGACAGGCTGCTTTCCTTAGGCGCTGCTGGTCGGAGCAGGACGTGTGTGTGAGAGAGATTTATATTTACATGTGTCTGTGGGATGGGAGGGGTTTTGAAGAGATCAACTCTTCTACCATCTAGTGAAAAGATCTCAAACTACGTGTCTGTTAAGCCGTGCAGATACCTTTCGGGTTCTCTTTACCAGCTGCAAGTCTCTTCTATCCATAATAGATGACCCAGAAGTCAAGTCAGCCTTTACCCTGTGCTTCAGTCACAGCCCACGTTCGTTCACTGTGTTCTATTCGCCCTTGTTCCCTCTAAGCCCCTCAGCTCAGCTGCATATAATAGGTTCTTAATAAATAGTTGCTATATGAATGAACGCGAGCTCACGAACCCCAGCGATCATTCTGAACCAAACAGGTTTTCATAGTCAGTCCTACCGAATACCACTCTACAGCAGTGGTTTCTATCCTGGGGTGATTTCCCCTCCCTCAGAGACATCTGACAATGTCTGCAGGCATTTTCCATTGATCCCATTGAAGGCATATTTAACATTAACTTGTTTCGAGGTATGCATGGCAGCCCATCTACACCTGCGTATAGAACTTTCGATTGTCAGACCAGGGCTGTTACTGAGGTGGTGGAGGTGGAGGCCGGGAAGGCTGCTCCATTCCCTGTGGTGCACAGGACACCCTCTGCCCCAGAATTATCCAGCCCCGAAGGCCACGGGTGCCCGAGTTGATAACCTCGGGTTCCAGCCTGTTACAGGGCCTCTTGCCAAATAAAAACTATAAGAAAGAAAGTAACAGGTGCTCTTGACCTGAAAGTCCATTTCACTGGGGGCCATTTCTCTGCACATGTTCCTCCATGTCAGGATTTATCATGAGGCGCCAGGCTTGATATTCATTCTCAAGAGTATGTGTTCTTAAAAGATAGTATCAAACAATGAAGAACAATCATGTCCCAGGACTCGGCTGCTTGTTTAGTTGTTGTTCTGCCTTGATGCTTATTTCGAAGGAGCATGACGTTGTCACTTCGATGGCGACTCTGTCAGACTCACCTGGACTGATAAAGTGTGATCTTCTCTGGGAGAGCTGGGTGCCTGTAAATGTCTGTCGCGCTGTGATCCTCTGAGTAATGCGTTCCATGCATCAGTTCGGGCGCGGGATACTAGAAAGAAAAGTTTGAGAACGGTGGCCGAGGTGGGTGAGTGCAGCTGGGAGATGGGAGACCTTGCAGAGGCTTTCAAGGTCTTTCGTGAATGTGTGATTTAGACCACAGCTCCTCAGTTGTGACATTTAATCCATAGAGATAAATCATCACGCACCATTGGTACTGTTCTTCATGGAAAAGCAGGTCTAAAATAATTATGTTTAGAATCCCATCAGAGCCTCCATCAGAAAACCACCATCATTTTTTTGTTTTGTTTCATGTAGGAGAGAGAGGATGATGAAATAGTTTCTTGATTGCTGTGCACAAAGTCAGAACAGCAAGACTTAACTGTCCCTTCTCTGACCTTGAGGTGCATTGGGTAGTTTCTTTCCCACCCGCAGAAGGCGGTTCCCAAAGACTCCACCTGACGCTGACCACCAGGAAGAGGCAGTGACGCACAGTCTCTGGAAGCCACCTCCCGTTGATTGTGTGACCTGGGAAAGTGACCCGACCCCTGTGCGCCTCCATCTCCTCGGTGAGATGGGATAACAATAGTCCCTGCCTCACAGGGTTGTCCCATGTCCCCGCCCTCCCTGTGTCGGCCAGCCATCTGCCCCTCAGTGGTCTCCTTGAGCAGGGAACGCTCACATCTTAATACAGTTTTGATTAATCCAATAAAGCTCTCACCCAGTGGACATTACATGAAGCAAAGTGAGCCAGTCCTGAAGGACCAGACTGCACGACGTCACCGTGCCAGGCATCGGCAGGAGTCAGGCTCATAGTAGCCGAGAGAAGAATGATTGCTTCCAGGAGCCAGGGCAGCAGGAGAAAGGAGAGCCGCCGCTCGGCCAGCAGACGTCAGAAACGAATGAGTTCTTCAGATCTGTTCTCAGTGTGTGTGGAATTGGCAGTATTGTATGTGCTCTCTAAAAATCGGCAAGGCAGTAGGTCTCATGTGATGCATTTTTAAAAAAGGTAGAAATTGACGTGGGATTCAACTGAGGATAACAAGAAAGCAAAGCTTATCCTATAAATGCACTTCCTCCAAGGGAGCCAGTCATCGCCCAAGCCTTCCCTGAGCTGCTCCTCAGCATCTTCCCTTCTGCTTCCACCTCCCCATGCGGCTGGCCTGCAGCCCCCCTCCCTGAGCAGCAGTGGTGGTCCTGTCTCCAGGAAGCCATTCTCCACCTCCCTCCGTTTCTCTCTTCCCCGCCACGGGTGTGGCCTCTCCCAGGGATGGCCCCAGAGGCGTGGACCCAGACCAGAGACCGAGGTTTTCGATTGAACGGTTTGAGGGGCGCATCAGGAGCTTATCCTGAAGGCTGTTCTAGAATCAGATGTGACCCAAATGTTCGGGATGCCCCCTGCTCTATCCCCAGCAGCAGGTTCCCGCTCGTGGAAATTCAGATGACTGGGTGCGGGGAACTGAAACTAGCGATTGTCCTCTGAGTGGCACCTGGTCCAAACTGCTGACATTTATCTTCCGACGAGTTCTTCCAGAATAGTCAAACCCCTGAAATGAATGCATCTGAGGCAGCATGGCTGAAAACACCTGGAAGAGGACCAGGCTGATGGCTGACCCTCCATGATCTGTGAAGTCAGGAGAGACACTTGTTCCTTCACCAGTAACCAACAGCCTTCATTTCTGGGAAAGCTGTTAAAATTAAATTCATTCATTAGTCACATTTTAAACACAAGAGATGGGAAACATTACTTAAAGAGCGATAAAATAGCATCCAGAAAGATAATGAGCTTTCCTAGTAAAAAGTCTATGAGACACTAACCCCCAAATCTGTTTTTAAACACTTTCTCCATTTCCCAACCCAACTCCCGCAAGTGGCAGAAATATTTGAAATCTCTCTTCTGCTGCTGAACATATTCTGGGTGTTTGTGCGTTTGCCAGGAACCCCATGCAGCAGGGACAGGGGTAGACAGAGCAGAAATCTCAAACGCCGACATTTGCAGGAGGTTGAAAAGCCAGCGCACCCATCAGGAATGCCAATTGTCTCAATGGAAAAATCAGTCAAAGGAACACGCTTATCCTGGGTTCTCTCGCTGCCAGCTTACAGCAGCCAACGCCGCTCCTAAAGGAAAGGGGGCGGGAGAAATGCGGCAGGGATGAGAAAATTCACAGGATTTGAAGTCTGCAAGGCACACAGGTTCAAACTGTATATCCCTCCATTGCTTTGTGACCTTGGAAGATACTTAGCCGGTTTGTCCTCAACTTTAAAATCAGAATAATTACAGTGGTACCTACAATGCAATATTGTTTTGCTAGAAATAGTGGCGTCCACCTGGGAAGATGAGCCTGTGCTCCCAACCTGCCTGGAGGGTGACTGACCCAGGGAGCTTGTCCTCCATCAGCATCAAGCATGGCACTTCCAGGAATTCAACATCATAATATACTTAAGGACACAGGGGAGCATTTTGTTACCTGTCTTTCATAAGGTGTTTATAGGACTAGACAAAATGTTTGATAAAAAGGAAATATTTGAAGTAAGAAGCTAGCTAAGTTACAGCGCAGCCACGGGGAGCAGTCATCCGGCTCCAGGGTTCTGCCAGCAGCCTCCGCTCACTGTCTGGTGAGCGCGCTCGGTCACACGCAGAACTGAGTGCCTCCCTGGTGCTGGAGTTCGGGGGCGATGGAGCCTGTCTGCCCAGCGAGAGCGATCTCTGCCATTACCTAGAACCCCTCATAATACATTTATGTTGAGCAAAAATAAGCTGATTAATATCAGGGTCCATTTTGTTAAATCTAGGTGAAACTTGTTTTTATTGCAATATTACCAATGACATTCAATGAATGGTAGAACGATGGTGGTTTTTCTTTCCCACTGAGTTTCTAAATTCGTCTACCCTTTCAAAAAGTAACATCAGTCACTCTTCTGAAACATGAGAGAAGTTTTGTTTATAAACGTTGGGGTCTTGGGCTCCAAACTCATCTCCTGATATGGCTTCTGATGCAGTCATCCCAGAGAGCAGCGAACACTGCGGGGGCCAAACGCCTGCAGCTTCCTGGACCAAAACACACACAGTGTCGGGAAAGCGTGGGAGTCTCTTCGGACCCCTGCAGCTAGATTCTGTGATGCTTCAACTGTGGGAAATCTCGGCTCCCCGAGTGATGGGCCCCACACCCTAGTCCAAGAAGAAGTGTGTCAGGGCCCGCAAGGGTGAATCCATCCATGGCCTTCGTTAAGTACGTCTGTGTACGACACTTTCTTCTCTGTATTAAACACAGAACTTCATCAATACAGTGTCCTCACGAGGTTGGGATCAGTTATGGCTTTGGATATACAAAGAGACCTGAATTAAAGCAGTTCTGACAGATGTGGCCAAGGTCACAAAGGAAGGGTCAGATCACAGTGTAGGAGACACTTACTCTATGTGTCCAGCCACAAAGTCCATACCTGCTTTGTCAGGCAGGTGGAGGGAGGCACAGGCCAGCTCTACTGCACATCCTCCCTGTCCCAACGCCCCTGCACCCTAACTCTGACTGTCACTCTGTGCACGACTGGGTGCATATCACTCATGCGTCCTGGGTCATCATTCTTCATCTGCAAAATGCAACAAGAAGATATTTGAAGTAGATAAAGGTTAACATCCCCTGAGCCTCTCAGCCTGTACAGAATTCTATGTGAATTGAGACGCAGTCCATCCAAGGACCATCACACACTGCCTTCCACCTCCATCTGTGTCATCTCTAAGCTTCCAGTCCGATGACTCAGCCAGAAGAACTCTCTTCAAGCCTCACAAAGAAATGCTTGACCAGTATCTTTCTGGATACAGTGCTTTGTCTCTGAATTGCATGTCACCTTGAAGAGACCGATGATGGATGAGAGATTCAGCTGTGTCCTGGAAAAGTTTCACAGGGCTTTTTTCCGCCCGCTGCTTTAAAGATTTATCAATCAATACTTTAGCTTTTCCATGACACAAGACTTGTATTTTCCGGGGCCCAGTGTAACAAAGAGTTTTTCAAATGATCAGTGACATCTCAAGTTAGAACTCCCTTTTGAAATTGTTTTTTCAGAATCTCTAACTTCATCGAGAATAGTGAAATCAAAACGTTAGCGTAAGACTCCACCAGTAAGGCAGGGGGATGAGGGAGAATGTAAGTGAGCACCCAGCGATGTGCACTTGGTAATCTCATTCAAAGATGTAAAGCAAGAGATATTATAAGGGACACTTCTGTTCTTTTCGTCAAATGCTCTTCACCAAAAAATAAAATTTCAGCCTGTATCCCTGACCTTCAGAGACTTATTTTAAGATCATATAGCTTTTCCTAAACAGCTGAATTATTTAGTGAGATTGGACTGTCAGAGAGACTTTAAAATAAAGCCCACCAGAATACCAGCCAGTCTCACACACTGCGGCTGTTTAGGACTCGCTCTGCATACTTATCTCTGCAGAATGAAGTTCACCCCTGAAAAACGGCTTAGAAAATGCTTATCACTTTCCATGCCAAACGCAAAAAGGAACTCATCTGAGGCTGAGAATTTGATATAGTGGGTGACCCGCTTCCACAGCGACACTCAGAATGGCTAATGGAGTTCTGGCTGCATTGATAGGACCTCAGCCCTGGTTAGGCCACACCTCTAAGGTGGCAGCAGGTGGTTCCTTTCACGGCAGCCCCTAGGAGCCCATGGATGACGGTCAGGAGTGATCTCAGTTAGTGTTTTCAGTGCTTTTAGTGCTTTCAGTGAGTGTTTAATGTAACGAAGTTTCCTTTATACCTTTTTGGCCCCAAAAGAGTGAAATCAACATTTCTAGCGGGTAAGGAATGTTTTCAGATTGCTATACTTACTTTTCCCGAAGGATGAAAAGCAGAACAAAGAGCTCAAGATCTTGGTGTTGGGTACCCAGCAGTGCAGGGAACCCCAGAAGCACTTCCCAGAGGTCCGACGGCACCTCCCACAGAAGCAGCTGATGGGGACACGATGACGATGAGGGTGTGAATAGTGAATATGGTGACAGTGACAGTAGAGACTCACTTTTACTGAGCCCTTGCTGTGTGCCAAGGAGTATGCTGAGCATGGAGCACACATCTCATTTCATCTGCAGCACCATCACAGCCCAGCCGATACGTGATCTGCGACGACGTCCCCATTTTCTAGATGGTGAAACTGAGGCTGAAAGACACTGCGGAACTTTCCCCAGGACAAAACTTCTCACATTTTCTTGCTAGGCATCAGAATTATCCAGAAAGACTTTTTAAATCTTGACCCAGAGGTCAAGGAACGTGCCCAGATTCGCCCACAGTGAGTAGCAGCCAGGATTCTCCACAGGGCCGTCGGGCACCAGATTCCCGCTCTTACCCCCCTCGCAGTGCGGCCTCCCTTGGAAAGAGCCCATGACCGCGTGACATGGTGCACACTCATGCCCCCGTCGGAGCTGCTGTTCATAGTGACAAGCAGTGGGCTGCAATGTGGCCTTCAGATCTCTGCTGGGCCATGTGTGAGAACCTGTTTGCATCTCTGTCCGTAAAATTCGTTTACATTTCATTCACTCTCGTCGATTCTGCTGAGAATGTGTGTGGTTATTTTCTGCCCGAAGGTATAAAATTCCAACCAAATATTAGCTGCTTTTTAAGTGTCTGTAGTAGCTAGAACCCTGAGTCCCAAAACACGGGGTAAAGTAGATGATATGTGGGGTTGTACGTGGTTAAGGCTGTAAGTGACATTAGAGTTTCCAGGATCGGTAAGTCAGCGTTTTCCTCTAGTACAAGGAGGATTTCACGGAGAAGTCCCGATGCCTCCGCCCCTAATTTCTGTAAGAAATGAAGTCTTAAGAGATGCTGGTAATATTTATCCATGTTCTAATCCAGAGGGCTGGGATTTTTTCCAGATGAGGGCATGGTGGTTAATTAAGACTTTGCCTCTCAGGGATCATTACATTTTTCTATTTTTAATTTAATTTTTAAATTAACATGTCAAACTAATATTTTCCATGGCAGGGGGTCTGCTGTAGCAACTCCCTCCAGGCCAGCTCCTGTGCGCTTGTGCAGACCCACGTCCACACCCACAGGTGGGCACTGGAGTTCTGACTTGGCAGATGAAGACACTCAGGCTGAGAGAAGTTCAGTGAGTTTCACAGGGTTCATACCGGCATCATTCTCACCCCGCTAAGTCGTTCTGATACAGAAAGAAAAAAAATATTGCTTGAGAAAGGCTTCCTAAATTTTCCCGCACGTGAATGTCTGGCCTAGAAAACCAGAGCCCGCCGTTCTCGCACATGGCCTGGCCGTGCACACACCTCTGCGTCAGGAAGGAGCTGGCCACGTCGCCTGGCTGCAGAAACGAGCCAGCCGGGATCCAGCGAGCGCCTTTCGCTGCGGCATCGGCAGTGGTCAGAGCTGTCAAAACCTGGCTTTAGTTTCCCCCCGTGCGTTTCTGCCGGAGATGAAGATACGCATGTTTTTCCTTTCCCTATCTTTTCTCTTCGCCTTTAGAGTTCAGAATACAGGCCTCCATCCCTTGACTGAGTAAGGCCGAATGGCTGAGATGGCTACACTTAGCAGGTGGAAGCTCTCAGAAACCCCTCAAATTTGTCAGAAGGCAAGTGGGGAGGAACGCGTCATCTAGAAATAAAAAAGTGCTCCCCGGCTTTGTGGGTGTGGGTACTTGGAAAGACACCGAATTCGAAGGGACACAATTCCTGAGAACGAACCTGGCATCAGGTAGTTCACAAATATCTGGGCTACGGACGCAAAAGTGCAATTACAAGTTTTCCAAGGAATTATCAGCTAGCCGTCCCCCCAGATATTTTTATCAGGTCAACACACACACAGGAAAGTGCAGACACTGCCTTTGGGAAGCGTTTAAACACAGATGTGACCACTGAACCTTTTGCAGGGGAAGATGGCTGATGAAATTTGTTTCCACCGCTCGGCATTAGATTCTGATGCCTCCGGTTTTAGAAAATAGGTGAGACCATCTCAGCTTCAGAGAGGAAAAGATGGGGCAGAAAATTAAAGTCAGCAGAGTAAAGAAGTCTTTCTCCTGAACCAAGAAAGGCCAGTAGCAGGTTTAGCGCCATTTAACTCTGAGGTCACGTGGCAGATTTCTGCATCTCCTCCCGGGGTCAGGAAAGAAACTGGAGCTGCAGGCAGAGGCTGCCCTCGAATCAGCTTAAAGTTCAGTAGCTGGAGGGTCTCAGCTGCTGCCTCGTGGAGCAGAGGCCGAGCAAGGAGAGCCTGGGCAGCGTGAGTGAATCCCAAGGCCTCGCTCCGGACTCAGCCATGCAGACTGTCTGGCTTTCTGCCATGCAAAGGGGACCACGCTTCCCCTCTCTCAAGTCTCCCATATTAAAGTGGGTCAGCCCAGAGGCAGTGGGCTGCCTGCCTGAAAAGCAGGTTCAGAAGCAAGAACATGTTTTTAAAAAACACATCCATCACCACATCAGCCTCCCCACAAGAAAGCCCGGCAGTCGCCTATGTCATCAGAAATGAGACGGGAGCAGAGGCAGTAAAGTGGAGATGGACAGGGAGAGCCTGGCGGGGGATAGGGGTCTGCCTTCCTCCTCGGGCACATGAATGCCCTGCAGGTGACTCCGCAGAGCAGGGCCGATGAGAGCCGACCCCCGGGTGGACGGAAGTGTGAGACCAGGCCGGTCCATCCACATCCCACGTGCGAGGTGATGCGGGGGTGACAGTGGCAGAGGCATTACCGTAAACTTGGGGCGGACAGGTTTTAAAACCAGTCACACAAACCGTGCGCCTGGCACGCACAGGCCTGAGCAGCTCCTTCTCAGACAGGGGTGCTGGCCCCACGCTGGCCCCGGCTTTGGTTGTCTGCTGCCTCCCCGGCACCCTGGCCCCTGTTAGCGTGGCAGGCGGAGGGTGCACTTGGGCGTTTGCAAAGGGCCTGGAGCAGGTATTTCCCCAGGGAAGTGATAGAAGGAGGAAATGGGGCGGAACATCAAAGCTGTGCTCTCTGGCGACGGGGTCATGGCGTCTCCCACACACAGGGAGGTCAGCAGAGAGGGGCTCCCTCACAGGTGCAGGGAAAGGGGAAGTGACCACGGGGCATGGGTGCAGCCACCAGGATGGCAGCAGGTACGCAAACGCAGGCCCTGGGTGAGGATGGCAGGGCAGCTCTTCCCCAGCTGTGTGCCAGTGAGCAGGTCACGGACCCTCACTCTCCCTCCTCACCCCGATAAACACGCCAGGAAGATTTGCTGGTGTCACACCTGCTGCCTCCTCTTCATTTATAGGAGCAGCCGGAGTAAGAGGAGGTGCCCTCCCTGAAGGAAGGCAGGCCCCCCAGACGGGAAGAGGGAAGGAACAGAGGAGGGAGCCTCGGGGAAGAGGGTTGGTTCGGAGCCGCCGCTGAGCACTCAGACCCAGGGACAGTCCCAGAAATTCCCAGGACTCTGCCTGCAATTTAGCAGCGATTTTTGAGGGGGCAGCGGTGAAAAACAGGGTTTTTCACGTGGAGGCTGAGGCCACAGAAGGAGGGCCAGTGAGACGGCAGCGCTGGGCACTGCGCAGGCTGGCCGTCGGGACTGAGACGGGGCGCAGGTGCCCCGTGCCCGCCTGCATCTCTGACATCCGCGGACAGACTGACCGGTGTGTCTCCCTGCTCAGCGCTCTACGTTCCTCTAGGACGTGTCGTCTCAGGTGGAATGTCGAGGCCTCAGGGACAGGGGCCACACGCTTCTTTGAGAGCGCAGATGAGAGGGTGTCAATACAGCAGACTAGACTGATGGGCAAGCTGGGAGGCCCAAGGAGAAGCAACCCGCAGGCGGGATCGCTCAGCCCCTGCCCGGGCCCAGGTGACCTGGCTCTTGCATCCTTGGGCGGCACAGCTCGTCGCAGGAGGCTGGGTTGGCTCTAGTAAGGCGCTGGCTCTGTAAATGTCGCCCCAAGTATCAAAGCAGAAATTAATTCTCATTCTAACTTTTCACCTTGGGCTCTCACTTCCGCTGGCGGTGCTGTTGAGGCCTTTACACCTCCGTGTCCAACACTCCCTTGTCCCCGGGATGGTGACAGTCTCTGGCTCAGGGCTGAGGGCCCGTCCTTGTGTGATGGTGCAGATTGCTCGTCTCTGTGCCCCGGTGTCTCGTCTGTCAGATGAGGACACTACTTCCGCACCAGCTTCGCAGGCCGATGGAAGAGTAAGCGGTTTCCACGAATCTAGGGAAGCTCAGACCAGCCGAGTGTCGGCAAGTGTCGTGTGAGTGGGGGGACCTTGAGAGACAGCGGTTGAGCCCCAAACCGCGGGTCGTCACCAGCGGACTAGAGACACAGAGCTCCGCGGCCATCGCTCGGGATGAGAGTTCAATCCCAGCCCAGCTCTGTCGCCACAGGGAGACGACCCAAGGCAGGCGTGAATTCAGACCCTGTGACGGTGCTCTGCCGGGTTAGGGACAAAGTGTGTGTCCCCTGGCGGCCCCTGCCGGGAAGTTGTGAGAGGCCCCCAAGCCCTGCCGGGAGATGCACCACGTGGACAGTCTCCTTGGCCCCCTGGGTGGGTCCTCCCGTATCCTGAGAGTCGGGGTCACTTGGGCTCTGGGGTCAGCATGTGACTCACCTGGGAGCCTCCTTTGCCTGTCAGTGGCACGAGTGACCAGGCCACCTCCCACCTGGCCCCGTGGAAGGGCAGACACTGGTTCCTGACCACGGCTCTGTGACGTCTCCAGGAAGGCCAGTTCCGTGTAGCTGCGGGTGGGCCTGACAAAACACGTGCAGACCAAGTTCTCTCCTGAGTTTGACGAGAGCTTCTGACTCAAAACGATGGCTCTCCAATGTGCCCGGGTTCCAGAATCGCCCGCCAGGAGGGCTTTCTCGGATCCAGACTGCTGGTCCCCACCCGCAGAGCCCCGACCCCTGGGGTCTGTCCAGGGCCCGAGAATCGGCACCTGGCACAGGTGCTGCTGGCACTCCAGCCCGGGACCCCTCGCACCCGAGAACTGGACACTTCGAGGTGCCTGTGCTCCCAAAGCTGAGGACAAGCATGTTGTCGCGATATGCTTCTCCTCCAGTTTTCATCTCCAAACTCGAAATTCTGGTGCTAGAGGCGAACTTTGAAAGCGCCCTTTCCAAAGCCTCTGCAGTGTGCGTGATGGGCTCCGGTGGGGACTGTGCTGTCCTGTGACACCAGCTCACCCCGTGGGCTCCTGAGTGTCGGCGCTGATATTTCTGAGTCCCAGCTTGTGCCAGACTGAGGTGCACGCACCCGGCAGGCCCTGGCGTCACACACCTGCCCAGCGCCCCATCACATGACTGCAGACAGAATCACGAGTATTCGAAGCATTTCGTTTGGAAGATTTTCCCCAGGTCGTGTGTCTCATGAGTGCGTGACGGTGGCTGGTGCCGCGGGCAGGTCAAGTGTTGGCGTTTGATCGTGCCGCTGCCTCAGCCGCTGCTGGGCGTCCCTAAACCTGAGTCCTGCGTGGACTCTTCTTCCGTTCATTCACTCACCTGTTCAGCAAGGTCTCTCGATTCCCTGCCCGGTGCCCACCGCCCTGCCAGGCTGTGAACAGAGAGACACGTGCAGACATTGTTCAGACAGTAGGGTCTCAGGAACGAGTCTCTGTTGTTCAAAGACAAAGGCATTTATGAGTTTTATTTTCCAGTAAGTTGATCTTGCTGCTGTTTGAGGTGCTGTCCATTCCCTGCCCAGCAAGTCTTGTCAGTAAGCACCAAATAAAACATAAGCAGACTCCCCAGGTTCCCCCCAAGACGAACAAGCTACTTAACACAGCTTGCAATGAAACAAAAAGGGGAATGTCAAGATATGCACACAGAGGGGATTATGATGGCAAACAGTGCATCTGTCTGGGGTGCTTGGGCCGGCTTCCCAGAGGTGAGATCAGAGGCGGGTTTGGAAAAACTCACTCCCGCACTGTGAGTCTCTTTCCCCTCACGTGGCCTCAGGAATTCCACCCGGTGGAGACGCGCTGTCACATGGAGCTTCTATCCACGGGCAAGAAACCCAACTCCTACTTTCTCTCTGAGCACCACTTCAGCCAAGGTCACTAAACTTTTTGAGCCTCCAGATTCTCATCCCAAAAGTGGGTGTGGCATGACCTCCAGCAAAGGGTTGTGGAAAGGAACACAGGGAGGGGTTTGAAAAGCCCTGAGCAGAGTTCCTGGCACCCCGAGCACGTACCACAAGAAAAATTGTTCCACTGGGATTGTCGCCGGGTTGGCGGGGTCAGAAGCTGCCGCCGCATCGGGATGGCGTCAGGTCCGGGCATGCAGATCAGCTAGGGTCCGCGTGTGAGTCACAGGCCTCCACAAACGAGGCGCCTTGTGAACCGTGGGGGGACTCTCCACGTTTGAAAGGAAAGTCGTCATCCGCTGTCCCGCTGTCAGAACTGGCGTTGCACCGCTCACGTCTGGGTGCAGAATCCCCAGTTTGGCTCGCTCCCCCGAGGGACATGGTTCCCTGGAAATGTCACCGCTTTCTCTCTCCCAGTGGAAAAGCTCACAGGACACTTCCCTGGCAGGTGTGGTGCGGCCAGGCGCCTTCCGACCCCCGGGCCGTCTCCTCTTTGTCTCTGCAGCTTTGCTGCTCCCAGGGCCTGGGTGTGCCCTTGCTGTGCCTGTGGAACATGGGCGCCCCTGCAGCTGTGCCACACGAGGGTTTCTCCAGAAGCAGCCCCAGGGGCAGCTGTGGGTCTGCAGGATGGGCACGGGAAGGGGCAACAGTCCAGTGCAGGAAGATCCCGCCCCACTCAGATCAGCCTCCAAGTCACATATGTCCCTGGACAGAGGCCGACTCATAGCAGCGCTGCCACCTCAGTGTGGCTCACGTTCCCAGGCGGCCCCAGGAGGGAGCAGGGCAGCAGTCTGACCCCCATGACCTTCGTTCGCTCAGCAAACAGCTTCGGAAGCCAGGCCTAGCAGCTCCCCTGCCAACACTACTGCTCGTATGCCTCTTCCTTCATGTCCAGCCTGCATTCTCTTCCATCATTTTATACTTCCTTTAACCTAACATGTCACAAGCCTGTCCCGGATTGTTACCCAGTCATTACAACTACAACCTTTAGTGACGACATAATGGCCCATCAGAGGCAGAATCTGACCTGTCTGGTCTGTGCCACGCACGCAGCCGTCGATGCTGCAGATTTTTTAGCTGCAGAATCTGTGCTTTAAGAAGCCACATATTCAAGCCGAACACTTTCTATTGACTCATTTTTCTGAAATTTCTCAAGGAAATGATAATTTGTTTCATAAACATAGTCTCACCCGAGAGTAATAAAAACCCCGTTCCCTTGACCACCACACACCTAAGCCCGTGTCCCAAGCCAGAGATGATCCTGCATTAGCTTAATTGACTTTTCTTCCAGACAGTTTTGCCTTCATTGACAAACTAAACATATATTTTGTGAGCATGAGATTACACAGGACTCGTTTCCACCTGGCCTTTCCCCACTGAGTGTGTCTCCTGATGCTCCGTTGTGATCCACATCCCTTTTGCCAGCTGCATGGTATTCCCACAAGACGGGTGTGCCCGGCTCTGCCTCGGCGTTTCGGGGAAGGCATGAGACTGTTAACACTTTCTGTCATCACACAGCAGTGCAAAGTGTCCATGATCTGCTCCGAGGACTTGTCAGTCCTGCCAAGAGCCCCTTGTAGTGGTCGGGCCAGGAGCTCATTTCAGAAACCCGCCGTCTGGGAGACCTCCCGCTCCCACCTGCTGGAGAGAGCGATGCAGGAACACCCAGCCCTTACCGTGCTTGCGGGTGGAGGGGGCAAGGAATGCACGTGTTTTTGAGACACATGATATGTACCGTCTTCCAAAAACGGTCTGACCCATTGGCTCTGCCCGTGGCGCCGCTGGAGGACGAGTTTAAAGCTCGGCGCCCCAGGGAACTGCACTCGAGTCAACAGCTCCCCGACACGCCGGAGAAACAGCTCTGTGCGCCGCGCTCTATGCACTGTGGCTTTTCTTAGAAACGTCTGATGTCTTTTCCAAATAAAGTCATGATGGCAGCAGCCGCAGCGGCAGCCAGCGCCGAGAGCTTTCTGAGTAGCAGGTGTGAGGGTGATGCCTCTGCAAGCCCCGCGGCTTATTCACACTTCAGACGTGACCCTGGAGACAGGCTCCACTACTGTCCCGGTTCCCAGCGTGGAAACTGAGGCTCAGGGGGCTCAAGGTCGCAGACCCAGTAAGTGATGAACTAGGGACACAGACTCAGGCATCTGACTTCACAGCTCAGATTCTTAATCGCTGTGCGATGCAATCCAGCCCGGTGTGCTGGGGCAAGAGGTGTGGACAGTCCCGGCGAGTCAGCATGAAAACCCGCTACCTACTCCCGCCCAGGACGCGGGGCAGCCGCTCGAGGACGGGCGTCACTGACTGTCGCGAGTGCGGCGGGAGCCTGATGTGAGCGCTGGTCCACCTGGGGGCTGGGAGATGCTCTCTCCCGCGGGTTCTACCCGCTCTGCACACGCGCGGCCTCCTAGTCCCTGGCTCCGGGGATGTGCTGTGCATTCCTCGCCCTGCCTTCCTCTGTCTCCGCCTCCCCAGCGCCCGCATTTCTGTGTTCCCTCCAAGAGCTCGGCCCTTCAGCAGGAGACTTGTCTGTTCTGTGCTGGGTCCCGCTGTGTTTTCTCCAAGGCCTGGTGGTATCAGCAGCCCCCTGGATCGTGACGAACCTCAAGCTTTGCAGACAGGCCCCCCTCAGAGTACTTTTCATCCATGTTTGGGGAGAGCATTTTGCCGCCTTTTCAATCGTCGTCCTTTGTCACTGCAAATGTGGACTCAGCCGCACGCTTTCCGTGCAGGTCTCACCAGTGGGCGCAGGAGAGGAGGTGCATTTCAGACGCTGAGTCCAGGCAGGCGCATCAAGGGGCAGCCAGTCTGGGTCTCTGAGAAGCATTCAGGTGAGGTTGGAGGCAGCAGGTCACAGGTGGGGTGAGGCCAGGCCGTGGGCTTCATCCCAGCCAGATGGGGGTGAGCCAAGCACCAGGGTTCAGGCCCTGCCCCTGCCCTTGATGCTCTCGACCTTGACAAGCTGAGTCTCGTCGTAACGGGGTCCTAAGAGTGCTAACGCTGTAGACCTGTCCTGGGGACGGCGTGACATGAGCCTGATGCTCTCAGGCGGGTGCCAGCCTCTTAACACTGTGTTCAGGGAACACGCGCTCTCAGGGCTGCGGCCAGTTG